>JAQHUG010000324.1:550312-565725 GCA_028555095.1 Dicrostonyx torquatus | reverse complement strand
TGTCCCTGTCAATTCTAGAGTTTTGGAATTTGCTTACAATGCATTTCCTGCTAACTTAGGTAATATTATATCCTTCTGAAGTCTTTGGTGGAGTTGAAGAATAGATATAGTTTTCCTTAGTTATGATAAAAGATAAAGTAGATATAAATGTTGTAACTGTAATTCTTGCTTGATACCTGTTTTGCCATATGTAATCTTGCTGTGTTAAAGTTAGAACTTTCCTTTTTATTTAGACAGGAAAGGGGAGGTGATGTATGCTGTGAATATGTTTTATTGCCATTGGTTAATAAAGAAGCAGCTTTCGGCCAGTAGTTTAACAGAGTAAAGCCAGGCTGAAAGAGATATAAAGAGAGAGTAGGCAGAGTCAGAGAGAAGCTATGTAGGCCTGCCCGAGACATGCCAGACACAGGAGGGAACTTTACCTGGTAAGCCACAGCCATGCGGTGATACACAGATGAATAGAAATGGGTTAATTTAAGATATAAAAGTTAGCCAGAAATACACTTAAGCTATTGGCCAAACAACATTGCAATTAATATAGTTTCTGTGTGATTATTTGGGTCTGAGAGGCTGGGAAACGAACAAGCAGCCTCTGACAACACTCAGCCCTCTTAAGTAGGCAGCTCCTGGGTCTCCTAGATGAGCAGTAATGAGGTCAAAGCCTGTGAGGCCTTGTACCACCACTGTCACCAGACTCACTTTGCTCCTCTGGGCTCTCTGGGGGGGGCTACCCTAACCCTCCCTGTGTTAGAACAGGCTGTGAAACTCAGTCCTGCCTGCCCACAATAGCCCTCTGCTCCCAAGTACTAGATCAGGGACCTATGAATCTGCATCGTTCTCTAAGACCCCAGTAGCTCAGAGACTGCACCTTGTTTGATACAGACAGACAGACAGACAGGAAAGGGGGATAGAGTGAAGAGGGAAAGCCTGGAAAAGACCACCCCAGGGGAGGGAGGAGACTGGTCAGTGAGAGAGGCAGGAGTTGGAAGAGGCCTCTGCTCCTGTGGTTCTCTGTCCTGTGTCTGGTTCAGAACTGCACCTCCTGGAAGTTTCTGGTAGTGACCGCATAGGTGATACCCAATGAAAAGACAAGAGTGGTCGACTCTGCCCGAGGGGCTCTTTGGGGAGGGCCTCAGGGCCTGCAGGTGCCCAGGGAGGCATACCATTGGAAAGGCATTTGCTCTGTGGGGTCTCCCATTAAAAATTCTGGCCTCACCCAGGGGCTGTGCCTTCATCCAGGAGATTGCTGCCCATGACTCAGTGTGCTTGGTGGGTCAAGAGGGGCTTGTGGGTGGAACAGAGTGTGCACTGCTCTCACATGGGACCCATCTCACACACACACACACACGCACGCACGCACGCACGCACACACACGCACACACACACGCGCACACACGCCCACGCACACACACAATGCGCACACACACGCACGCACACACACGTGCACACACACACGCACGCACACACACGCACGCACACACACCACACTCCTTACAGGGGCAGGTCTCTGACAGTCTTGCCGAAAGCCGGGTTGCTCACTGCTCTGTGGCCCTGGTCTTTCAGCTGCTGGGTCTCGGTTGTTCTCATAACAATGTAGCGCTGGGAGCCTGTGGGGACAGAGTCAGTAGACAGTTACAGCTCTGGAGGACATCGCATATTCACGAGGCGGCCCCCACACTGACTCCTCCACCCCCCACAGGACCTTAGGACGTGGCATGTGGACATGTATGCAGCACTGCAATCTAAGGCCTGAGAGTGTGGGCCAGAAAAGGTGAGGTTGTCATGTGACAGGATTGCAGCTATGAGCGTAGAGGGCCATGCGGGCCCAGTAGAATGGAAGTGAAGGCACAGGGGGGATAGCAGGCTGGCTTTGCTCTCCACATAGAGGGGAGACAGAGATCAAAGATTCCACTCCTCATTAGTTGAAATGACAGGGAGAAGAGGACAGGACGGGAAAGAATATATATCCTGCCTCCTGCTTGGGACCTCTGAACCAGGGCAGAGAACTCACCTGGTAGCTGCCGGGGATAGCCAAGGATGGGGATGGCAATGAGGAAGGCAATGATCCCGGCTCCCACGAAGCCAATCCACCAGGCACCAACCCACAGCGGGCTGTCAGTGGTCAGCTCCGTCCTGTTGGGAGAAGCCGTGGTCCTTGGATTACTGACCAGTCACCCGTGTCCTTTCTGTCACATGTATGGGGTAGCCTGCTCAGTCCCCCTAGGATCTCTGTGCAGAGGGCAACCGAGGCCCATGGAGCTACAGTCAGTCATGTGTTCACCTCTCCTTCAGACTGGAGAAGCCTTCTGATAATGGCCACTCACTAAGAGAACAGCTCCTCGGATCCTGACTGCTGGACACAGGGAAGCTGCATCTGGGCATCTCATCTGCACCTCAAACTGAGACCCTGGGGGCAAGGCCCATTGGGGACAGGAGCTTCAAGTAACAGCTGGTGTCCCTCCCCAGCCAGCTGTCATCCTCAGGGCCACAGAGCTCAGGGGACAGAGGGCTCAGCTGGAGTTCACTGAGCTCCCCACACAGGAACCATTAGGCATCCAACTGCCATCTGCATAGGAGGGGGGGGGCTCTCAAATTGAACAGAAAAAGTCATGGGAAGGGAGCAACTGGCCAGTGGGATTTCATACCTGGGAAGAGAAGGGTGCAGGGGAAGCGAGGGATGGTGGGATGGCAGGCTAAGGGGCAGAGGGAGGATGGATGAAGGACTAGGCAGCAGGGTAAACCCTATGCCTTGGTATAATAGGAAGCTGCCCCGATGCCTGGCTCATGCTCCCACCCCCATGTGCAGAGCGACTCAGAACCCAGAGCCCACGGGGCACAACACATCCAGATCCGGGGACACGAGCCTCGACCTACCTCAGGCTCTGCACAGAACACGCACCCTTGACCCCATAGTATGAACCCAGGCCTAGAGGCGGCATTGTGAGAGGGCAGAGCACTAGAAACCTCGCTGGCGCCATCTGCAGAGAAAGTCCCAAGGTGGGGTGTGGTGCCCAAGACCCGACACAGCCACCAGGAAAACTCAAGAGCTGCCCTTCCGTGATAGGACACAGGGACAGGCCACCTGCACAGCCTAGCTGAACGGTAGCCAGCAGGACCACCCCAGCCTCCCCGCTCTGCCTCCCTCCATCCCGCTCACTCCACACTCTCCCATTCATGTTTACAAAAAAATAGATACTAAAAATATAGACATGGTGCCTGTCACTTTAAGAGAAGAGCCTGAAGTCACATGGTCAGGTCAGGGCTTCAGAATCATGTGAACTTGAACCCAGCCCCCTCTATGCTTCCCACCTTTCCCTGGTTATGTCCTCAAAGCCCCTGCATACCCACAGCCCCTGTAGCCAAGATTGGCCCAGATTTCCCCTGCTCTAGCCTCCTATTCTATTTCAGACTTATCCTTTGGGGCCACAGCATCCCGGGCACTGAGGAAGGCAGGCGGATCCACCCAGTTACTCACCGTTGGCTCAGGTCTGTGTAAATGTTTAGCATGGCTCCTCCAATCAGGTAGCCCGCTGCAGGTCCAAGGATGGCTGCCGTGTAAAAGATGGCTAGAAGGCAAACGGAGTGTGCAGCCGTCACACACCACCCGGTGGGCCCTCCTAAGAGATGTCCCCACCACGCGCCCGTGACTACAGCTCCACTGTGGACCCCTTTAGGTCAGAGTGCGTCTGTGTGGCCTGCAACTGGGAATGACATTCAGTGGTCGACTCTTTTTATTTATTTATTTATTTTGCTTTTTTGAGACAGGGTTTCTCTGAAGCTTTGGAGGCTGTCCTGGAACTAGCTTTTGTAGACCAGGCTGGTCTCGAACTCACAGAGATCCGCCTGCCTCTGCCTCCCGAGTGCTGGGATTAAAGTCGTGCGCCACCACCACCCGGCAAGTCGTTGACTCTTAAAACATCCCCAGAAGTGCACTTTGGACATCGTTTGCGTCCATATGAAAGCAGATATGGACCACGAAGGAGGAACATGGAAAGGCAGGCATAAGTGGGCAAAGCCGGAAGCGAGGACGGCTTGCAGGAAAGACTGGAGCCTGCGATGATTGCTGGGCTCCCCTGTTGCATCTGCCCCCAACAGGAGCCTGAGCTGGGAGGGTATGAAACCCAAGGCCAGCTGGGTAGACAGCGAGATTAGCAGTGTTACACCAGTTGCCTTGAAGGTCACAAGCCATGATTTAGAAACTATGAGAGGCTTTGTGGCTTTGCCTCAGAGTCTCAGCCTTCCTGAATTCTCACCTAGTGAGGCCAGACTCAGAATAGACACAGAACACACAGGGAGCCAGGCTTGAGTCCTCCCCCCTTACCTTTGCACGGGACTCCTTCCAAACCACACAGAGGCTCAGTGCCAGCTAGCTCTGCCCTAGCCCTGCCTGAGGACTTGGGGGTCCCTGAGCAGACCCTGCCTAGTGTGGGCCTGTGCTGAGATTTCTAGACTGAAGTCCCTGTAGGGCTTCTTAGGAAAGTTAGCATCTGTTCCCCTGTCTTTCATAAAACCCTGACGGCTGTGCCACTTCATTGTCACAATCTGGTCCCTTCTGCCCACCCGTCCTGACTCCTTGGGAAGCCCCACTCACCAATATAGATGGGCGAATAGCTTGACTTGACATTCTCATCCAGGTAGGTGACACCCAGTGTGTAGAGAGGTGTGGCGCCCACACCATGAAGTAGCTGGCCCAGCATGAAGACCAGCCGGTAGCTGGACAGGCCCGAGTCCATACACTCCACGTGGCTCCCGTTGCCTAGACACGCCCCTGTCCCCACCCCCTCATCCATCTTCACCTCATAGTGGCCAGCGGTGAAATGGGGCAGCGCAAATACCAGGGAGCCAATGCCCAGGACCAGCACGCCCCAGCCCAGCCAGCGTGGCTTGTGCCCCTGGCCCCCAAAGTAGCTGACGAAGGTGAGGCAGAGACAGGCGGCGATGTCATAGGAGCTGGCGATGAGCCCGCTCTGGTAGCTGTGCAGGTCAAAGCGCTGCTCGATGGAGGTGATGACGGTGTTGATAAAGCCGTTCACGATCATGCCCTGAAGGAAGGAGGCCGCACACAAGAAGAAGAGGAAGCCCTTGGGGGTGTTGAAGACCTGCAAGCACTTGGGGGTGAAGGCCCGCCAACCACACAGCGCGTTCTTTGGCCCTGCGGGTGTGTATTGCACCTCACGGGCTGTCTGGCTACTCCGCTTCTCAGCCTGGGGCTTGAACAGGAGTTGGCTGGAGGAGGAGTCCAGGGGGCTGTGGGCAGAGCGCAAGGAGGTCAGGGACGCCCTGCTGCTGGGTGGCGTGTCACAGCCGCTGTCCGTGGCCGAGGACGCACTGGTGAAGAGGTGCTTCGGGAGGGAAAGGAAACGCTTGTCCCCCATGCCGTGCTGGGGCATCTCCAGCCTGGTGCGGAGGGCGTTGGCTGCCCAGCAGGTAGATGCGGTAGAGGTGTCGGAGAGGAGGCCTCACCGCTGGGTCTATTCTGTGAATAGAACTTCTTGTTAGCAAACCTTTACCTGCTCCCTAATCTGTCGAAATTCCTACATGAACATCAGTGCCCCACACAGCCCACCACTGGGATCAGCCTCCTCTGACCCAGAGTGGCCTCTGGCCAGCCCCTCACTCATACGTCTTGCTCCTGACCACAGGCCTGCTGCTAGTGAGCTACACCTGCCCTGGTCCCAGCGACTGGATTCCAGCTGACTTTGAAGCTGTGGCCACACCTGAAAACGCTGAAGACAAGAGCTACTAAATGGGGGCCACCAAGCAGTGAGCAGAGCTGAGACACGGATGAGTCCTAGAGTCACCCTGGCTGCCCGGACCTGCACGCCATCCTCAACGGCTTTGCCTGCCTGAGCTGTCTTCCGCTGTAGGAGCAGAACTGCCTGATAGTCAGCCATCAGTAATTCAGACCCGATCCACACGGTTCCAGAGTCCAAATAGTACAACAGCCATCTTCTGGAGGACACTGCGACCCACCACTGGGCCCAGGCTGACTTTAACAAGCTGGCACTGTCAAGGAGCCAGTAGTTCTAATTTGAGGCTGTGAGCAGTAGAGATTCTACCATAAACCTTCCTGGTGTGATCGGTGCCAGCGATCAGGCCTGGGGGTACTACTCATTGTGCCAACACTTTCTCTACAAGCTGGCGTCCCTGCCAGAGAAAGACAGTGTCGGAGGAGAGCACCTGAGGCAGAGACGGGTCATGCCGTGGGAGTCATGCCTTCCTTGGGCAGTCCGTTTAGCCGGGCCCTACAGAGACAGCACAGTAGCTTGTACATGTGTGTGTCTATTCATGTAGAGGCCAGAGGCCAATACGGGGTGTCTTCCTCCATTAATTTCTATTTTTTATATTGCATTATTTATTTATGGGGGATGCACACAGATTGCATGTGCACACAGGACGACTTGCCGGAGTCAGATCTCTTCCTTGCACTAAGTACGTCCTAGAGATTGAATTCAGGTCATCAGACATGGTGGCAAGCGTCTCCACGGGCTAAGTATCTCACCGCCTTATCTTTTATGACAGGAACTCTTGGGAAACCTGGAACTCACTGATCTGGCTAAGCTAGTTGCCCAGCAAGTCCTAGAGATCTTTTTGTCCCTGTTTCCCTTGCTCTGAGATTAGAGATTATAGGTATGTGTCACCATGCCTGTCTTTTTACATATATTGTGGGGCTGACTCAGGTCCTCGTGTTTGGGCACCGAGCTCTTTACTGCCTGAGTCATCACGTTCTCAAACGGCAGCGGAACAGGACAGAGGAGGGACAAAGGGGAGCAGGGTAGGACCAGATGAGAATAGCCATACGGCACGCCAGCCTTGGAACTCGGGGTTGGAACAGAACGCAGACTCCTAGGGCACAGGGAGAGTCAGAGGGGAAAGACTTAAAGTTGCCAAACTCAAGGTCACCAGAGCGTTGTTTGTTTTAGCCTTGAATCCAGGCTGGCCTTGTGCCCAGTGCGGTCCCTCCACCGCCACTGGGGACCACACAGGTGACAGGCAGATGGGTATACATAGGGTATAATGGAACTCAGATCACAGCAGACAGTAGGAAACAGGGATTTCTTCCCTGAAAATGAAAGCCACCACCGTAGCATTCTAGACGTAGGTGTCTCCGAAGTACCAGCGTCACCACGGTTTAACCCGAGCTGAGAACACTGGCAAATATTTGAAGCACAATCTAAAATAAGACTTATCTACATTCTACAACGAAATAAGCAGGTTGAAATCCTTATTTAAACATTAACAAGTGACTCTGATGCTGGCTGCCTTTCCACTGCAGGGTGGCAGAGTGGATTAGACGTGTGGCTCATACCAGTCATACCAGCATATGGAGGGGGATGGAGACAGAAGGACCACAAGTTCAAGGCCAACCTCAGCTAGAGACTCTCACTCAAAAAAAAAAGGACAGGGCTGCGAGGTGGTAAAGATGGCTCAGCAGTTCCTAGAGGACCCAAGTTCTGTTCCCAGCACCCATAGGTGTTGTACGACCGCCTATAACTTCAGCTCCGGGAGGTACAATGTCCTTCTCTGGCCTCTATGGGCACTCGCACACAGAATGTATATACTCACATAACCATGTAAAGAAAAATTGTTTAAAACAGGGCCAAACTTAGTTGGTAACGTGTTTGTCTTGCAGGCCTGAGCACCCGAGCTCCGACCTCCGGAACACGTGATTTTTTTGTTTGTTTGTTTGGTTTTGTTTTTTTCTTTTCTTTTCTTTCTTTCTTTCTTTTTTTCGAGACAGGGTTTCTCTGTGGCTTTGGAGCCTGTCCTGGATCTAGCTCTGTAGACCAGGCTGGTCTCGAACTCACAAAGATCCGCCTGCCTCTGCCTCCCGAGTGCTGGGATTAAAGGTGTGCGCCAATACCACCCGGCTTGCTGGTTTTTAGAAGCTGAATTCCACAGGGCATTCTTGCAATCCCAGCACTGAGGAGATGGAGACAGGCATATTCCTGGGGTTCACTGGCCAGTCAGTTTAGTCTCCCTGCCAAATCAATGAGTGACCCTGTCTCAAAAGGCAAGATAGACAGTGCTTCCCATACATGTACACCGTGTGGACCTGCACACACATGAACAATAACACAAACATACACCCTACCATCTCCACCAATAAAAGGGAAAGATGTCATTGCACGCACACCAACCTTCGGGCCTCCATTGTCCACACCTACAGCTGTCATTCTGACGTCAGGAGGACGCGTGCTGCCGAGCTACGTCCCAGCCGCTGGCTTTCAAGTTTCTTCCTAGAACCTGCTAGATTATGCTATGGCTGGAGCAGACCCCAGTGCCAGCCTGGCTAGACTGCAGGTGTTGCTGCATTTTGTCACATGTCAGTGAGGGGTTTCTGGAGGAGTCACCATGGAATCTATAGGCACCACCCTTTGGAGGACCTGGCTGTGTGTGTAAGGGTAGAGTTCAAGGGGACCTGGCACCCCAGATTACTGTCTTCACAATCTTGGGACGTGTTTAGCTTCGTAATCTCATGAGCCAGTCCCTAATAATTAATCCCCTTACATTTCTCGTTACCTGGCCTTCTCTGGAGGACACTGCCTCATGCAAGGTCAATCCATTCCTTTGGTGCTGATACCGCTCTGCTATGGGTGGGACCTCTGCTAGGCACCAGGGTTCAGGGATCCACCCCCAGGACACAGTCCCCATGACAAGGATCCCACAGCAACTCTCCATGACCTTGCAAGCCGTGTGCAGCTGCAGATCAGCAGAGTCCAGGCTCCTGTGGGACGATGCACATGGAGCTAGGGCTTGCTCTCCCGTTGCTGTAAATAAGGGAAGAGGCTTCCACAGAACATCCGACACCCTTGGGTCCGTGACAAATGGGGGCTGCCTGGTTATCCTGGATACATCCCCACCGACTCCAATTATATGGGAGGCAGGTCCAGCACCACCTTCAGAAGCACCCTGTACTCCTGACAGCTATCCTATGACAGAGGCCTTTCTCACACTGGGACTCCAGCCATGTGGCTACCCTCACCACCACTAAATAGCTGCTGGTGGGGGGGGGGACTACTGGAGGGGAGCCTGCCTGTGTGCCAGCCCCACCCCCTGCACCTGCTTCTACTTCTAGCTGCTGTGTACGGGGAAAGAAAAAGATCTGAGACTACGAGAAGCCTGCACTAGGTTTGGAGGAAACTTCTTAGTTGGAGGTTTTACTGAGCCACCACTGCTCAGGTAGGGAGGAGCAGGGACGTGGCTCTTTCACACAGCCCACTCTCCAGCGAGCAGACCTTGCCTGTGCTAAGTCTCGGCCCGCCAGCACCAGGCTCGGAAGAACTTTCTTAGCCGGAGAAGGTTTTACTGAGCCACCACTGCTCAGGTAGGGAGGAGCAGGGACGTGGCTCTTTCACACAGCCCACTCTCCAGCGAGCAGACCTTGCCTGTGCTGTGTCTGGGCCCGCCCGCCAAGCTGGCTCCACCCAGACAGCCCTGCAGCCCAGCCCCGTGGGATTAGGCCAAACTGATTAGCCCAGGATGATGAAGTCCTGGGGCTCCTGCTGTCAGCTGACAACTGCACACCTGAGCACTGCGGGAGGGCAGGCATGTGCACAGGTGTAGGTAATACACGCGGACCATCTTAGGAGGCCACAGGTGACCAAGATCCCCTTACAAGTCCCCTACACTGTCTTCAGGGCTGCAGGTGCAGCATCTCACTGATGATGTCTTTCGTTCTGGAAGAATCCAGTCGTGGCCTGCTCCTCCTCCTCCTCCTCCAACTCCTCCTCAGAGATGCTCTGAGAATTCAGTGGTCAGAGGCAGCCCCATCTGTGGGAAAGGCCTGGTTTGCATGGCTGCATGCCCCCTCCCTGCTTGCTTTTACTTCCTCTCTCCAGCCACTTTCTAAACTCCCAGCTGGAGCAGTCCCCAGGGCCACATCTCACACTGCAATTTGGAAGAAAGGATTTCAGAATAGTTCTCTGCCCCAGGTCCCTGTCACCTGGCTTTCTGCAGGCTGTCCCTAGGACATCTTAAAGCCCTAAAGCTGGGATGTCAAGCATTACTCTGCCCTTGTTTTGGAGACACTTTTGAGATCCAAAATCCTATACCCTCCTTAGACCTTGGCAGCCAGCAGACCCGATTCCTTTCTCTTCCCTTCTGCCTTCTCTCTTCTTCTTTCTCCTCCGCCCTCAACCCCGACACCCCTCATGAAGCTCCAGTCAGAAAGAGAAGATGACAAAGGCAGTTCTCTATTTACTGAACTGAGCTGCTCTGGGGCCACCACCAAACCTTTCACCTGGGCATTCCTGCTGACACCTGGTCAACTGCCACCCCTCTGTGACCTCGGGACTCTTCTCTGCCTCCTAATTTCTCCTGGGTGTCTCCTCTTATACACAGTGGGGTGCATTTTCACTTCTTCAGGATGAGGCTCAGGCAGTGGGGACAGGATGTGGGCCAGCTACCAAAGCACCTAATTTACACACCTGGTAGCCACCTGCAGGTAAAAGATCAGGAACCAGCTGCTTCTCACAGAAGCTGTTGTAGACTAGTTAACAGGGAGCCTGAATACAAGACACCAGTGCGGGTCCAGAATGGCCTGTCCCACACAGAAGGTCTGCTGTCTCAACCTAGGTAGGTTTTCCCACCCTGTCTATACCTGGGGATCCTGGAGCATGCAGAGAACCCTGCCAGGCACCACTCTACAGAGAGGAATGGAAGCCTTGCTAATCAAGGTGTATTTGAGAAGCAGAGGCCAAGGCAGGCAGGTGCTCCCCACTTTGGCGAGTCAGAAGCCTCTCTGGTTTGCGCTTTCCTCCTGCAGTGTGACATGAGGTGAAGGATTCAGCCCTCTGCACAAATGGGCCAAGCTGTCCCTAGGCTCATGGGAAACAGGTCTACAGTACTGGGATCAGTAACCCCAACTTCTGAGGCACGGTTACTCCCAGACTCCAAGAAGGTCCAAATACCTCATTTGGTATCCCTCAGCTCACCTGGCAGTTGGGGCCAGAAGTAGCTTGCTTTGCCACTGCCGCGTGGCTGCCTATGGGTGTGATGGTCAGAACCAGTGCTTTTTTTTTTTTTGTTTTTTTGGTTTTTCAAGACAGGGTTTCTCTGTAGCTTTGGAGCCACCTGCCTCTGCCTCCCGAGTGCTGGGATTAAAGGCGTGCGTCATCACCTCCAGGCCAGAACCAGCGCTTTACTGCCACAGGGGAACCTGGGGGGCTCTCATGGCTCTTCTACATTCTGGGGTGGGGGGATGACAGTGACAGACTCTGGTGACAACCTTCATGATTTTCAGGGTCGTCTTAGATTCAGAAGGGGGCAGCTCTAGCTAGATACAGGACCTTCCTGGCTGAGCCAGGCCACTGCCTCCGGGTGGCCTCTTAGGGTGCAAATTTACCTGCAGGGTATCCTGGCCAAAAAGACCTCAAGTACAAAACTCAAGGGTCTCAAGGATGTATGGGTGGGGTAGAAAGCACCATCCTCAAATAATCCTAAGTGTTCTCTGTGCTTTGGGTCTGAAGGGTCAATGCCCGAGGGATGCCACAAAGCTTGCAGGCTTAGTTGCAAGGCAAAGGCAAAGACGGGTGTGAGGAAGGAGAGTTTAAATAACACGTGGGTGTGGAAGAAGAAAAGGCATGTTGGAGGTCCCTCAGCGTCCATGGTTTTGGATATCTGGTGCCAAGGGGAGCCCTGACAATGGCAGTAAGCCCCACCCTACCCATGGCCCCCAGTTTCTGATCCACATGTGAGTAGCTTTGGGGTGGGGTTGAGATAGGGTTTTCTGTATAACAGGTTGTCCTGGAACTCACTTTGTAGACCAGGCTGGCCCCGGAACTCACAGAGATCCACCTGCCTCTGCCTCCTGAGTACTGGGATTAAAGGCATGAGCCACCATCGCCCGGCTGTGAGTAGCTTTATAAAAGGCATGTGTGGTTTGAGAAAGCACCACCCTCATCTACAGATGTGGTCCAGGATTCTGATTCTTTTTTGCTTGTTTTTGTATTTTCAAGACAGGGTCTCACTATGTAGCTCTGGCTGTCCTAGAACTCACTATGTAGACCAGGCTGGCCTTGAACTCACAGAGTTTTGACTGCCTCTCCCACCTGAGTGCTGGGATTAAAGGTGTGAGCCATGAAATTCGGTTGATTCTAATTCTTTGCAACGCTAACAAAAATGAGGTCATGGTACCTGTCCACAGGGTGTTGGGGAAAATCAGAGGCCCTCCATCTGAGAGCAGCAGGAGGCTGATCAAGGGAAGCAGAGGGGAGGAAGAGCCCAGACCACCCTGGTCCAGCTGCTGCTTCTGCAGTGACCCACAGGATGATGCAACCCAGGTCCCCCATGATGGCCCATTCCCCCACTCCAGCATGGCTTCCAGGCTCCACTGATCATGCAGAACTCTGGCCGCCTGTCACATGGAGACACAATCCCTGAGGGCCTGTCCAATTACTCACAGTGACTGAGAACTAGGGGTGTGCCTCCTTGTCCCTCACGTTCATCAAGACCTCACCGAGGTCAGACTTTCACCAGAAGCCCAGAACAAGTTTGGTGTTGAGGTTCTGAGAACTAACCCACACTCTCTTCCAGGGGTCATAGGGATCAGGAAGGAAGTACTCTGTACTTCAAAGCTATTGAACGTATCTCCAGAGGAAGCAGGGGTGTCCCCTCCTTTCTGTAGAAAAGCAACAGACTTAGCATTGGCCCTTCTGGGTCTCAATTGCTTCCTGAAATGGACCCACCAGGGAAAATTTAGGAGCTCAACCCGTAAGGTGTAAATTCATACGGTGCAGCAGTCCCCACGTGGGAAATACGTTAAGTCAGGCGACTTCTGTAATAGAAGACTCACAGTTACAACACCCGGTCCCAAACTTCAGTTATCAGTGGATTGAGAAACCGTGCGTGTCTGGAAGGCAGGCAGGCATCGAGTTCAAACCGCTGCAGAGAGTTCCTCATACCAGGGGCCGAACAGGGTGGTTACTAGGCATCAGGCGCTGGGCTCATTCACAAGTCTGCCCTGCTCCTCTCTTTGCCCAGTCACAAGCCTTTCTCTTGCCTGCCTGGCCCCTCTGCAGCACTGGGGAAGGTTCTGGTTGGGACTTGTCCACATCTGCTTCAGAGGCCCACACCCAGTGAACCACAATTAGATCATCCAGGAAGAATTTTCCAGGCAGTACCTGGTGGCCTTTCCTAGTGGGCAGGCAAAGCAAGGTGGCCCAACCGAGAGAGACCCTTGGTCTTACACACGGTCCTGCGCTCTTTGCAGCACAAGCTACCCATTCTCCTTTGGTCCTTGATATAGCACTGTTCCGGTAACCGATTCTCTGGCCTGCTTTCCTCTTTCTTGAGAAGAGAGTGGCTGACCAAGGGTACACATCTCCAGCATCCCCCTTATCATTCTAGGCACTTCAAACATCCTGGTCCTCAGCCTGCTCCTCTGTGCCAGGGGACTGTAAAGAGCTGACCGGGACTGCTCTCGCTCTCGTCCAAAGCCTCCAACCAGTAAACGCCAGGCTCAGCAAACAGCTCCTGCTGTCCCCATTACCACAGCTAAGATTTATAAATAATTCTGCTAAACCCCAGGTGCTCCCTCCCCTGCCGTCCACCTGCCCCAAGCCACCGAACAGCAGTTGACTAGACAGCTGCGTTGTTTTTTTTTTGTTTTTTTTTTTTTTTTTTTTTAACTAAACTAGAAAAACCACTGCCCTAAAACAGAGATGGAGAACTGGTTCCATTACGAATAAACCACCGTGGTTTCAACGCCTCTAGACAGAAATACCCATGGCCTTGTCTCATCACGCTAAACTCAGGCCACTGAGCCTGGGGGCCCAGCAAGCTGCCGCGTGCAACTGTGTGTCTCTAGCTCACACTTCCGTACATCTGCGGATGCTGACCTCTCACCGTGAAAGGAGGTACCCTGCCTCGGGATCCCGGCTTTGGAGCCAAGCTGCCAAAGAGGCACCAAAGCGGCCCGAATCCTCGCTGGCGTTCACCTGCGCTCGAAGACGCGCGTGAGAGGCGTGGATGTGCCGGGCCGCAGGGACCCAGTCATCCGCGCTCCTAGGAGGAACACAAAGCCTGTCGCACGTGAGCGACTTTTGTGCCTTCACATTTTCTTCTGACTGAGCAACCGTCGCCCCTGCAGGTGAATCTGTTCCTATCAGACCAGCAGGGGCTTGCGACCTTACATGCTTGCGGCCACTTACTCAGGCCGGCAGCCCAAGCGGCTCCCCACATGCAGTCCTGTGCCCCAACCTCTCCCATCTTCCCTCTCGCTCTGGCGTTGCGGCTCTGCCTCCCCCCCCCTCCTTTCCTGTAGACTCGCAGCTCCCTCGCGGGCAGCTGGCATCAAGGAGTGGATTCTGCATCCGGCTCCCTCGGTCCCGCCCTGTGCCCATAGAAGGGCCCCAGGGTGTCTCTCCGGTGCCCGGGCCTGCTTCCCGCCAGACATCGCACCACGCGCCGACCCAGCCTCCGCAAACACCTGCCGCGCTGCTGACGTCAGCAGGTCGGGGTCGGGATCTGGCACCTCTGAGAGGCGTCCCGCAACGGCGACAGACCCTGCCCGCATCCTGGCCCGAGTCCCCAACGCAGTCCATATCCCATAGCACTCACCTTCCCGCGAACCCGGCTGCCGCTCTGCGCCCTGCGCTCTGGCCTTCGCGCGCAGCCCACTCACGCTTCATTCATCGCCCAAGCCTCCCCCCCACCCCCGCGGGGGTGGCTTGGCCACCACCGCCAATGGCAGCGCGGTTCGGGCGGGGAGGTGACAGTGGCAGGAGCGCGCCAGGGCGGAGCCGAACCAAGGGGCGGGACCTGGGGCGGGGGCGGGACGTGGAGACAGAGGGCTCCGATTGCCCGATGCTTTACCTGCGGAGATTTCTTGCTGCCAGCAAGCATCACTGGCGGTGTCAGGCTGGGAATATAGGGCTCAGGCCTTGCTGCTTTGTAGGTTCTACCTGCTTCGGGGTTCGCGCTCAAGCGTAGAGCCGAGGCCGTGGAGGGCGCGCGTGGCCATCAGCGCAGACGTGGGGTACAGCAGCAGCCTTGCAAAGCCCCCCCACAAAGAAAAATCCAACCAGGTCAGCCAATGAATGCTCCTCCCGAGGGATCAGGGCAACTAGGCGCTGGATTAAGCTGCTGCACCCTCATTTAGGAAGCCCGTAGGACGGTTCTTGACCCGGGGGCCTTGTCCCAGAACTCATCTTGGTTTTGAAGATAACGTTGATGTGAGATGAAGAGAGAGTGTACCAGCCACCTTCACACTGAGGTGTTCTCTGCTGTCGGCCTTGAATATTTTTCTGAACCTCCCTGGGCCAGTTTCTGCATCTGTAAGATTAGGTTCATATCTGCAAACCCATATTCAGGAGGCTGAGGCAGGAAAAATGGTCCCAGTTGTATACTGTGTTCAAGGCCAGCCTGGGCGACAGGGAAACCGGGTCACAGAAAATCAAGCAAAAAACGAT
>JAQHUG010000324.1:513670-531220 GCA_028555095.1 Dicrostonyx torquatus | reverse complement strand
GTCAGAGAAAACTTGTGGGAGTTGGTACTCTCCTTCCACCATGTGGGTCCGAGGGATTGAACTCAGGCAGTCAGGCTTGGCAGCAAGTGCCTTCACCCACTGAGCAGTCTTGCCCCTCTCAGTGCAGTATTTATGATAAATACTCAGTACCTGAATTGACCATGGGCAGTGGATATAAAATGCAAACCTATTTTGAAGATGCAGAAGCTAAAAGAAGTAGAATATCTGCCATCCCATAGATTGCTTCCATATTGAAGTTGTGGTTTTGTGACTTTGTTAGATTTAAATAAAAGATATCAAGGTTAACTTCACACCAGACCTGGTAGCCCAGCCCTAAAATACCAGCGACCTGGTAGGCTGTGGCAGAAGGATTGTAAATTAAAAACCAGGCTGGACGCTCTGAATAAGACATAAAACCAAGACTGGGAATGTAGCTCAGTGGCAGAGCCCTTGCTCTGCAACCTTGAGGCCCAGAGA
The DNA here is from genome assembly GCA_028555095.1 of Dicrostonyx torquatus. NCBI lineage: Eukaryota > Metazoa > Chordata > Mammalia > Rodentia > Cricetidae > Dicrostonyx > Dicrostonyx torquatus. The sequence goes on along the minus strand of JAQHUG010000324.1, from coordinate 530,743 downwards.
TCAATTGTTGTACGCCACTGTTAAGTCTGGAGCGTAGCCCCAGCCCCTGGTATCCATCCCAGGCCCCCTGGCCTGAGAGTTGCATTGCTCTGGACTCCAAGTCCCAGCATGCCACAGGGTATGTAATACCACTCCCACAGGGTATTTAAGAGGGTTCCTAGAGGAGGAAACACATGGTTCCAAGTTTGCATGTGCTCCCCGCTGTCCTGTCTCCCCACCATGCGCTCGGCCACCCAAGAGCGCCCGGCTGTACTTAACCAAACAATGGGCATTTTAATTTGGTTTGATCTGACCTAATTGGATTTCTTTGTGCCAGCAGAGCCACCCCTCAGGATGACAGACTTCACAGGCCCCTCCTTCCTAGTGTGTTACCGGAACACAGACAGTGGAGACGATTGTGCCGCCATCTTGTTTTCTCTGCTGAGCAGAACCACTCACACCAAGCGTGAAAGCACAGCAGTGAGGCATGGTGTTTGTCTCCGTAGGGAGAGGCAGCCGTCCCTGTGGGTGTCTGGCTACGATGGGTGTGGAGGGACTGGTGTGCCCAGGAGTTTTATTTTGTACCAGGAAGTTTCAGACCCATCATGTCTGGGGACAGTATGGACAGTCCCTACTCTGCTCAGCAGCCAGGAGCCCAGGTAAATAAAAGTGGGGCTCTGTACAGAAATATGTCCCCGATTTGGGCTCTTCTTCAGCTCTGACACTAGCCGGGACCTGGGGGATTTCCCGGGTACCACAGTCTGAGAGCCACGCGGCAGTGTAGGGGTCCGTGGCATGTAAGGATATGGGGGAGGTTTCACAGGTCTGGGATGCAGAGTAGCGAGGAATGAGTATATGGGGGTTCCTGAGATCAAAGTGTGGGGTTCCTGGGGTCCAGGTGTGGGACTCTCTGGGCCAGGGTGCAGGGTGATAGCCTCGAGCAGTAAGATGACCCTAACACCTCCACGTGAGGCATCTGTGGTTCCCACCCCTACCCTTCTGCTAGGTTAGCAGTGTTCCAGGGGTCTACCTGGACTGGGTTGGACTGACTGTAGTTCAGACTTTACACAGGGGCCTCTGCTATTACTCAGAGCCCTGGTCCTGCTCAGGAAAATGGAGGTGTTGGGAGGTCACCATGATCTGTCATGAAAGTCGCAGGGGAAGCACTTAGAAAACCGCCCTCCTTGTCTTGAGTGACACCTCCCGCCCTCTGAGGGCACCGGGCATTTCCCCAGGGCTCAGCATGGTAGCCGGGGCGCCGGGTGGGGTGAGTACGGGAGTTCCGTGAGGCTGAAGCTGGACCACGGTTCTGATGGGGAGGGGGGAGGAGACGCAGGTCTCAGCTTTGTGTGGGCAACACATCCCGGTCCCTCCCTTTCTAGGCGCCGGTGAGGGTGCGGAAATGGTCCCCGAGAGCTGCCCTCTCAGAAACTTGTGGTGAAGTTCAATGCGGGCTCCCACAGGAAGCCTGGGGGGAGTGGTGAGCAGGGACCCAAGGGCCCCTGGGCCGCAGTGGAAAAGTTCACTGATAAGGCAAAGAGAGGAGGTCTGTCAGCCTAAGCGATGAGAATGTGGCTGAGTCACATGGGAAGACAAAGATGCCTGTGGAAAATTCCAGGTCCCTGGAGAAACATTTGGTTTTTCTGGTCCTGGGAGGCTCAGGTCCCCTGGTCTCCTGTTTCTCTCCGAGGTTCTGTTCTTGCTGGTGCAATCATGTGGATGAACCAGGTTTTGCAGGCCACTAAAGCCGTGACAGGGGACAGCAGATCACTCTGGAAGGGGTGATTCTGACGCTCTGGGCTGCAGGAATGTGGTTCCAAAAAAAAAAAAACACACAAGAATGATGCCTGGGGTTGTTTACAAAATCCTCACAAATAGATGGACGTGCCTCCGTGGTCGCTTGGAAGCCTGGAGTTGACCTGGGTCCAGGAAGAACCCCTGAGCCCTTGTGCGTGGTGCTCACTGCTTCCTGCGTTCTCGTGTTCTAGAAACATTAAACACCCACACACGGAACACACGCGGGCCATCACCAGTCTCTGCAGCTCCCGCCCCCAGCCCACCCAGGTTACTTGCGGCCAGATCTTGGGTTCCTATGACCTCATCCATTCCCACTGCATTTCTGAGCAACTCTTTTGCATGCTTTTAAATACAAACACAGCTCTGCAGTCACACCCCACCAGGAGCACCTCACGCAAGGCACGGGCCGCGTCCAAGGTCACTTGGCGGGTGACCTGTGTCTGAACCAGTTCAAGGCTTGGACTGTGGCCAGCTCCTTGTCTGGGGCTAAGGAAGCTGGGCCCTGTCCTGACCCCACATCCATGAGTTGTCTTTCCACAGCCCTGTGACTTGAGATCTCACCAGATCAGCCGCTGAGGGGTGGCTTTGCTGTTTCAGCGTCACAGATAAGAGAGTCAAAAAGTTTACTACTTTTCCACTTGGTGCTGGGGACGGAGCTCAGCCCTCCTCCGTTCAAGACACATTACCTCCAGCCCAGGTTCAACATTTCATGTGTAGGTTTTTTGTTGTAGTTGCTGGGGCTTTTATTTGTTTTGAGCAGAGCTTCCTGTTGTCCAGACTGGGCTTGAACTTGCCATGGAGCTGAGGATGACCTTGAAAGCCCTGATCCTTTGACGTCTACCCGCTAAGTACCGAGATTACAAGTGTGTCGCCAAACCCAGCCCGGTTAGCTATTTAAAGTGGAGAATTCGGAGACTGGGAAAATGGCTCAGCGGGTAAAGCGCTTGACAGGAAAGGACGAGGACCTGGGTTCTGATGTCCAGCACCTGGTAAATGAGGAGGAGGCACGGTGGCCTACCTGGAATCTCATGTGCTCAGGAACAGGAGATCCCAGTGCAAACTGACTAGCTGGCCTAGAGGCCATGCCTTAGTATGTAAGGAGAGAATGAATGAGGAGGACATCCAACAACAACTTCTGGCCTGTTCTTGCACACGTATGTATGTATGCCGGCACCCACAGACGTGTCCACAGCGTGCTTGTGGAGACCAGGGGACAGCTTCTGGGAGCCCTAGGAGTGGAACTCAGGTCATCAGCAAGCACTGTTACCCGGCTGAGCTGTCTCCTGGCCGCTGTCCAGAACACTTCATAAGGTGATGGTCCAGCTGCTCGAGGCCTCCTTGGCGTGGCTTCCTCATACGCGTGTGTTGGTTCTCTGACCCCCATCTATGTACGGACAACGGGGGACTCGGGAGCAGGGCCTGTCTGACCATCTCGCCCTCAGCGCTGGGTAGTGAATTCTCATCCCACCCCACCTTTCCCCATGGGCATCTCTTTTCCTCCTTGGCTGCCTGGAGACATGATTTGTATGGGGATGTGGCCCTCTTGCCTCTTGTTATCCACTTCAGAGCCCATGGGCTGCCCTCTGGTGTTTTATGTGCTGACCAGATAGCACATCTGAATAACTTAGTGCTCATCAGGGGTTCAGATTGTGGGCCCCTCGGTGACTGGCATTATTGATCTTCCTGTATCCGATCTTCCTTGGGCTCAACATGAGCTGCCTGTCTTATACCTGACACCTTAGGAGCGCCATTCTGCCAGCTGTGGCTTCAGGTGGCGTGGGGCAGGACTCTTCCCTTCTCCCATCCTGCTCCTCACCCCCCCCAACCACACTGGTTCATCCCAGTGCGTGCTGGAAACTTCTACAGGTGCTACACACATCCTATGCAAGACGGTGTCTTTGACAGCCGAGAAAGAACAAAGGGAAACGCTGGTGTCCTTGTCTCGTCTGGCCCTCTCTCTCTAACTGTCCATAAATAAGGGACATTGTCCGGGCCCCTTTGGTCCTCATAGTGTACTTCCCTGTTGCCCAAGAGGGAGGGGTCAGGAAAAGCATGGGCGGTGTTCACACAAGTCACCTTCCAGGCCGGCGCAAGAATGAGCCCCATGGGCTGATCGAGGAGGGGAGGTCTGGAGTAAACCCACAGCTGACTGCAGGCAGCTTGGGCTTCATGAGGTTGGCTGACTCACCCTGGAGATCCATCCCAGGGACATCGTCCCTGTATCCTGGTTCAGCCGGGATCCAGTGAGACAGGGCCTTTCCTTCCAAACTGGTTTTCAATCATCCTCCATAGAGAGTCCACCCTGCTGCCGGCAGAATGGTAGCAGAAACAGACATCTAGGGTTCTGCTGGAAATGTCTTTCAGGCTGTGGGTGTGGCTCGGTGCTAGAGACACGAGGCCTTGGGATCTAGTCCCAGAACTGTGAGAGAAGAAACAATTTTAATTAAGTCGCCTGGATTCTGTGCGCTGGGAGGCCATATGGGCCTCGCATTACCCTGGACACTGGGGTTTGGTGCCGGATGCTGTGGTGGTGTCCCAGTGAGGCTGGACTATGGCCCAGATGTTTTGATAGTATGGAAATCCAGGGCCAGGAGGAACGGGTCCTCAACACTTCCCTTCGCAGGATACAGGATGCTCAGAACTCTGGGACTTCCGGAAGGCCAAGAGTAGCAAGTCAAGTGTGTACCTGGCAGCTCCAGAAATAAGCCGGGAACGTGGTGGATCCTGGATGTTGAGAATGCACTGGTGGGCAACATATGTAGGTCCCATGCCTCTCCTAGCAGCTACCCAGTCAGGGATGGGAAGAACCCAGGGAAACCTCGAATTAAAACTGGTTTTGTCCACAGAGGAGGGACGGATAGCCATGCGCAGTGTGGGCCCTGCGCTCTAATGTGCCGGTGGAGGACTCGTACGCTCTTGTAGACCAGGCTGGTCTCGAACTCACAGAGATCCACCTGCCTCTGCCTCCCGAGTGCTGGGATTAAAGGCGTGCGCCACCACCGCCCGGCCGGGCTCTATCTTGATCAGGTAGAGGCTCAGGGCTCTGCATGGCCCACAGTGAACTCCGTGGAGGTTGGCTCCGCCATCCATAAGCCCACAGTGAACCCTAGAATCTGCGTGTTTTATGTGTCACTTGGTCTTCACGATAAGGACTCCAGAGTCAGTCCTGCCCAGAGCATCCTAGGCCTGTGCTGCCGGCCTGACATTGGAACATGGCCCCTAAGGGCAGCAGCACCAGGGTTGGCTTCGTCCCTGGCTTTATTGCTATTGTTATTCTCACTCCTCGCCAAGCCTGTCATAGGCCCCAGAGCTCCAATCCAGAACCTACAAAACCTCAGTTTCTCCAACTAGAAAATGATATTTCCCATCTTGCCATTCATAAGAAAATGGGACTGTAAGTGACACAGAGAATCCTGGCCCTGTAGGCTGCTCTAGTCCCCTTTCCTGGTTCTGGGACCCAGTAAGCTTCCTCCAGTCTTTCCTTAATGCCTCAGAGTAGGGCCTTGTCAGACCTGGTAAAGACCCCGAGACTCCTGGAGGCTCTCTGCACCCAGTTCCTTCAGGCGACTTTTCTCAATGGGCATTCCCTGTAGTACCCATCTCAGCCAGGAGAGGGCAGAAGTGTCTCGGCTGAGCCCCAGGCACTCCAACCTTGCTGGAGGGAGCCAATGAGGGTGTCTACACTGTGAGGCTATCCTGGGACACTTGCCAGAAGCCTTCCCAGGACTCTTTCTGAAGCTTCATCACTTAGGAGGAGCGAGAAGGTCTTAGATTACCGGATAATAATCCCAGAATGGCCGGTGGAGAGAGCGACTCCAACCCAGCATGGGTATTGTCAGATGCTGGTGCTCAGGCTGGGCCCAGAGTGGCAGAAACTCCACCGTCCTGCAAAAGCCTCATGAGACTCTCCTTCCTAGGTGTCCTATTGGCCGATCCATGCTGCATGCTGTGGAGTCTTTGGGAGCCTTAGTCCCCTCTGGCTAACAGAAGCTGTGTCCCCTCAGGCAAATGTACTCTAACTAGGATCTGGGGCAGTGTTCTGCTCACCAGCATCCACCAGACATCTGTGTTGGCCTGTGTTAGATGAACCTAGATCTAAAGGCAGATTCCGGGCCTGCCAGGGTAGACCTATTAGGTGGATCCCTGAGCTGCATTCATGTTCAAGCGTTCATGTGAGTCTCAAGGGACCCCAGCGTGGTCTCATTCGAGGGTCTTGACATTCAGGACCCATGCCATCCACACTCACTCTTATGCTTCTCGCTCTGCTGGGGAGTTTGGGACAGGCCTTCCCCAGCACTGACAACAGATGGCCCCAAGTTTCTCACACATGGGAATTCTGCTTCGTCAGCGTTAGCTCAGCACATTGTGGAGATGCCTGCAGCTGCTGGCCCGTGGTCCTCGATATCCAGGCCTCCCCTCCGACTCATGTGGAAGTCCTTCCTTTACGGATGGTGACGTCTATCTTAATCCCATTTTGACATGTGAGAAGCACATGCTAGAATCGTCTCCCCGGTTTCCCCTAAGACCCGAGTTCACAGATGCCGACTTTTACCTGCTTGCCAGACTGAGGTCACAGGGCCTGGAGTCCCCATGTCCAGGGGTCCGATGGGTCATGGAACGCAGCGAGAACAGCTGGACAGTGGGAGCTGCGGCCTCCCAGCTCAGCACGATGCACGTACAGCCTGTTTTTTGACCTTCGCAGCAAGCTGTGGGGTGTGCCCTTTCTTCCTGCACACGGATGGATGACAGGGCCTCCAAGAGCTGAGAAATCTGACCCAGAACCATCGCTGTGCTCAAAACCAGGTGTTCTGCTTCGGTAACGGTATCCCTTCCAGAATGCAGGCAAATCTGGATCTGAAATGCATCAGTCATGTGCCTGTGCTTGGGTTTTGGTGCAGTTGAACCATTACTGTAGGTTTTTATTCTGGAAGATACACAGCGCTAGGCTTATGCGTCTAACCGTTTCAAATGCACAGCTGAGGGTACTCAGCTAATTCATGTTATGAAACCCTCACCACCATTCAACTCCAGAGCAATTCCCTTCCCTCCTGAGGCTCTATCCCCACTAGATAGACACAGTGTCCATCACCTCTCTGTAGAGACTGGACACCAGCCTCCATCACCCTCTCCCTATCACCTGGACACCAGCCTCCATCACCCTCTCCCTAGAGCCTGGACACCAGCCTCCATCACCCTCCCTCTAGCTCCTGGACACCAGTCTCCATCACCGTCTCCCTAGAGCCTGGACACCAGTCTCCATCACCGTCTCCCATTCTTCTTTCAGCCTCTGCATCTGGTGGCTCCAGGGACCTCAAGCTGGTGGATCCTGTATCCTTTGTCCTTCTGTGGCCAACTTATTCCCCTCTTCACCACGCCCCTCAGTGTTCACTTGTGTTGTAGCAGGTGTCAATACACCTTCATTCTCAGAGCTGAGAGATGTTCTGTGTGGATGGTAGACCGTGTTGTCTCCTTCACGCACAGACGGGTGCTGGGCTGCTCCCGCCTTACAGCATTGCTCGTGTGTAGAAAGCTAAGACCATGTTCTCCCTTTGTCTGCGTCTTAGTTACTTTCCTGCTGCTGTGACAAAACACTCCAACCAAAGCAACTTAAGGGAGAGAGAGTTTATTCCGGTTCACAGTTCAAGGTACGCGAGATCAGTCTATCGTGGCAGGAAGTCAGGGCAATGGGAGCCTGGACGCGAGGTCAGCCCATCGTGGCTGATCACAAGGAAGAAGCAACCAGTTCACGTGTGCTTCTTAGTGTCCCTTCTCTACTTACAAACACTAGGGAATGGCCCCACCTATAATTAAGATGGGTCTTCTCATATCAATTAAGGTAATCAGGACACTCTCACACAAGCGTGAACACGGGTTTCAGGGCTGGAACTAAGACACGCAGGCTTCCTCAGCAAGCGCCTTTATCCACTGAGTTATCCCCACTGGTCCCCCCCATTGAGTATGTTTTGAATATTTCTTCATATCAGTTAATACTTGTCCCTGACACTGCAGCTACACACCTTCTTACCATAGTTTATTGAACTCACATGGATGAGTCCAAGCTTTGAGTGTTAATCTCAGGGTCTGGTCTCATGTGCAAATCTTGAGGCAGGAGCTTACTTCCTTGGGGACAGTCTCTGAGGATTTTACTGAAACTGTGGTGCACTGTGACAAAATGAACCCTTAGAACTTTCTTTTTACTTCCCAGAAAGACGGTCAAGTTGACTTTTCTCACCAGCAGGTCCCTTGTCAGTTCTGCAGCCAGAACCGGCTTTATACTTAAATCCTGACAGAAGCAAATTCATTCTCTCACTGTGTGCCTTGGATTCACAAGAAAGTCAGCATTTGTCACGAGCATGTGGCGTGTGGAAAGGCATGGCTCCAGTCTCTCATCCATCTCTCTGTGACTGTGCCTACCTTTCAAATAAAACGCATCCCTGGGCTGGGAAGAAGGCTCAACTGGGTACTCGCCCTGCAAGTATAAGGATCTGTGTCTGTATTCCCAGCACACATGTTAAAACGCCGGGAGAAGCGGCTCACTTGGAAGGGAAAGAGAAGGATCCCTGGAGCACGCTGCTGATTCGACAAGCACCAGGTTCAGTGAGAGACCCTGTCTCGAAAAGTGAGGCGGAGAACGATAGAGGAAGACTCCTGAACTTGACCTCTGGCCTCCACGTGAGTACAACACGCAGCATGCTCCTGCGCATGCGCACTGCCTTAAGGGACGTGCTGAAGCTGGAGAGAAGCTGGTGTTGCCCATCAATTTCTGACCAACACACTAATTACAAATGCGTTTGTCCTCCATAAATGGAGTCAGAGAGAATGGCTTTTCCCCTCAGTTGACATCTCATTGTGCATAAAGAATGACCCCAGGCTAGAGGTCAGGCCCAGAGTCTGCTGAGCTGTGAGAATCTGTGTCACCGCCCAAGAGTCTGCTGGACGGTGAAGGTGATGAGGCAGGTAGGTAGGTCCCTTGAAGTTTGCAGGCGAGGGTGTAGCAGATCCTAGGAGAGACACAGAATGAACCCAGAGACCGAGGGACCAAGGAAAACAGGAAAAACCAGAGAAGGCGGGAGGAGGTGGGTACACCGCGCCAGGCAGGGTATCCAGTGAGCGTGCCTCTTAGCTGCCCGGAATGCATGGGCAGCAGAGACCCGACTTGCAGAGTTTCATAAATCACAACTATTTTAGCTGCGAGAGTAGAGATTGATTAAGATCTGAGCCGTCAGGCGTCTCTCACCAACCCTCCCTTTCCGAGACGAGCATGTCAGCAGTTTTCCGGGAAAGCGGTCTTTAAGCATTTAGCATCATCACGATTACTGTAAGGAGGCTCGATGGCCACAGCCAACCAGCAGCTCAGCCTTTGGAGTGGGCACCAGGACTAATAGCTGCAGCGGTGCAGACCTGGGTCCCCGATGAAACTCAACCCCCACAGAGTCCTAGGCTGCCTGGGAATTCTGCCGTTCTGTTACCCTGGGGCGGGGGGGGGGGCTGGAGGAAGAGTCAGCGACCTGTCTTGCAGAGTCTTCTATACTCCCAGTGTTTCGTTCAGATAGCTGCTGTGCTTTGACGACGGCCTTCTCTGACACCCACCCACCCGCGGAATCCAAGAAAGGCGTTTGTTAGTTAGTGACATTCTCCTGGAGCCGACTTTGCCCTCATGAAGCAATTTGTTGCGCATAGCTCCCCCTAGTGGAGTGACAAGCATTTTGCAGGCTCTACCTCAGAATCCCGGAGGCGGTAGGAAATCGGAGGGCGCCTGCCCCAGCTCTTCACTCTTAGGGCTCAGTGTGAACGTGAATAGGACAGAGACTTACCGCTGACGGAGCGACCTGTTCCACACCCTCCCTCCCGTTTCAAGAACACTTTCCATTCTTAGAATGGTTTCAGATTAGGGGTGCAGCGTCCCCAAGCCCATAGTCACCCACACATTAACATGTGACACCTCCATGCATGTCTCACCACGGCGGGAACCGAGTGCCACTGGCTTCTTTCTGCTGTCCTTTTCTGTCCCAGGACCCCACGCGACATTCAGACACCCCATATCCTCCAGGCTATGAAGGTCGATGGGGCGTCCCTCTTAAAAAGGTAATAATAGCAGTGATAGTCTTGGGGACACGTCAGTTCTTTACAGAATGCTCCTCGATTAGTATGTGTCTGCTGTTTTTTAGTTAGAGACAGGCCACAGTGTCTTTCCCACGGCCTGGCATGAGCCATCTGAGGTCTGTCCCACACACTACCCCGGAAATTCGAACTCAGGCAGGTTTTCTTCCCTTGGAAGTAATGGGAAAGCAGGACCCCACTGGCCTGGCAGAGAGGGACCTGAGGAGTTGTAACTAGAAGTCTGGAGCATTGCTGGCTCTAAGTATGCCTGAATCAAATAAAGGGATATGTAGCCCGAATTCTAATTGGTCTTAATAATAAAAATTCAGAGTCAGATGCTAGGGATGGAAGCTGAGAGATCAGGGAAGTCAGCTACTAGGAAGACCTTTTACCTCCTCCAGTGCTCAGACCCAGGGGGCGATCCTGTCCGCAGACTGTGTCCTCAGACTGCAGCTGTCTCCACCAAACCTCAGACTGCACTGAGCTCCTGTCTCCTCCCGCCTTATATTCCTCTCTCCACCCAGCCACATCACTCCTGTCTCCACCTCCCTAGTGCTGGGATTAAAGGCGTGGGATCCTAAGTGCTGGGATCACAGATTCAATCTTGTGGCGCCCAGGGTGGACTTGACCTCACAGAGATCCCTCTGCCTCTGTCTCCCGAGTTCTGGGATTAAAGGTGTGAGCCACCACTCCCTGGCTTCTTGCGGCTTAGCTCTGCACTCTGATCTTCAGGCAAACTTCATTTGTTAAAACACAAACAAACTATCACTACAAGGATACTGTCAAGACCAGCCGTCCTATTGACGCCCGATCTACCTTGGCTCTGCCCTCAAAGACCAACCCCTTCCAGTCTCAGGAGGGGTTGGCAGGGCTCCCAGCTCTGTGGGAAAAGCGGACTACGCTGGTCTCATTCTCCCCCAGGGCCGTGTGCTCCACCCTGGATACTTCGCTGTAGCCTGCCCACTTCTTTCAGACACAAGAGCTGAAGAACAACAGCGTCTATAGCCTCTAAGATGGAATCTGGACTCCTGCCTCCAACCAGTGTCCCAACAGACACCATCTCCCTCCTGGCCCCAGACCTCTGTTGTGAGAGCTCACCGATGCTCCCTTCTGATGTAATAAGCGTTCTAGTTTTAGCCGGTCTCCAAGAGTGTTTTATGCTATGTTCACACACTGCAGTAATTTTTCAGGTAAGAAACAATAGAGCAGAATGGGCCCTGTCACCTTGATGGACAGGTAGGTCCTGTGTTTGGGTTCTGAGTGGGGCACATTAGTAGTTTAATTTGGAGTATAATATATGTGAGATCTGTCCCCATCAGAGGCTTGTCTTAGGAGGTGATGGTGACAGACAAAGAACAGGCCTCGGGGGTCTCGACTTGACAGGCTTGGAGAATCTCTCCTGTCAGAAAACGGGCTTTGGGCCACAGCCCTCACTGGGGACAGCCTCCAGTCAGACACCTGAACCTATAGCCAGCCCCTGTTGGCATCCAAGTCCCCAGGGATAGAGTCGACCGTTGACCTATGTGACATCCTTTCTAGGGTCGAACCTGGATGGGCGGGGTGTTCTAGAGGACTTAGTGAGGAAGAGGCTCAGTATGGGGATCACACTGGCTGGGTACACAGATGGAAGATTTGGGCAGAGCCCTGCATGCCTGTAGCTGGGGCATCGGCCGGGTTGGGGTGCTTGCCAGTCAGCTGAGTAAAAGCTGCTGATGAGATAATACCGGTTAAAACGGAGTCCGCTGTCAGAGCCAGAGTGTTTTGCTGGCCCCCAGCCCAGCATTTTCCAGCTCAAGATGGGGCAGGAAGAGGATCCCTGGAGGAGCAGGACCCACACAGCGGCGTCACCACTGGCCTGAATCCTGGGGTGCTGACCTTCGTGGTCTGCTGTTCCGATGCTGTATTCTCAACAGTGTTCTCAGTGGCTGGTTCAGTGGCTTTCTCTCTCTCCCTCCCTCCCTCTCCCCACACCTTCTGCCTGTTCCGCTCTCTCTCTCTCCTCTCTGTGCCTCACCCCCCACCCAACAGCCTCTTTTTCTTTCAGGATTTCAGATCCTGTCTTTTACATTTGCATAAAAATCAAATGGGGAACCAGATACGGTGGTGCACACTGAAATCCCAGCGCACAGGAGGCTGGAACAAGAGGAATTCCCCAAGTTCTAGGCTAGCCTGAGCTACATAACAAGGTCTTCTCAAAGCAGATAAAGAAACAATTTGTTCAGTACAGATTCTACGTAAGGTACCTCTGGAAATGCTCTTTGTTGCCCATAAGGCCCAAACAGCCACGTTCTATATTTAAAAGACTGCTCTTCAACATGTAACTTTCCAGATGGGGGGGCTTTCTTTGCAACTTCCCAAAGTAAGAATGTCTTCGGGGAGGGGGGCTGGAGAAATGGCTCAGAGGTTAACAGCATTGCCTGCTCTTCCAAAGGTCCTGAGTTCAATTCCCAGCAACCACATGGTGGCTCACAACCATCTGTAATGAGATCTGGCGCCCTCTTCTGGCCTGCAGGCATACACACAAATACAAAATATTGTATACATAATAAATTTTTTTTTTTAAAAAAAGAATGTCTTCTGGACTGCTCAGCCAGTCGGTCGCCCGTCAGCCAGGCTGTGATGTGGGAGACAGGTTTCAGGGACCTGTCTGTTGGTCGGTTCAAGGTGGTGCTGTTGGTCATGGTCAGGGTGACCTCTACGGGTGCCTCTGAGTTCAGCAGGTCTCAGCCCAATGAGGTCGTTGCCGCGGAGACCTGCAGACTCTGCCCATGGCGTTTGCTAAGGGTCGAAATCTGCTGGGTTCCCTGACAGACCTCCTTGTTGTCCCAAGAAGCTCCAAGGCCCCACAATGCCCTAATCCCCCCCCCCACACACACACACAGACATTCAGATTCACTGTACTGAATCTGATCTTGACATGAAATACATGGACTCTGCATCCAGGGCTGGTCACATCACAAGAGCGTTTCTAGAGACAACCTTGTCCCTATGCCTTCGACTCAAATAAGAGCCTGGTATTAAAACCTTTACCCATTTAAGAAAGGGATTGCCTTCAAGACAATGGTATTTCAGGGCAGCCCACCTTCAGGGCATTCCTCCATCTATCCCCGTATCAGGACATTCTTCGGGCTAACCCCTAGCTCTGCATCCCGGTCTCAGACACCCAGCCCCAGAGTGCACATTGACCCCAAGGAATCTTGGTAAGTGGTAAGATACACATGCACACAGGCCTGTGGATGGTGTGTGGATCTGGGCAGAGCTGTCTGACTCCAAACCTCCTCATCCTTATCAAGAGACAGAGTGGGTACCTGGCTGGGTTGGGAGAATGCTCACTTCGTGGGTTGAAAATGAGATGCTCCTGTGTTGTTAGAAGAGTCGCCTGGCACGCACTGCACAGTTGGACTTCATGCTCAGACTATAGAGACAGCAGCCACTGGTGGGAGCTTCCCAAGGCCAAAACCCTGCTCTGCTGTCTGCCGCAGACATCCTCGATGCCTCAGAGTCCAGGCTAACGTGTTGGTCTCATTCTGGGATCCTTGTAGAAACAACCCAAGTCCTGTGTGACCTTGCCTTTAGGCCCAAACCAAGTTGACAATAGACCTTCCAGGACGTGTGGCTTATATAGCCAGCGTACCTCAGCTTCTGTTTCTCCTGCCTGGTGCTTCCTGTTGGTCCTGTTTACAGATTCTGGGAGGGTCTCACAAGGAAGGTGTGCTCTAGGTGTAGAGGCAGCATGGGGCCAGGCAGAGCGTTGGGGGCCTTGCTTGACCGGACCTCCTTCACAGAGTACCCACAGTACCCTGAAGACTGGGTGGGGGCTGGAAGAGGGGCACCTGAGTCTGTGGCCACCGCTGTGTCTCTCTGTTAGTCCAGCAGTCCTAGCCAGTAGCTGCCATCATAAGGCCACCATGGTTCCCTCAGCCTCTCCCAGCCCAGATGCTTCAACCAAAAGCCATTAAGCTGTCTTTGTGTATATGCCTCCGGCCTCTTCCTGTCAGTGCTTGACAGCAGGCATGGGTGAGGGGCCTCCATTCCCGTCCTTTCCTTCCCATTGAGTCACCACCGTCAGACCAGACTGCCCGCACCAGCTCTGATCTCATCGGCTCCCCCATCAATCAGGTCCCTCTGGGACAAAGCCCCGAGGAGATGCACAACTGACAAGGTCTCTTCCATCTCAACTGGTTCCGGAGTGCTGTATGCATCCTGTAAGGCTCCAGTCCCCCTGTCCCAGCTCTGTGTGACCAAACTGTGTGATGGTAGAGGAATCTGGTCCTAAGGATTCAGAGCAGCCCCGATCTCTGTTCCAGGGCACAGAGGGAGAGAAGCTGCTTCCACCACAGCCTGTCCCTGAGGTTGTCTCCCTGTCATAGACATGAGAAAGGAGGTCACTGTGTCACCGTATGGGCACAAGTTCCCCATTGCACAGGATGGTTGCCATCAGCTAGTTTTTTCTCCTTTCTGCTCAAGGGACAGCGACAACCTATACTCCCCCCCCCAAAAAAATCCATTAAAGTTTTCCCGAAAGCCCCAGTTTTCCTGGCGTTTCCCACTGCCTGGCACGCAGTTAAGGCCACACTTGACCTGGCTTCATGGAGGGCTCCACCAGAAATCCTCACGTGGCATTTTGCCCTCAGGTGCCAATTCTGCCAAGGTGGTGTGAGCCACTCACTCTGACTGGGAAATGAGCAAGATACTCACGGTTCTTGAGAATTCCGTATAGCAGGCACAGTGGGGAGAGGGGCAGTGAAACTCGGAGTGGCTCGTCCAGATATTCAGTATTTTTTATTTTTTTGATTTTGTCCCAAGATCAAGATCCCATTGAGAGGGGAGGGCAGGCAACACTTAGAGAAATCTAATAAGATCCCCCATCTTCCTAGCCAGCAGAGTCGATCAAAGGAGCAAGAGAGGGGTCCCAGGAAGGGAGTGAGCCAGTGGGTAGATTTCCTGTTTCTACACATAGAGCCACACGTGGCTCATGGAGAGACATGTGGCCCAGCACAAGCTCTGGGAACTAATCTGATGCTGGAAAGTACCTCTCAGACACTCTAGGATTCAGGATGACCCACTAGCCCAACCAAACCCTCAGCGTCCTCCAAAGGTAAGAGGCAGGGCTCAACATCTGTGTACATCTGTGCTGGACATCCATAGTGTACAACATCTTTACAACATCTGTGCTGGACATCCATAGTGCTCAAGCAGACCTGGAATTGAGAAAAGTTGAGCATCTTCCAGAAGGAAGATGGTGTGCAATAGTTGGCAGCCCCAGCCCCAGAACAACCAATAGCAGCTTCAAAGACTGTGTGTCGTGCAATCGCACACAAGAGAGAGAGAGAGAGAGAGAGAGAGAGAGAGAGAGAGAGAAAGAGAGAAGCATCTATGTGCTCACAAACCTTTCATATTTGCTTCTAGAAGCCAAAGAGGCGGGGCTTGAATTTCCTATGTGCTTCTGGGGACCGTAACCTGGAGACGAGGGTACTTTCTCAGTGAACTAAATCTTGATGGCCTTCCAGAAGGCTGATCCGTTATGGACATGACAGACTGCGTGGAAGCTTACACTTCTCGGATCTTTTCAAAGAACCACATCTTGAGTAAATTGATTTTCTCTATGGTTTTTCTGATTTCTAGCTCACTGGCTCCTACTCAATCATTACTATTTCCTACTTTCTTCCCACACTGAGTTTGCTTACCAGTCTCTCTCTCTCTCTCTCTCTCTCTCTTTTTTTTTTTTTTTTTTGTTTTTCGAGACAGGGTTTCTCTGTATCGTTTTGGAGCCTGTCCTAGAACTCATTCTGGACCAGGTTGGCCATGAACTCACAGAGATCCGCCTGCCTCTGCCTCCCAAGTGCTGGGATTAAAGGCGTGCGCCACCACCGCCCGGCATGCTTACCAGTCTCTTAAGGTGAAGCCTATGCCCTCGTCAGCTAGTTCTTCGAGTGAGCGGGTGACGGTCTCGGCGATTCTGTCTATAAACGTGACAAAGGGTCATGTCTGGCACAGAGGCTGTAGTTTGCTTATTCTCGGCTCACTGGTTTGTGATTACTTGTTTATATATTTGGTTTCTGAGGCAGGGTCTCTTGGAGTCTAGGCTGACCTTGCACCCGATATGTGTTGGAGAAGGATCTTGCAGTTTTGACTGCTCCTCCCACGAGCTGGGATTACAGGGACACACCACCATGCCTGCCTCTGTGATCTTTTATTTTCCCCATTTAAGGAATTAATACTTAATTAGTTAATGGTTAGATACAAACTGTATTCTAGTGCCCCTTTGTCTGCACACCGCAAATTTTACAGTGCTTTAATTTTCAACTGCACCATCTGTATTCACCACGTGTTTCTGATGCTTTGACATCTGGGGATTTCCTGGCCCTGAGGGGTGGCCTCTTCCAGGGCTGGCCAATTCTTCCAGACAGCAGAGGGCTCACCCACTGTGTCCGCACCTCTTCTCTGGTCACTTTACTCTGGGCCATGACTGCCCAACTGTCCTATTCTCCCAGCCAGGATCCCACACCGGGCTGGCTGGGGTCACACAAAGCAACTGGTCTTGAAGCACTGGCTCTTCCCCTCCTTCTGCATATGCCATGGGAAAGGATCTTGCCCCTTCTCTGTTCCTATCCTCCGACTGACCAAGGGCATTCCCTATGCACCCACACACACTCAGGAGAAAGAAGTAAATCCCCTTTCTTCTCTTGAACCTCATTTCATGATTTTTCAGGGGTGGAGGAATTTTTGTCATATAGCTGGGGCTATCCCTGACCTCCCTGTGACTCCTCCTCTTCTTCCTACCTCTTACTCCAAATTCCTGGAGGGGCAGCTGTGTGCCACCACACCCGATTACTGAAATGGGGTTTCCTTGGTCATGTTTTCATCATAGTTTGATCCCACTGTGTGGGAAGCTAAGCATCTAAACAGATACACTCCCCAAAAGAAGGTTGTCATGGGGACATTCTCAGTCAGGGGGCACATTGTAGTTAGACCCCATTGAAAATGTGCTACCTGAGCAGGGTGTCGTGGTCATGCCTTTGATCCCAGCACTCGGGAGGCAAAGACAGACTGATCTCTGTGAGTTCAAGGCCATTTGGTCTACACAGTGAGTTTCAGGACAGCCAGGACTGTATAGAGAGGCCCTGTCTCAAAAAACAAAAGCAAGAACAAATTAACACGAACAAATTAACTCCTGACAGCAACAAAGAAAACTTG
>JAQHUG010000324.1:464122-488268 GCA_028555095.1 Dicrostonyx torquatus | reverse complement strand
CTTTAATCCCAGCACTCGGAAAGCAGAGGCAGGTGGATCTCTGTGAGTTCGAGGCCAGCCTGGTCTACAGAGCGAATTCCAAGACAGGCTCCAAAGCTACACCGAGAAACCCTGGCTTGAAAAACAAGCAGATTCACCAAGCCTGGAAGCTTGGTGAGTTGCCTCTGGATGCACCAGAACCCACAGAATCCTCTGAGGTGGCTTGGACAGCAGGGGACACATCCTGCTCACACCACCTGGAGCCTCACTAGGAGACGTGAACCCCACTTCGGTTAATTGCCCTCCTGCTCCACCGTTGCGGTCAATGACTGGGGAACACCTCTGTACCATCAGAGATAGATCGTCTTTAAGGCCATCTGCCCGTTCTTTACTCCAATGTGAGTAACAGGAACTGAGGGCCCAACGTGGAGGAAAGAAATGCTCCAGGCAGGACCTACATACAGCCCAACTGTGTAGCCCAGGAGAGCACAGCTGAGACACGAGCACATTTGCCAAGGTCCATGAGGAAGATGTATCCAGGATGATAACCGTCTCTTTCTTCAGGTTAAGATGGAATCGGGTTGGAAGCACTCCTTCTCATGGGAGTGGATTAAATTTCTTTGTTTGTATTCAGAGTTCCAGGCTCCCGTCTTCTAGCCACACATGGTCTGGCACCCAACCACAGCCTTTAGGAGCTCACCTCTCTCAAGGTGCAGGCATGAAGGAGGAGCTGATAGGTCATCCCAAGGAACTCCATGGCCCAGCACACAGAATGTCACTTGTGACTGCCATGGTCAGGAAGCTGAGGACAGCTGAGGAGCATGGGGACAGAGATGGTAGGACAAAGAAGGAACATAGAGTATGGGGTGGGAGTGGGGTCCCTACAGGACCATAAAGACTTGCAGGAGGCCTGGGTCCTGATGTCATTTTGACCCCTCAGACTTCAATCAGGCCACAGGATCACAGAACAAGTCTCAACACTGACTGGGTTGGAAGAATGTCATTCAAGGGACCTAGACCAGGGACAGTTAGGGACAGCAAGAGTATAAACTCCAGGACCTTGAGAGATGAGCAATGCTGCTTATGACCCAGGTGGGCCCTTGTCACAAGATTCCAGAAGAAACCTTCACAGAGAATTACAGGCACAGATGTACGAGTGTGTGCACACATATACACACGTGTATGCATGGCTGAGACCAAGAAGTGACAGGAGAGTAATTCCCCCTAGAACAGGGCCGACAAGGCCTTCAGTCTGTCCCCTGGAGTTTGAAGATTGTGCAAGTACAAACCAATCCCAGCACAGGCAAGAAAAGAGGGGAAGAATTGATAAGACCAGAGACCTATTGACAGTGACGGGGACTCTGAACACCACGGCAAGGATTTCAGGAGCCCAGAGGTGAGATCAATGCCATAGTTGTTCAGAGGGCATGAGTGGGACAACAGCAGAAGGCAAGCCAGGCCTGGTACCACCTCCCACAGGCTGGATGATTGGAAAGACTCAGCAATGCATTTGGGGAAATCCTGTGTTCTTGGGTTCCTGTCCTGTCGGGCCAGACAAAAGGCACCAGGGCCTGGAATCTGAATTCCTCATGAGGGACTCATAAGGTGTCTCAGGCTGGCCCAGGATTTGCAGCAATGCTGAGGTTCGGGGAGGGGGAGTCAACTCTCTGTCGAAGGTCGTCATCACCTGCACCTCATCTCTGTCCCTGGACTTCAGATGTGCCTTTTGCCAGGTTGGGCCCCTGTTCCCAGAATGTACCTATCCTAGAGATGTGCCCTGTCAGAAAATGTTTGGCACAAAGCTAGATTGGCTTCCCAGGAAGGAGGTGCATGTCCAGAGACAAGACAGCCTATCTTAAATGTCGAGGCTTGGACTGGCAGTCCGAAGAGCAAGCGTGTCCACACTGCGTCTGACCTGGGCAACTCTGGGTCTGGTTCCAGCGCTCATGGTGAGTGTGGCCCAGGGTTTATGCTAGATGAAGTCCAGTGCTCACCATGGGTGTGACCCAGATTTCACAGCAAGGTGGGGAGACCCTGTGCTCACTGCCTGTGTACCCAATGTTCAGGGTAATGCACGTGGCTCAGTACCCATGTCAATACGGCCCAGTACTCATAATGGATATGGCCGTTGCTCATAGTGGGTGTGGCTCATTGCTCATAGTGGGGGTGGCCCAGTGCTCATAGTGGGTGTGGCCCACAGTGCTCATGATGGGTGTGGCCCAGTGCTCACAGATAGATGTGATCTAGCGCCCGTGGAAGTATGGTCTAGTGTTCACAGTGGGTGTAGCCCAGTACTTGTTTGCGGTGGCTGAGGCCCAGTTCTCACCCAGGTGAGGTGGGGCATTTGACAGGGCATTGAAAACTGTTTCCAGGTTCTGCTCTTGGAGGCAGAGCAGACCAAGGCTGACTTTGGTCCTCTGTTTGGGGATGGAGATTTCCCCAATCTCCCCTCTTGGGCAAGACTGAGCTTAACGTTTCCAGCAGGACCTTATCCAGGACAGCAGTCTACCAATACGCCTGGGGTTTCAGGGTGAGGCGGGTCACCATGAAAGCTGCCAACCCCACTGCTAGCTATAGAGCCTCAGGAATGCAAGGCTAAGGGTTGGCTGTCCTCTCTTACCTCCCCCTCCTACAGCCCCCAGTCTCCTGATGCTCCTACCCTTATGGACAAGCGTGTTTGAAGGGAGATGCCAGGTCTAAGCAGAAACAGGGTTGAGCGGAGATGGGAAAGATTGCTGGGCTAAGCAGAGAGACCGAGTGCTGGCCCTGAGCCAGGGCTGAGTTGAAGGCTCTTCTGTCTGTGTGGTCCCACTTTCTGCCTCCTCTCGGACCCTAGTCCCTAGGCCTCAGCTACCCCGAGCTAACTGTTGTAGTCCCTAAGCTAAACTTATCCCTGCCCCTCTGGGTGGGAGTTGGGGCTCATTCCTGGCAGGCACATTCTTTAGAGGCTACCAAACCGTAACTGAGTGCCCAGTGGTCCCAGCCTCGTGTAGGGCGCTGCCAGCGAAGAGGTGTGTCCATAAGGGTCCACACGGGCACAAGTGTCCACGCTGCAGCCAACTTCCTTTGCCTCGGCTGACTGCGGATGCACCATGCAGGTGCAAGAGTTGGCAGACTGGCTTCCCGCCACATAGGTAGCCCTGATTTCATGAGGGCAATCCTCCCATGTTCCTCTGTGCCCCAGGGCCATGGCAGGGGTCCTGTTCTGTGGCTCCTTGAGTTCTTCCCACAGCTCCTGCACCACCATGTGTTCTGAAGAGCGGCCACCAGGTCGGCCTCCGCAGAGACAAGATACGCATTCCATCCTCACATCTCCCCTCAGGCCATTAGCATGAGATGGATGCTACCTTCCAGGGCCAGGGCAGCACCCTTGGCATGGACCTTACGAGGGGAAAACCAGAGGCTTCTTATACCCAACCCCATCTGCCTGGGCCCCGGTGCTCAGTTTTGAAGCAAAGCTCTGGTGTGAAAAGAAGGTTTATTGGGGCTGGAGAGATGGCTCAGTGGTTGAGAGAATTGACTGCTCTTCCAAAGGTCCTGAGTTCAATTCCCAGCAACCACATGGTGGCTCACAGCCATCTCTAATGAGATCTGGTGCCCTCTTCTGGCCTGCAGACATACACACAGACAGAATATTGTATATATGATAATAAATAAATAAATATTTAAATTTAAAAAAAAAGAAGAAGAAAGTTTATTTTCACAGCCACCTGGCAACTGACCTGGGCTGGGTCAGCCACAGCTTGGGGAGATGCTGGCTTCCTCCTCCACTTGCCTGTCATTGAAACAAGAGCCCCGGATTCTGACCCAGGGACCCAGGTGGTGCACATGACCTGGCTTCCTTGGAGCTGCATTGCGGAGGCCCTCCCTGCAGCGTGCGGAGAGTCTCTGCTGTGGCTGTGTCCTCCGGTTGGGCCGGCGGCGTGATCAATGCGCAGCTACAGCTGGTTGAAGGGGACCAAATCCATCCAACAGCTGATTTGGTTCCATTTTACCAGCTTCAGCAAAGCATTTGAACTTCAGATCCACTGGGAGGAGTGGCTCCGGGAAGAAGGTGGCTCTGTCAGGCTGGTGTCCCATCCTAAGTCCTCCCTTCTCCAAGGACCCATGCAGACGCAAAGACTTTGGAGCTCTGCGGGGAATGGGTTTGAGGGCACACACATACATTCAGACCCTCTCTGGGCCCCCAGCTTGATTCCCCAGGATCTTGGGGGAAGGCAGTTGTGGGTCCTTATGCCCTTGGTCCCCACAACCTCATCTTGTCACAGGCCCACATATACCCACTGTCCCTGTCTGGTCACTCCTTTCTGGAATACATCCAAGATCAGTGAGTCTTTGACCCATGGACTCATCATATAAGGGACTTGACGACGTCACAGATTTTCACACTCAGCCCTGCCTGCATCATCCAGACGTACTTTCCATATGTCAAGACAGGGCTGTTTCTCTCAGTTAGCCATGGGCCCTGTGACTGGGCAGCCAGCTCCGGCTTACGTAGTGACTTTGGGGACAAGGGTAGATCAGACCTCATACATAACTTTGGGTGGGCAGGGGCTGGAATACTCCATGCAGACTGGTTTGTGCGGCTTGAGAGGTGACACCGGACAGAAGAGGCCCAGTGTCCTCTAGCTTTACCAGCCTCTCAAGTCACAGCTCTTACTCAGTGACTCAGAAGGTTCACGTGATGTGTACCCTCAAGGAATACCACCATCCAAACACTGGCGGGTAACCCCACAACCTCAGCCTACACCAGACCCACTCCAGTCCGCGTTCACAGTGGCCTTCTCCAAGTATCCCTGTGGCATAACGTCTTCCAGAAAGATCCACCCAGGGATGCCTTGATGCCCCCTGGAGTCACGGGGGGTAGGCTCTGCCTTTCAGCCGGCACAGATACAGAGGTCTTCCAGCCACCGGCCTCCGGCTCAGTGCACGACTGTCCTCTCTCTGTTCCTAGTGCAGAGCAGACTCCAGCCTCCCAGTCTGCCCCTGAAGCCCCTAATAAACATGTTTCAGACCTTGCTGCTAGCCACATTCACATTTATCTATGTTGTCAATGTTGCTAATGGAGTGGAGGATTGGACAAGAGGTAGAATCAGCCCTGGATCTGGCCCTGAACTGTTAGCTACCAGGTTGGGGACCATGGAAGAGGACCACGGAGGAGGACCACGGAGGAGGACCACGGAGGAGGACCACGGAAGAGGACCACGGAAGAGGACCACGGGCACCCTTGCCCAGATGTGCCACGGCCAAATCCCACTCCAGTGCTACTCCACATCCCCAGCCCTGAGGCACAATTTCATTCTGCCAAGGATCAGGGTCACAAGGAGACAGAGTTGGCACTACCCTTTGGTCCTTGTGAAGGCTGTCCAGATGTCACCAGATTGGAGGGATTTCCTCCAAATGAACAGGTCTGTGGTTCCTTTCTAGACTGTCACCGCACTGCTCAGACAGGCTCAGACTTAACAGGAGGTTAGCCCCACTGTGGCCCGGCAAACCCCTGGCTCAAGGACGTGCGGGAAGCGAAGTGACAGGAGCCCAATCCTTCAAGGACAGAACTACTCAGTTAGCAGTGTAGGGAGGACAGTCAACACGGCTAGCCAGAGTTCATGTCCCTCACAGACACCAGGACCTCCAGGAAAACTACAGATCGCCATGGTCTTAACCAAGAGTTGACTCACTGTTACCACCTCCAGAGCTAACACCCAGCACCCAGCGACCTGTCACCCGACACAATGGAAGTGCCACCAGCTCCCATTGTCTACCCACAGCTTGACACAACCACCTCCTGTAGCTAGTGGGTCACTAAGGCTGAGGTAGTACCCCTGGTCACCACCATGAGCTACCCACCCTCACCCCATACGGCCTTCCAGGAGTCATTCTGCTGCGTGAGCGGCCAACACACTGGCTTGTGGGTTTGAAGGGACCAACCACAATTCGGTCTCCTCACATACCGTGACGCAGAACCCCGTAGAGACGGCAAACTGTCAATTGTCTCAATGGGTTGTTTCCATGGGACAAGGTGGAGAGTTTTGCACGGGGTCTCAGCTTCCATTAGAAGCTGTTCAGGGACTCTGGGGACTCCCTGAAATCCTTGCGGCTTTTCTTTGCTTTTCTTTCTGAACAGCAACAAAAAGATGCTCATATCACAGAGCCCCAAAACCTAGGACCCGTGACCTTTCCACCAGGCCCACCTTCTCCTAGGTCTGGGCATCGACTTCACCCCAAAACTGCTGTACCCCTCAGGCTGTCCTGTCCTCTTCCACACTGTTATCTTTTTTTTTTTTTTTTTTTTTGGTTTTTCGAGACAGGGTTTCTCTGTGGCTTTGGAGCCTATCCTGGAACTAGCTCTTGTAGACCAGGCTGGTCTCGAACTCACAGAGATCTGCCTGCCTCTGCCTCCCGAGTGCTGGGATTAAAGGCGTGCGCCACCACTGCCCGGCTCCACACTGTTATCTTTGTGCAACTACCTCGTCCTCTCTGACACTAAGAGACTTCCCTGCAGCAAAGAGCAAGTCTCCCACAGTGCACCCCACCCACTCTAGAAAGCAAGCCAACTAACAGGGGCATGCCGGGCAGAGAGACACTCAACCACGACTGCCGAATGCAGTGCTTGCTGGGACAGCAGGGTTGGCATTGGAACCTGCGGGCATGGCTTCTTTGGGAATCCTCTCTTTGCTGGATTTCCAAAGCGAATGGGACGGAGCTGTAGGGACAACAGAATTTTACATACCAAACAGTTAAATAAAAAAAAAATTTAAAAAAAGTCTGCTGATGGAGTCATCCCGCGCGAGAGAAGTATACTCAGCATTTTCAAGCAGCGATGCTAGACATGGGTATTTGCTGTTGAAAACACCAGCGGCCCTGGTAAAATCAATGGAAAATTAGATGCCATGAAAATGCCGTACACACCCAATTAGTTATAATTGGAGCAAAGAGCAACGAAGATAAAGATGGAAGCACTCACAAGCACACACTCGACGCCAGCAGCTCCTGGCACCCCGGCCAGCCTCACTCTCTCTCCTGGAGGCTCCGTGAACTTGTGACATTGAACAGCAGTGACCACCTTACCAGGAAGCCCACCTGCATCGACTAGGAGCCCAAGACCCCTATGGGGCCCTGCTGGGAGTTAGCATGGCAGCCTTGGGATCAGTAGCGAGTTCTCAACAGGACTAATGAGGCCACCCACAGCTCTCTGTCCCCAGGCCTGACCTTTGAGACAGAGAAGGACCTCAGACTCTGGGACAAGACGCTCCAAACTAGAGGGAATTAGGGCTTTCCTGAACCTCTCTGGGGCTAAGTTTATCAATGTGAGAAGTGTGGGGAGCTGTAAACACCTGGGTTCAATGATCCTGTGTCTGGGCCAGCCCTGTGTGGTCTGCCATGCCATGTCTGTTGTGGCTCCACAGGTGACCCTGGTCCTCCTTCATCCAGCACCCTCAGCCTTACCTCAGGATGCCAAGGACAGCAGCTATGGGCAGAAACTACACAGCGACCCACAGAGACACACGCCACTTGCCCTAACACAGTGGGCACGATGAATCCTTCACGACCTTGCGGTACCAAGTACTCCCACCCAAGGGCGACCAATCCCTAGTCACATTTGTAGCTGGCCACTGCCGAGAGGCCACAGCGCAGGATCAGTAAGAGTTCTCACACTTAGGAGCCTGTCTTGGGGACCCTGCACCCTCCCACACCAACACCACCAGATAGACTAGCGCAGGGCAGCACCTTAGCCAATGGCAAGTCCCTGACCCCACTGTCCCCACTCCCACCTCAGGAGAAGGCCACCAACTCCTGTTTGGTGCCTTTTATGTTTTCTTTCTGTGGAACTTGTGAAAAACTAAGCAGCAATAACCTAATATTTCTCTGCATAGTGATATTGCCGAATAGCGAGCAGATTCACCACAAAATTAATATTTAACCTCATATTGTGGCTTCGTCATTAAAATCGATAGCAACGGGGGCTGGAGAGATGGCTCAGTGGTTAAGAGCATTGCCTGCTCTTCCAAAGGTCTTGAGTTCAATTCCCAGCAACCACATGGTGGCTCAGAACCATCCGTAATGAGGTCTGGTGCCCTCTTCTGGCCTGCAGACATCCACACAGAATAAGAATATTGTATACATAATAAATAAATAAATATTTTTTTAAAAATCGATAGCAACGAATTAGACAACCTAGTAGGTGTGAGTGGCCCTGGCCAGGGGTGCTTCTCAGGAACATTCTGGAAGTTCTGTTTGGGGGTCCTAAGTCCCGTGGGCAATCTCCAGAAAAAGCTGTAATTGAAAAGCAGAAGGACTTTTCTCCGTCAACAAACAACACCGTTGCTTGAGTAATGCTAACTCAGCCAAACACCACCAAGACCCATTCAGCCCAAATCCATAACTTTTCTGCCTGTTCAAAAAAAAATGTATTTTTTTCTCAACACTGATAAAAGTTTAATACAGAGTTGCCTGGATTTTTAATAAACTTGTCAACAAAGGAGCATGGCAAATTGATGAGGCCCTTCCTGGAGATAAATTTCACCTGAAATAGACCCACAGAACAAGGGGCAGGCAGAGGAGGCAGGAGTGGAAGGGGTCCCAGGATTGTTTTGCTGTTCTTTGCAAAAATCAAGAGACATGTTCCTAGTCTCCCTATGACTTGGGAGGTCTACCAGGATGCAGAGACATGTCAGGACAGGGTACTGTCCAAGGTGGCCGGACCAGCATGCCTCCTGCACCAGCTCCAAGGACTGGGACTCTCCCTCTTCTGCCCTCGTTCAGAGAACAAAAGCAGCACTGTGCCCTTGAGAAGGGACAAGAAGAAGCTGCCAGATCCCACATGGACTCAACAACCTGGAAAGGGGTATACAAGGAGGAGAAAAACGGAATGGGCTTAGAGCCACACCCAGGCTGTAGCGGCTGACTGGGGGCACTTGGGGGCAGCAGGGTTCAAAGGAGCACTCCTGGGCCTCTGCAGCCCCAAGTCACTCAAGACTAGCCTCTCCAACAGGATAGCTGAGAATGCAGGCTATTTATACCAGCCATGACATGGGCAAGACTGGGGAGACATACACGGCCCTGTGGCCATATCTGGGCATGACTGAGGACACATGGGGCTGCCAGGAGGACAGGGTCCAGGTGGCACCTCTGTCCTGGATGTCCTTGAGCCTCACAGTGTCCCCATGGAACACCCATGACAGGCTTCAGGACAGCTGCCCTCTCCCCTTCTTGCAAGTTAAAAATACTCTGGCTCACTGTCCCATTTATCCCGACTCCATCCTCCACACAGACACACATGCGTCTGCCCACATGCTTGCCAGTACCCGAGAGGAGTCGCTGTTCTAACCCTCGCTCCCGGTTTGCCCTCAGAGAAGGAGATCCTCGACTTTCAACCACTTTGTGGGGGACCCTCTTGGCTAGGGAACAGCCCACAATCTCTATACCCAGGGCTCCATTAGGACTGTCTTCCTCTTCATTGTTCTCTCTGCCACTGCCTCTGTCCCTTTCCATCACCCACAGCTGTAACCTGTAGGACCGTCTCACCTAGCAGGTAGCAGACCTGCCCCAGATCCTCCGCAGGCCTCTGGGGACACGAAGACACCGGTGGACATCACAGCCATTGCAGTGGCCACCTCCCAGGAAGCCCACCCCACCGACAGATCTGAAGATCTGTTGTAGGTGGCCTCTCATCTCTGCCCTTGAGACACACAGCCCTGCATGTGCCTGCGGCTGCGGCTGCACTGCAGCACCCAGCAGCAGCTCTGCAGCAGCCTGCACCATTCCAGCTGCTGTAGCTGCCGCCCCTCCCACGTGCTTAGCAGCACCGCTCTTCCGGGGGTCACAGCCAGCCTTGAACTGAGAGCGTTAAGGACACCTTTTCCTCACTGGTTACCCAAGAACCTTCCAAACTTAAACCCTCGTTGTCCAGGTCCTGAGCCCAGGAAGGAGCAGCCAGCGCAGCTTCTGAGAACTGCCCGTACTGACCCTTTGCTCCCTTCCCTGCCCCTTTCCAAGGGTGATTCACCCAGGACACTGGGGCCGAGGCTGAGGCCAGGTAAAGGATACTGGGTAAGACTGAGGTTCTTTATAAAGCCCCCTGGGTGTCCTCAGCCTACAGCCTACCTCTGCTGGTCCACACCACTCTCCAGTCCAGCCACCCCGAGGAGGGTGCCCTGCGCACGGACATCAAGCAGGAAGCAGCACTGCGCTGCCCGCAATCGGAGCTGCATGACTGCTGAGTCAGCACAAACCAGCACTTGCAGAAGGCTGGTTTACCCTTGCAGCGAAAGCGGCAGCGATTAACGCAATTGTTCACACCTCCCTGCCTCCCTCCCTCCCTCCTTGACAGCGTCTTCGTCACTGTGCCCTGGTGGCCTGGTCCTGAAAATTACTAAGGCCCCCCTCCTTTTTTTCTTTTAAGTTACAACATTTTGGTGTGGGGGCAGAGTGGGATGTGGTGTGCGGTTCTAACGAAGTCACTTTGGTTGACTTAGACTATGGCTGCTAAAGTACCCATCTGTAGCCGAGCTAACCATGCCCGATAGGGGTTTATTCTTCAATAATCTTCAATATTCTTCACACGAAGTCAGTAGTTCTCAGTGAGGTTGCTGCGGGACCCTGCTAGAGCTTTACCAGCCAGCACACACTCTGCAATGCCTGTGCCGTAAAATACTTTATCCCACGCAGGGTATGGTGCTACTCATTTAGCTGAAGTCAATATCAGACCCCCTCTTTAGAGAGGCTGGCACAATTTACTTGGTCACCTGGCTTAAAAACAGTAATGAGTGACACATGCACACCACACACACATACACACACACACCTACACACACACAACTCTCTCTTACACACTCATGAGGCTCAACCCGGTCTGCAGACTACCCAGTCCTTGTTAAGTTCCAAGTATGAGCCATGGCGTGGGAATATTCAGCTCATTGGATCCCCTGAACCTAGAAGAACCATGATTCTTGAATCTACTGCTCTCTCCATAGACTTCAGGCCCCCCATGAACTCTGCTCATGGCACAAACGTTTCCAGCACATTCTGGAAGCTCAAGAGCCCGAGTGGTACAGTCCTGCTCCAGTGAGCTCAGAAAAGGGAGTTCAAGGCTCCTCAGAGCTATTGCTCTTTTAAGTCCCCAACCTGCTAGGTAAGATCCCGGTGGTAAGGTGTCCTCACCTGGGCTTCCTTGTCTTTTAGAATCCCAGCCTTTGTGTGCGTGTCTGGAATGACACCCAAACTAGGAAAGTCCTTGTGGGGGTCCCTGTCCCAACCCAGCCTGCTTCACCCCTCCTTCCAACCTGAAAATTCAAAGACACTGTAGAAGACCATCTTGGCCAACCACCTACCACGATGGCGTGGAGTTCCCTTCCCCAGTCCATCCTTCAAAAATTCATGCACTAAGCAGGCATCCCAACCACAGGCCCTCAGAAGTACCACCCAGGAATCAGCCCTCACACAAACTGGGGACGAGGGCAGACATGCAGTGGGGGGTGTCCGAGGTGCTCATTTTTAATTCAGCAGGTAGAGAGCTCTGAGGTGTTTTATAGCCAAGGAGGCTGAGGCTCTCTCCCTGCAAACTCCAATGTTACTGCTCCGTCAAACCTAATTCCAAAACGCTCCGGCTTTTATTTAAACACCACATCCTGCAATAAAGCTTTAATGTATGACAGACATATCTCACGGAAGACAGTGGTGTGCCTGTGGCCGCCGGCAACCTCAATGGCCACACACCGGCTGTTTATCTCCCTGTGGCCGGAGCTGGAATCAAGAAGGCCAGAGATGACCTTCCGGGGTTGTGGAGCACTGACCGCGCCTGGGACCATTGACCAAGAGGGAGGTAGCGTCAAGGACAGCGCTACCTTCTCAATTTCACACCCGCTGTACGCATATGGACACCAAGATCAGGAAACAAAAACACAGGTTCCAGAAGGAAGCCTTAGAAATGGGCTCTTAACTGTGGAGGACCCTTGCCCCTCACAGTCGCCTCAAGATCCGTGCAAGATGAAAGCCACCTGTCCCTGGGCCTGAGGATTCTCAGCCTGGCCTCAGCTTCTTGGATCACCTAGGTGCCCGAGACACAGCACTTAGAGCTGACAGAGGGGGCCTGCCACACCTCCCAATAGCGTTCCTGCCAAAGGTCATGGTGTAAGACATATGGGGGCACCTGCTGCACACAGCTGGCAGGGAGCACTGACAAGAGCATCCATACGCTCACACGCACATGAGAAAGAGCTCCAGGCCTTGTGTGTGGATGCTGACTCTGGCTTGGTCACAGACACCTTCTACTCTGAGACCCAGAAATGAAGTCAGGCACTTGCTAGTCACACATGCTTTCTGCTGCACCCAGCGCCCTTTGCCCAGCACCCAACCTGAGCAGGACCAGCTCTGTGGAAAGGGCTCGAAAGAGCCTGCCTTCCTCTCCTGGGACCCAAAGGTTGTTCAACCCAGCCCTTTTTTCTGGCAGGACCAGCTGTCAGCAAAGCAGGCAGGACAAGGATCCTAGGCTGCACATGGACTCCGCCACAGAAACTTGGTGAGCCTTCTCAGCAAGGAGGTTTCGGGTTGATTTGGTGAGAAAGTGGAACGGAATGATGGTGAGGCTCTGATGGGAGAAATCGGGGGCCAGAGTAGGCCTGCAGAGTTGGTACAATGAAACAGCCTAGGACCCCAGGGCTGGCTGCTGGGTCCAGAGTCCCAGGACTGACTTCTCTACCCAGGCTGGGACAGATTCAGACCCTTGGGTCCCTTTATCTTAATCATCATGGATGGGCAGGGTACGCAAGAGTAGAGCTGGGCCCAGCAGCACACTGAGATCAACAGTATCTCTGCACAGGGCTCTCCACCCACCCTCCTCCACCATGCCTGTGAGTCAGAGTGCAGCCAGGAGACTCCTCCCTCAAAAGCCTCTGCCATGTGGCTACCAAAGTCTCTCCCCTCTTTCCACGCTCCCTCCTGCCGAGCACAGCCCTTTACTACTTGCTGTCTCTCCCAGTGGTCTGAGCAGCCCCTACCCCACTTCCCACACCCTTCCTGCTGGAGAGCCCCCCTTCAGGGCACAACAAGGGTCACTGCCAGCTCCATCCCCGAGCCGAGTTCCCATACCCCCAGCCCCACTGGTCCCACTCGGGACCCCGGGCCTGCCAGAGGGCCGCCTCCCTCTGCCGCAGTCAGCACGCTGAATATTTAATGTCTGACGAGCGCTTCCACCTGCTGACACAGGAAAAGTGGCAGAACAATGCCGACAGGGACACAGCCAGTCCCCTAACAGGCGGCCTCCCGTGGCCCTGCCTCTCCATCTCCCACCCTGAGCAGACTCCCACGGGGCACCGGCTGCCCCTCAGTCTGGCGAGAGAGTTCCTAGCCTGGAATACATACTTCTTTACATTCCATAGCTTAGCAGGTCCATATGGGCATATAAAGAAGTATGTGTCCCAAGCAGGTAGTTCAGTTGCAGAAGAACGGGGCCCAGCACAAGCCGACCCCACTTAGCGGGGATGGTGGGGGGGGGGGAAGAACTCCCAAAAGTTCTAGACGCTAGTTCCCCACCCCCGGGGACTCCTTCGAGTTGCCCCTCCCCCACTCTGCACCCTGTGTGTCTGTGTCTCTCTCACACACGTGCACAGACAGGACTTGCTGGAAAGTCTCAAAAGATCTTATTCTCCCTAACCGTTGGTCATTTTCCCCTCAAAGGAACGAGAGTGGCGTTCTCTCCCATTCTCCCTGACAGAGGAGAGTCACATCCCAGACTTTCAGAAACAGCACCCAGCCTCTGCCAACATCTTCCCTCACCTCCCTACCCACCTTGTCCCCACCAAGGACAGAGAGGATGGGGTAAGGAGACAGGATTCAGGAGCAGCTCTAGAACCCCAGACCAAGGACCAGGCACACCATTCTCCTAGGAACTGAACAGCCCAGTTACCTAAGGACAGATGAGGACGAGCAGTTTTCGAGTCTGTAGAAATGAACCAAGGGGCTTACCTGGACAGGTGATAGTTTCCCCGGCAGGGCCCTGATGAGAGGAGGGCTCAGTGCCTCTTCCTTTGAAGTGAAGGAGAAACGTGGTGGTCTCAGACTCCATGCCCCACAAAGTGTCTAGGGGCTCCTGAAAGGTGACCTGCTCATGGCCAGTTCTTCAGGGCTCAGCCTGGTCTCAGAGCTGGTGCCCAACCACTAACGGAGTGCTTCTACTCTGCCCTCCCCTCTTCTTTACCCTCTATCCTCTCTCTGCACCTATGGTCACCAACCTGAGCGTCCTCGATCCCTTGCCAAGCAGTACGGCCACCCGAGATGATGGCAACAGTCTGCATAAAAATTCAGAGGTCATCCCTGAAGGGCTTGTCCCTCACCTGATCCATCCAACTTCCATCAGTCCCAGATCAGTGCCTTATAGCTAAATGAAGGGACTGTCCTCCTGGCCCTACTTGTACCAATTTCTGAGAAATGGATAGGCTGAAAAGTGCTTGGGAAACTTAGTTGTAGTTTGTTTCTCCTCTTGATTTTTGAGACCTCTCTGGAAGTAAAGTGGAGACTCCCTTCTGCCCTCCCAACTTCGACACCCAGAGAGAGATAGAAGAAAATCTGGAAAAACAACAACAACAACAAAACAAGAAAAACCAGAAAGATGGGGAGGACTTCGAGGTTAGATCCTCAACAGGGGACCTGAGCCATTCTCAACCTGAGAGAAAGAGGAGAAAAGGGAGAAGGGGGGAGAAGAAAGAAGAGTAGCAGCAGGAGGAAGAGACTTACATGCTAGGAGGCTCACTATCAACCAAGGTGAGCCTGCAGGTAAGGTGCTGGAACCCTGGAACAGGTGTCCCTGCAGGTGGCTACCTATGGAGAGAGCCAAAGACACCCACTGCAGAAGGAGCTGGGCTGGTGTAAACTCAGAGGGTCTGGCTGGGCTTGGTCCTGCTGTGGGGCTGCAGGGCAGTCCCAGTGCCTAAAAGAACGTCCAGTTCTCCCTTGTCAGCAGGATGATGTCTGTCTCTGGCATGACCTGACCAGCCCTGTCCCTGTGAGGAAACACCCCAGAGAGCAACCAGACTCTCCAATTACTGCGAGGGCCCTGTCTCTGCAGAGCCTGCAGCACGCAGAAGTCCCCTAGCTGTGACAGCTGCAGCCAGGGAGGGTGGAAAAGGGATTAGGGTGCTAAGAGGCACCTTCAGGCAGCAGGAACCAGATACCTGGCAAGGGACGGAAACTATGCCCACTTCCCATGTGGTATCTGTTAGATTTTCATTTCCACGTAGCCAAGGATAAAAATGGCAGCCAATACAGCAGCCTCAGCGCCCAGCCTCTGGGGGTTCCCCTGGTGTGGCTGAGCTACTGACCCTGCCTCCCACTTAGGCCTGAAAACTCTTAAGAACAGACGCCTCAGCCCTCTGCCCCTCCTCTCGGGTGTTTCTTTGATGGTGTCTGGATGTCAAAGAGAAAGTTGAGGGGGACCAGAAGATCAGGAGTCAGCTGAGCCCACATCCTAAGGAGCCACTCATTCACCAATGAATGAGAGTCCACTTCTCAAAAAAGTTCCCACCTTGACAGAAAAGTGGTGTCAGCCGCCTCCAAGCAGACCCCGCAGCAAGCAGAGCCGGCATCCGGGGTGGGGCCTTATCCAGAGTCCCTCCACTGTGAACACTGGCACAGCCCTAGCCCCAGCCCCAATTCCAGCCCCTGGTTGCCTGACACAGCACCCTTCTGATCCTGGCGGGGCTGGGAGAGCTTCAGAGATCCAGAACCCCGGTCCATGACAGCCTCGTCGGCGCTCCTCAGAAATTCCCCACCCCCCAGGACACTCGCGTCGAGGTTGTAAGTTCCAGGGTAAGTTTAGCCACAATCACTGCTGTTGCACTCAGCTGGTTAATCTGTTTCCTCGGTCCCCGTGCCAATCCCCCAGAACAGCGGGCGCCATCCACCCTGCCCTCCACCAAGCAACCAGGGGCGCTGCTTTCTTGAAGAAAAAAAAAAAAAAAAGCCGTATGTCAAAGTTCCTGCATCCCGGTTGGACGCGCCCTCCCAACCCTCCCAGCCCTGCCGGCTGCTGGCTCTGCAGTTTTCCAAATGTGGATGCCGGGAGCCAAGAGAAAACTCCAGGCACCCCTTCTGGAGCCACGCGGCACCAGCACCCACAGCACCCACCTCACCAGAGGGCACACCCCCACCACTGCCGATAAGTTTTCAGGGGCTTTCCTAGCTGGTGGGCAGCTGCAGCAGCCAGCTGAAAGGGACTCACCAGGGAGCCCTGGGCGCCCCTCGGGCTGGGCTGGTGACCGCAACAGCAGTGGCAGCGGGCGCAGGGTCGCGGCTCCCCGGGAGATGCTGCAGCAGCGGCAGCCACCTCCTCCCGGAGCCAATCGCAAATGCAGGGGTGGGGGCGGGCCAGAGCTCCCGTTGCGTCCGCACTTGGTGGGGGGGGGGGTGAGAGAGAAAGAAGACACCAGCACCCCGACTCCGCACCCCTGCCCTTCCCCCAGCTCTCCTGCAGCAGCGCAGACCTAGCAGCAGGGAAATCTTAAGAGAGAAGGAGGAAAAGGGAGAGGAGGGGAGGGGAGAGGGGAGGGGAGTGGAGGAGAGAGAGAGAGAGAGAGAGAGAGAGAGAGAGAGAGAGAGAGAGAGAGAGAGCGCTGATGCAGAGTTAAGGAGGCAGAGCCCAGCTGCACACCTTGCCCGGCCAAAGCTGCAGGAAGCTCCGGTACCCTCAGCCCTGTCGGTACCAGGTAGAGGTCAGAGCAGAACAAAAGGGAAAAAGAGAAAAGCTCCGCGGATATGCACGCTCACACATGCACGCAGCCCCACAGGCCAAGAATCATGCATGCAGGGGGGTGGGGGGAGGGCAGAGCCGGGATGGCCTGACCCAAGGCTGGTGGGGCATGGGGCCCTTGGATCAGGAGCGACCTCACCTTGGCAGTTCTTATATACCCGGCCAAACATCCCAAACACGCGGCCCGGCCAAGTGGCCCCCCTCGGGCTGTGCGCCCTGACCATATTTAGTCAAGCAGGGGAAAAAATAGCCTGTCAGCTGGGCCGAGGCTGGCCAGGCAGCAGGGAACAGGGTGGGAGCCCCGGCACCATTGACAGCGGTCCTGGGCTGCCCCGTCCCCCTCTCAACCCCTCCCTGGCCAGTCGTGCTACCGGCTGTCCCTGTCCTGTCCGAATCCCCCTGCTATTTTTAGCTAGACCCAGTACAGAGGTGCCTCCTCCCCAGTGGGCACTTGCCTCTCTCCGTGGCCACAACAGCCCATTCCTCAGAGTGGCCTGGGGAGACTGGAGCTGACCCAGGGAGCAGGGCCCAGGAAGGGAGACGGGTGCTGCCCTGGCCTTATTCCCCTATAGTCCCAGCTGGCCCAGGGCCTTAGCATCTCCAGAGTGGTGTCTTTTTGCTCAAATGTAGGGTTGGGTCAAGGGGCAACAGAGCCACCAGTTTTCCTGAGGGTCCCGAACCAACCCCAGGTAATGAGAATTGCAGGTCACCTTGAGCAACCGACAAGGCCAACTCACTGGCCATTCCTACATCTTCCAGACCCTGACAAGGGTGTGTGGCTAGAAGACCCCCTATCCACAGTGGGGTTTTCTAGCCACACACCCACAGTACTCAGGTACGATCGGGAGTGCCTCCATTCTGGCTCCCACCTGGGTCATGTAAAAGACACGGCGTGGGAAGGCGGCCCCACTGAGCTGAGACTCAGGATCCAGCAGCTTGGGATGAACCAACTATCTATCCCCTTGGAGCAGAGCAACGTGGAGCATGTCTCTGCCACTCCGCTACTGTAAAGAACAATGATAAACAATTGAGATGACGTGGGAACCGTTAGTGGAGGCCAGAAACAGGCCGCACAGTGGACATGAGTGCTCCTTCTGGCGAAGCCCTGTACAGAACGCAGGCATCCAAAGGCTTCCTGCTGTCTGAGAATCCACTCACCAACCTCCCTCCTCCTGTACTTAGAGAAGTCTCCACCCCTGCAGTGGCCAATATGGGGGAAGAACCATCATTGACATCTTCCCAGGAGGCACATGTGGGCAGCTTGCTTCCACCAAGGCTACCTCCCAGGTGGCGAGGTAAGGACACCCCTCCAGCTTCCCTCCCAGGCTCTTGGTCACCCAGCAGGAGAGGACACTGACCAAGGCCAGTTCACAGAAGCAAGAGAGAGAGATGAAGCCATACCAGAATCACCATATAGGCTGGCTGCGACTAGTGTCCCAACCAAGGAGAGAGAAACGGGGAGAAGGGCACTACCCATTGCTGGCCAAGCTGGGGTGGGTACAGTGCTGCAGGCTATCCCCAGGACTCCAGGCTACAGGGCTGCCTTTTTCCCAGGGAAGATATAGTAAACAAACTGTCCCAAATTCCCCCAGGACACAGCCAGAGGACAAACTCCTGAAGAGGGAAGCCACGGGCCCTAGCTCCCAGCCTCTTAGGACTTCACCGCCCACCTAAAAGGAAGCAAGACACCTCCTCACGGGGGATGCAGAGGAGTTCAGCGAGGACCACCACGTTGCCTCAGGTCCCCTCAAGAGTGCGCGTGTGTTGTAGAATATTATTTTAAGGTGTGTTAGACACCTCCTCACGGGGGATGCAGAGGATTTCAGCGAGGACCACCACATTGCCTAAGGTCCCCTCAAGAGTGCGCGTGTGTTGTAGAATATTATTTTAAGGTGTGTTGCATTTGTTCATGCTGTGGAACGTTTGTTTAACGATGCAGAGATGCGTTGCATCCTTTTATGTTGCATTTGTTTAACTCTGTGAAGTTGTGATCCTTTGCCTGTCTAGAACACCCAGTTGGTCTAATAAAGAGCTGAACGGCTAACAGTGAGGCAGGAGAGAAGATAGGCGGGGTTCACAGGTAGAGAGTATAAACAGAAGGAGAAATCTCGGAGGAGAATGAGAAGGAACAAAATTTAAAAAAGGAGGAAGACATCAGGAGCCAGTCACCCAGCTACACAGCAAGCCAAGGAGTAAGAAGTACAAGAGCATATACAGAATAGAGAAGGGTAATAGTCCAGAAGCAAAAGATAGACGGCATAATCTACGATAAGAAAAGCTGGCTAGAAACAAGCCAAGCTAAGGCTGAGCATTTATAAGAAATAATTAGCCTCCCTGAGTGTATTTATTTAGGAGCTGGATGGCAAGCCCCCAAAGAGCAAAAGACTAAAAACCAACCAACAACTACATTTTGGCACTCCAGTGTGGGGCTAATGCAACACATGTGTGGTTAGGTATGGTAGCACGGGTCTATAACACCAGCATTCAGGAAGTGGAGGTGCCAAGAGCTTGAGGCCAGCCTGGGCTATGGTAAGACTTCCTCGAGACAAATAAATGAATTATTATACCCATAATGACATGGATAGTCGGGAAGGTCTCGAGAACTGTTGTCCCCAGCACATTTGCTTTTTTTGTTTGTTTGTTTTGTTTTGTTTTTCGAGACAGGGTTTCTCTGTAGCTTTGGAGCCTGCGCTGGAACTAGCTCTTGTAGACCAGGCTGGTCTCGAACTCACAGAGATCCGCCTGCCTCTGCCTCCCGAGTGCTGGGATTAAAGGCGTGCGCCACCACCGCCCGGCTTCCCAACACATTTCCTTTCGAGGCTTTCGATATCTCTTTTTGGTGCCTGGAGAATTAAATGGATGAATGATGGATGAATGAACGACGTATTCAGTCAACTGACTGAGCCACTGATTACCAGACAGCGAGGCCCAAGGACAGGGCAGGCGGGACTGGGGTCTCTGGATAAAACCATGTTTATGTAGTTCAACTTGAATTTGGATGAGATTTAACATCTTATGAGACAGTGGTACGAGGTCCGTGGTGGGTCAGCCCAGTCGGAGGTTATACAGACATTTTCCCACAGCTGTGTGGGGTTCCAACAGAGACTAGTCCATATCTGGGGTATCCTTGCTCACCACAACGGGGCAAAGCCACCCAAGATCCTTTGTGCTCCACCCAGTGATTTCTCAGGAAGGGGTTTTACGTGGGTTGTATACTTTAGCAGGGGTCAGCCACCAAGCCTGGACCAACCAGCCTGTCCTCCCCCCAGGATTAGAAGTTGGAGTACCCTTGTCCCTGATCGCTCTCCCCACAAATTCACTGACCTTGGGGCTGAGCAATGTCCATGTACTATCCGCCCGTCCTTGTACCTATGAACGCACGGCTCGCAAAAGTGGCGGGCACTTCTTATTTCTTCCCCAGGCAACAGGATGGAGGAGACACTGTTCCCATCCAACCTCACGGTCTTCATCCCCACCCTGACCACTTCATGTCAGTGAAGCCACTGCAGAAAACAGGCAGCTTCTCCAGTGATAAGACCTTAATACGCCCGAGCTACTGCTCTCCTGGGCACATGTCTGGAGGGTCCCTGAAGCTCTGGCTTTGGTACAAACAGCACAACCCAGATGTCGTTGACTAATGACCAGGGAACAATACACGGCATGTTGATAGCACAGAGTGTTATTTGATCATAAAAACCAAAGCGCTGTCACATACTATGACTGTTAAAAACACGGCGCAGGGTCAACACAGAGGGCCACAAACTGTATGCGGACCGAATGTGAAACCCCCAGGATGGACAGATCCAGGGACAGGCAGGAAGGGACAGCTCACGGGAAGTGAGTCTCCTTCAGGTCATCTTCTGGAGGAACATAGGAGTAAGAGTTATACAGCATTAGGTGCCACAGATGCTGTCCAGTGATGCTCTCTTTAAAATGGTTCTTCTTATCTTTGTTTTGTTTTCCTTTTGAGATAGGGTCTCACCTAACCAATGCTGCGAGGAAGCTTACTGTGTAGCCGAGGATGACCTTGAACGTGTGATCCTCCTGTCTCCACCTCTGGAGTGCTAGGATTAAAGGTATACATGCCACTCCCATCTTGGTTCCTTTATCTTACATGAATTTCTCCTCAAATGAAAAATAGACAAATCTAGGTCAAGGCCCAGTCCACCTTCTCTCCCCACGGACCTCCACTCCTGGACTCAGGACTACACAGACCTGGGCATAGGCACCTAGATCTTCAAGGACCTAACTACAGCTTTCTTTGGGACATTCCCCAGGATGCTATATGTTAGCCCCATTTTCCCTACTCAGTTCTGTCGAGAGCTGGAACACGCTGTGAAGTGGACAGCAGATTGCTCCCCTCTTCTCTAGAATACTCCAGAACCTTAGGCCATGCCTCTGTGTGATGGTCCATCTTCCTTATCAACTTCATAGGATTTAGAACACCCATACATCTCAGTGTATCTGTAAGGGAGTTTCTAGAGAGATTTTGCTGAGGCAGAAAGATCCACCATCCTGTGGCCTTGAGCACCATGTGCTGAATGAGAAGGAGAAAGTAAAACTCACCAGGCTGGCCTTGAACTCGCAGAGATCCTCCTGCCTCTGCCTCCCGAGTGTTAGGATTAAAGGCGTGCGCCACCACCGCCTGGCAGAGTCGTCCCTTTTTCTGTGTTCCGAGGAGCAGATTCACCCCTTCCCGCATCCCCACCCCGGATGTAGATTGCTCGGATGTGGAGTGATCAGCTGCCTCGCGCTCTGCCACCGGGCCTCCTCACCATGACGGCTGCATCCTCAAACTATGAGCCAACAGAAGCCCTTCCTTCCTTAAATGACTTCTCTCCAGGTATGTAGTGCCAGTCATGAGAAGAGTAACCACCCTGCCTTGCATGGCAGAAGGGGTTAGTTTGAGAAATTCAGGATGGCAATGGTTCTGAACCATCCTGGACCAGTGTCCTCACAAGATCCTTCTAAAGGGGAAGGATGGCTAGAGGCATGGGAGTACACTGCACTACTGGCTTTGGATGGAGGAGGGGACCACGAAGGGAAGGTTGCATGATCTAGAAGCTGCAAATCGACAGGCATAGACTCCCTTGTAGCCTACAGAGGGAGTCAGCTGACATCAGGCTCTGACTTCTAGCCTATAAGAAGGTAACTGAGTATCCAAGCACTAAGTGTACAGCCACGTGTTACAGCAGTCATAACACACTCATACCTTGCCTATGGCTTTCGAGGAAACCCTCCCAGTGAGCAGAGCCATAAGAACCCTGACCTGAGACTCCCCAGGGCCTGCACACATGGGAGCATCCGCTTCTTTGTGATCTTGGGTCCTCACTGGTCCCCTGTGAGCGTGCCCTGTCCTGAGCTACCAAGGAGCCAGGCAGGAAGCTATGTTCCAGGAAGGTCCCTGGGCAGGGAGGGCACTGGTCAAGGAAAGGGGCTGACTTGATGTAGATTTCAGGATACCTCTGTGACTGTGCCTGTGGACCAGTTTTCTGTGCTGACTTGGCCTAGGCCTGATTTGGGCATAGGTACTGACTCCACAGGCAAGCAAAGTCAGTGGGAAGACAGCCCGGCCTCCACACAAATTCCATGACCCCTCTCTGTCAATGCCCAGTTCATATAGCTGTAGTCCTGTCCAGGGTGGTCAGCTGGTCACCAAGAGCCAGGAACTGAAGGGAGCCACAAACCCTGAAGCACATCAGAGCCCTAGAGCTGCTGCTTAAAATGGTGTCCCTGGTGGGTAACCATCCAGCATGCTTGGCCTGTGTGCTGGACTTCACAGAGCCTTTATAGGGCCCATGAGCGCCATGAGTCCCCAACAGAAGTGAGGTGTAGGAGGCTTCTGTATTTCTGTGCTTTCATTGGTTAATAAAGAAGCTGCCTTGGCCATTTGATAGGACAGGACTTAGATAGGCGGGGAAAAGAGAACAGGATGCTGGGAAGAAGACTGAGTCAGGGAGAGAGCCGCCATGAAACCGCCAGGGTCAGACATGCTGAATCTTCCCAGTAAGCCCACTACCTCATGGTAACTTACAGACTATAAAGAATGGGTTGAAATAAGATGTGAGAATTAGCCAAGAAG
Organism: Dicrostonyx torquatus; assembly: GCA_028555095.1. Lineage (NCBI taxonomy): Eukaryota > Metazoa > Chordata > Mammalia > Rodentia > Cricetidae > Dicrostonyx > Dicrostonyx torquatus. Next base: position 465,466 of record JAQHUG010000324.1, on the reverse strand, counting down.
AGGCTAGTGATAATGGGCCAGGCAGTAATTTAATTAATACAATTTTCGTGTGGTTATTTCGGGCATAAACTAGCAGCCGCAGCCGGGAGCCAGGTGCTGGGAACTAACGGCCGCGCTCCTCTCAGATGCTGGGAACACAACCCGCGCCTCCTAATTACAACAGAAGCAGAGCCTGCAGCTAACCACTACCCTGGCATTTGTGGCGTACACTCGGGGAAGGCTCGTGTGTGCCAGTGTGGGCCATGGAGCAGAGCTATGAGGGAAAGGCACGGGAGCATGAGGCATCTTCTCCACGCCACAGGATCCCACAGCCCCCACCACACCAGGAAGGCTGCCACTGCCAGACCTGGCATACCCATAGGCGCACACACACGCACACACACGCATTCTTTATATGGTTTATTTAACTTTTATTTTATGTGCATTGGTGTGAAGGTGTCAGATCTCCTGCAACTGGATCTTCAGACAGTTGTGAGCTGCCATGTGGGTGCTGGGAATTGAACCCAGGTCCTCTAGAAGAGCAGTCAGTGCTCTTAACTGCTGAGCCATCTCTCCAGCCCCCTACATGCATGCACTCTTAACAGCAGAAGGAAAATCTCCCTGGCAGCTCGGAAAGAAAGGCATATTTCACTGCCACAGTGTCAGTAGAAAGCAATCTGTCTCCCGTGATGGACGTCCCCCTCAGCATGATGACAGCTCAACCATCAGCAGATGCAGGATGCTTTGGGACACCCATCCCAAGGGACAACAATTTAGCCCCCAGCCAGACCTGAATTACTCAGCAGCTCCAGGTCAGCACACGGAACCCAGGATAGACTGCAGGCTGGGTAGAGGGCAGGTCCCTGGATCTGAGTCTGGGGCCAGGAGGGCTTTAAAGCCTCCCAGCCCCCAAGCTAACTGATCTGGTTCAGAGCTAGCTTTTCCATAAGTCATTACTCTCCTTGGAGGACATACCAACACCCTGGAAGAAGACCTGAGGTGACAGGTAGGCCAGGCTTCAAAGCTCCCAGGACTACAGCCTCTTCTAGTTTAGAGCCATGGAAACAGGGATGGGATCAGTGTTGGGGTGAAAAGGGAGCCCCTCCTGTAGCTCTCACCTTATTACCTGCCATCCATGAGGACAGTCAGATGGCACTCTGGTTTCTACTCACCCCAGGATGACCCTACAGGTGACAAGGGACAGAAGACAAAGAGAGCTAGTGAACTCCTTATCCCATGTGCCCCCTAGCTAGACAGATCCCACAGGCAAGGATAAGGAGGAGACAGGCCAGTAAATGGATGAGTAGACAGATGGACGGAAGGATGGATGGAAGGATAGATGAATAGGTGGGTGGGTGGATGCAT
>JAQHUG010000324.1:394625-416147 GCA_028555095.1 Dicrostonyx torquatus | reverse complement strand
TGGTCTCGAACTCACAGAGATCCGCCTGCCTCTGCCTCCCGAGTACTGGGATTAAAGGCGTGCGCCACAACCGCCCAGCTAACTGCTCAATTCTTAAGAGCTGCCCGCACCTCTGTGTGATGGAGCTCAGACAGGACATGAAGTCGCAAGAGGGCTCAGGACACCTCTCAGTGACTGTCAGGGACAATAATCGTCCCTCTCTGTTCAGGCTGGCAGTCCAATGTATGCGGCAAACCCTGGACACAGGGACTAGGCCTGTCTCAAGGACACACTTTCTTGCATTACGTGTTTCATATGACATTTAGAATGTCTACAGGCAAACATATGAAAATACTGCCTCCCCTCATCTCTCTTACTAAGGTGCTCACACACTGTTTATTATAAAAGAAATATACTATTCACAGTCATGTGTGCACACACACAGTCCCACATGAACATGTATGTTCACCTATGTAAACTGCTTGTTGCATGTACCTTCACATGCCCACACATACATGCCCAGGCTCACATGAATGCACATCTGCAGCCACCCACACATTCACATGTGCGTGCGCGCACGCGCGCGCGCACACACACACACACACACACACACACACACACACACACACAGTTAAAGCATGAGAATAAAGGCAGGCGTCAGTTCCCCAGCTGCTCAATCACCCCTCTATCTAGACCACTCGGTGCTTCGGAAACCTTTTAACTTCCTCGGGTTCACGTCTCAAATCTGGCCCCACCAACAGGAGTTGGTTGATGACTTCTGACACTTCCGGAGTCGGTACACTAAGCAGACACAACCAAAATATGATAAAACCCTGCCCCTGGCCCTGGAGCCTGTGGTCTTGAGGGACGGGAGTTCCTGGGCTGTCCTCCCCCACAGACCTGGAAGAAAGCAGCAAGGCTCCCCACAGACACCATGGAGCCTCCTCAAAGCACCGAGGCTCAGTCGGGAGCCTGAGCCCCTCTGGGTGGGATTCTTCAGGAGCAAAGTGGGAAGAGGTCAGAAGGCTGTAACTTCCTGGGATCCTTTCAACAGATGAACCTAGATGCAGAGAAAAGAGGGGGGGTGGGAGAAGAGGGAGAGAAGGGAAGAACATTTTTGTAGATAAGAGCACAAGAGAAGGCTGAACTGTGCTCCACACCACGTGACTGGCACCATTCTGAGCTCTGGCTGCACTCAGATCCGCACCCATTCCCCCTCCCCCGAGCCCAAACAGCTCCAGGTCTAAAGCCTGTCCTGAAGCTCCAGTAGGAGGAACAACCTGACCGGACTCACATAGACAGCCTTGCCACAGCCTGTAGCCAACCCAGCCCTCCACAGCCCGGCACAGGGCAGCTGATCGCCCGAACACTTGGAAATAAAAGTGAGAGTTAAATCCGTTTACATCGTAAATTACCACCAGCTCATTTGGGGGTTCAAGTATGCTCACCAGCCCTTTCTGCACCCCAGGAACGGTCTCTATAGGAATGTGGCTAAGGCTGTCACCGTGAGGAGACAGAGGGAGCAAGCTGGGGTAGACCAGCTGGTGCAAGGATCACCTAGGTAGTGGAGAATATCCCCACACCCTAGTGGGATAGACGCTATCTGCCCAGCAGTAAATCCCTACTAACACGCCTCCCACCTCAGGCCTAAATTTAGCCCTCGTCTACTCTGAGACGAGGTTCTGAGCTGACCTAGGAGTACCCGGGGCTGGAAAGTCCCCCAAGTATACAAATCGATCAGCGTTGCTTGCCTCACCTAAATTCTGGCCAATCCCACTCTGAGAGTTCCGTAGCCACCATGAGCCCAGGAGTCACTGCCGTGCCACCTTCCCCAGTGTCCTCCATCCGAGCTCCGAAGTGCACAGCAACCAAGAACAGCTGCTGTTTTCCACTGCCCTCTCCTGTCTTAGCTCCCAAGCTCTAAGGCTGGCCAGATGACTTATTGTGGGAAGACATGCCTCCACTGGACCCAGAGGCCTGGTGGGCAATGAGTGCTTCAGAAGGTACTGCACTCAGATTCCTTCCCATGGGTACCTGGGCAGGAGAGAGTCTTGGGAAGCAGCAGCCCCTTGCAGGTCACCCTACTTGCTGACCCTGAGAACCAGCCATGAAAACCCTCCGCTTCCCCTGTGGGCCTCAGCGAAGTTCTACACAGGAGACAGGAGAGCTGCCCCTTCACTCAGGGTCACCCTGAAGGTTAAGGTGAGGCCAACTGGCTTCCCACCCAGCCTGGAAGAGGGGTTTCACAGGTCTTCTGTTTAGCTGCCTGGAACCTCTGCCCAAGGGTCTTCTCTTGTAGGAACATAGGATACGAGCATCTTGCCACCAAGCCTCTCACAACTGTGGGGTTCTCAAAGCAAGAATAATAGCTGACTTTGGGCATCAAAGTCACCCCAGAAGGTGTGCTATGCCTTGTTCCCAGTTTAAACCACCAAACGCCTACTCACTCACACCGTACCAAGCCCTTCATAGTGCCAAGATGCAAGGTGCCTGGGGTGGAGCCTGTGGTCCGCTCCCCTGTGCCCCAGCTCAGCCTTAGAATGACCTTCCACATACACAGAATATTTGTCTTCTGAGAGGAGGGTCACTGAATGAATGAGCAGACTGACACGGGACGGGGTCTGGCTTGATTTTGGTCATTTATGCTTGTTGTTTGGGCTTTTGAGACCGTCTCAAGCCGTCCAGACTAGCTTTGAACTCCTAATCCTCCTGCCTCTACTTCCTAAGTGCTAGGATTATCCGTGTTTAGGTTTTCTAGAGTGGAATCTCACAATCCCTCAGTTTAAGTGGCAGTTTTCATTTTTAATCTTTCTCAACCCGGCTGGAGCCCACCGCACAGACACCAAACCCCCTCCCACCTTTTTACCTATTTATTTTGGTCTTTTCAGGACAAGGTTACCCTGCGTAGCCCTAGCTTTCCTGGAACTCTCTCTGTGTAAACCAGACTGGCCTCAGACTCAAGGATCTGCCTGCCTCTGCCTCTCCAATGCGCTGGGATTAAAGGTGTGTGTCATAATGCCTGGTGTTCCTAACACGATTTCAATCAGGGGCAAAGATTCACCTGGCAGGGCAGCATCACTGTCAGGCTGGGTGGTGACTCACTTCTCCCCAGTCTGGTCACCGGGTGTCCAAGTGAGGTCACTCTCTGGGAGCTAATTTTCAACTGAGAGTCATGAGTCCAGCAGTCTTGTCCATCCTCGGTCCAGCTCAGGGACCGTCTCTCCAGGAAAGTGACAGGCCTACCTGCCGGCTCTTCCCTCCGTCCCTGGAAGGAACATCTCAAAGCCTCCTGCTGCTTCTTCAGTTTAGAGGGTTAGGGTTAGTCCATCCAAATACAAACTCACCTTGAGATTGTCTCCCGGTCTGGTGCGGTAGGCGGCAGTCTGCCATGTTGAAGGCTGAGCGGTGTCAGGAAGGGCTTTGAAGGCAGATTTAGTCACACATGAAGTACAGTGCCCCTGAAACCCGCCTTCACTCCAGCTGGCTCAGGCTCCACTGCGGTCATCTGCAGTGTGACGCTTACAAGGCCATGTTTCTGTTTGCAGGAGCTGACAGTCACTGCCAGCAGCAATGGAGCCCTCCCACAGGGCCCTGTGGACCACTCAGGGCTGCAGGCTCCTTAGACAGACAGGGAGCTCACTTAGCCCAACGGGTCTAGCAGCCGTGGAATAGGCGAGAAGCAGGGGCTAGCATGACTGTGGAGCAGAGCGAGGACCAAGGAATGCTGGTCCTGGATTCAAATGTTGCCTCTGCCTCTGCCTGGCTGTATCCCTGGGACTGTCATGTCCAGTCTCAGTTTCTCACCTGGAAAGGAGGCATGAAAACTGCCCGCCTCACTGGAATGCTTAAAGAGTTCCAAAGAGGCCCGTCCCTGTGTGAAGACACGCATGTAAGAGCACTCAGGAAATGTCTTGGGGGTCCTTGTGACAAAAGCATCTGTGGGCTTGGAGGGACCCAGAAGGGACACTGCAGATGCTGCCTTGCTCTGAAGGTCCCTTCGTTTCAGCTCTGGGCGCAGACAGATGGTTCTGACCTGAGGGCAGGAATCCAAGTGCCTGAGCGTAAACACACCTGCAAGAGGAACGCATCCTGTGTCCCCAGACACAGCAAAAATCCAGAACCTCCAGATTCAGCACCCCCAGACTCCCCTCCTCCTCCCAGTTCTCAACCACACCTCTCAGTCCTCCCTCGCCTCAACCAGTTCTGCAATCCTTTAAGGAGTCCTAAAATCCTTCTCTGTAGGCCCAGAGGGTGCCAAGTTCCTGAGACTATCTGAGGCCTAGTGGGGTCAACAGGGAACCCCACTGTCCCACTGAGGAGACAAAGAAAGGGGAGTTGAGGAGCTGAAGGAACTAGTGGGGAATGGTGAGCTAGCTTTCCTCAACCTAGGGGCCGGGCATAGCCCTGAACCTCCCTGAGCCCTCAGGTTACCACAGGAAGTAAAGGAAGATCCCTAGGTCTCCTCACAGTTCGCGGAGCTCTTACAGAGAAGAGCAAGAGTAACCAGGACCCAGGGAGGAGGGAAACGGGGGTCGTGGGGAGCAGTCCAGTCCCAACCCCACACCTAGCCAACCCTGCTCTTAGGAGTTACTTCCCTCCTCCAGGTTGGACTAAAGCCACTTCTGTCTGCCCTCCACGCCCAGAGGCCACAACCAGCATCCTGGTGACTACAGACAAGGTGTGTGCACAAGGGGCTCCACCTAGAGGCAGGGATCAAAAGGTTCCCAGGCCCAGGCCATTCCCACTACAGGGGCGACGCTCCTAACACAGCCAGAGTGTGATGCAAGCCACAGGCGCCTGACGTCCCTCTAGGGAGTCAGTCTAGAGTCCCTGACGCCCCCTTATCCCCCTGAACAATAGGACCGTTTTCTTTTCCTTCGATAAATGTGTCTGTGTTAACAGTTCCCAAGCTCTGCAGTGGGGAGGGGGTTGACTGCTGGGTAAGTGACAGCTGGAAATGAAACCCAGATCCTGTCAGCCTGGCAGGAGGTCCCCCTCCCTGCCCTCCAACTTGGCTACTCAGGCCCTGGAGATCACAATGCCCGCAGCTCTGTTAACCCCAGGATCGGGGTATTCAACTGTCTGGTCCCCCAGACAACTAATGTTCTAGAGAACAGGGCCCAGAGTCCTTATCTCAGAGCTGTGTCCTTTCTCCTTACCTAGCTGGGTCGGTCCGCCTGCTAGGCTGGGGAAGCCTGAGGGGCAGGCTGAGGGTCACCATAACTAGACAAGGCAGAAGCTCCCACCTGCCTACCTGGCCTACTGTTTGGTTCCCCCCCCCGGGCCAGGATCTGTTCATCCACCCACCTGGCCGGTATTCATCAGTCTCTACCTGGAGCCTATGGAGGGCCTGACCCAATCAATCCCTCCCTGAAGTCACTAGGAGAGGCAAGTAGGATCACAGGAAGGAAAACAGCAAGCCAGTGCTGTGAAGTCTTGCCACAGCAAAGCTGAACCCCCCCTGGAGAGTCTGGCTGCTCCCTGTCCACGCTCTCTCCTGCCTTCCTCAAAACTGACCTTGGGACTCAGCATCCGCAGAGAAGAAGGACAGCAATATATAACAACCTGTGAGTGAAATGTACCCGTGAGCCACAGGAAGTGAGGTGGGCCTTGAGGGCTGTGTAGGAGTTTGACAGACAGAGAAAACAAGGGCTCTTCCGGTGGGGGAGTTGTAATGAGAAAATCCTGTGGGTAAGAAGCAAGCACAGGCCCGGTGACTCAGGGGTTGGCTCCCTCCTAGTAAGCAAGCAGAACATGGCATCAAAGATAACCTCTGGAAAAGGGTGAGATAGAGCCAAGAAGACCTAGGGTTTGTGGTTTGACTCCTCCCTCTGTGGCTCAAGCGGAAGGGGTCCTGTAAAAGGGTCAAATACTGTCATAGTCAGTGCCCCATCACTGCCAGGCAACCCGATCTGGGCAAAGGACACCCCACAGCCACTCCTGCTTCTATTCTCTGTGAACAGATGAGCCTGATTCCCTGTCCAGACAGTACCAGGTGGCCGAAGACCTGGGCACCCACTAGTCTGCCCTTCGTGAGATGGAACCCCCAAGGAGCCTGTGAGGGTGGATGTCTCCTCTTATCCATATCTATAGAGGCCAGGACTCCCTCCTTAAGTCTACTTGAAATCCCTTGGATCAGTGTTGAATTACCAGCTGTTGTGTGCTTTGTCCTCTGTAACAAGGGATGACCTTGTCTGCCTCATTAAGACTGAGGTAACAATTAAATATATTATCATAGGACAAACCCCAGCCCAGGTCATGTGGTTATTTCCCCCTCAGGGACTTTACTGAGTTTATCCCAAGCAGAAAGCCCAAGTCCCTCTAGATCCATCCCCACAGGACCCTAGGTCTACTGCTGATTCTGGGAAGAAGAGGACTCAGTCCCCCAGAAAGTTAGTTTTCATTCCGGAACTTGGTGGAAGGCAGGGGGAATCTTCCATTTCATGTAAGCATTCTCCAAGAGAGGGTGCAGTGTTGTTTTGCTATTCACTAGTCGATGCTAACAGCACCCAGCATGCTCCCAAAACGGGCACCTGGATGTCCTTCCTCCCCACCCCCCACGGGGTACTTTGCAAAGCCTGGAAGGTTCTGGTGAGAAGGACGTGAAGCCTGGCGATGCGCGCCATAGGAAAGAGAACCGTGAAGTCAGTGCTGGAACCCTGGCCCAGTCTCCACCTCAAAGAGGGAGGAAGAGAAGTCAGGAGAATGCAGTGGGAGGTGCCTTGAAGCAGGAAACGCTGAGGAACTCCCCTTCCCTGGAACCGACAGCCCCAGCTTCAACTCTGCACTTCCAGGGTTCAGACAATCTGTACCATCCCCAGGCCCACTGGGCTCACACCTAGAATCCCCGCATGTTGAAGGAGAGAAGAGTGTGTGGATACCACTGCCAGGGCATTGCCCAGCTCCTTTCTAAGAACTAACTATTCCCTCGCTCAACAGCCAGCGCCCGGTGGACACCACCCCAAGGTTAGTCAAGGGTACTTCCCTTGTTTTAGGAGCTCCTGCCTGCAGCACACCCTGGACGGGTGTGAGCACTGCCAACTTCGGGGGGGGGGGGCCCTCCAGGGTTGCCGCTCTTTCTGAGTGCTCTCCCTCCATCCGGGTCGCTGGGTCAGCCAGGGTACAGAAGTCACTACAAAACTGAACTAGATGCTCCAGGCACCAGCCTCCCCGGAAGGGAGGGCCTGTGTTGCCAGCACCTGAAAGAGACTCTTGCCAAGTTGAGAACCACGGGACTTTGAGTCTGAAACGGTTGGTGTGGCCTTAGGAACTACAGTGCTCCGCTCAGGGTTCGCTGGCACTGGAGTCGTTCCCCAGTGGTCCTGCTTGTCCAGAAATTAAGCCAACTGTGCAGTTCCTGGTGGACTTCGGGTAATTGCTTTGAGTAATTGCTGGTGAACAAAACACCCAGAAAGAAAACAGAGGCCTGAGCCCTTCGGTCCCCGTGGAAGCTAGATCCCCATGTAGGTTGGGGGAAAATAGGGTCCTCAGGTGCGGGCCCACATGGTTCCAGCACCATTGGTTGGTTCAGTGGGGCCTGGATCATGGGCTCAACCACAGGACATAGAACCGGCCTCTAAACCAGCCTGGGGCTGGAGCGAGGGCTGGGACCTGTGATCGTAGCTCAGAGCTGCCGCTGTCCCAGGACCCTGAGCGGGCTCAGCCTCTTCGCACCGCCTGCGTTAGCGCTCAGCTGAGGGGACGCGGGTGCGTTGTGGTCCCAGATTCCGACAAGCGGAGCCAGTTTGGGTCACGTGGCACTGAGGCCGGAGCCCTGGCGCTGACCCTAAGGGGAGGGAGGGACCGACTCCGAGAGGGAAGGGGCGGCCCGGTGGAGGCGGGGCGGCCGGAGCTCCCGGGATTCCCTACAGAGCGGCTCCGACTGGAGACCCAATTTACAACCCGCCGGTTACGGGTCCTCGGTCGAGCCGCGCTTTCCTGCCCCGCGGGTGAAGGATTTGGCGGGTGATCTCTCCGCGCGTGGCAAGGACCTCGTTCCTGGGGCCTTGCACCTCTTCTAACCCGGTCGTTCCACCCGGAGGAAACTCGGACCTGCCCCGGTGAACCGACTCGGAAAAGAGGAGTTTGCAAGCCGAGCAGCAGCACCTGCCCAGGGCGAGCGTGAGAGCTGATGTAGCGAATACAGTGACTCTTGCCCTCGACGCCTGTCTTTCTTCTCTGCAGGTCAAGCTCGTGCCAGGTGAGAAAAATGTATCAGAGCTTGGCGCTGGCCCAGACCTCTGGCCAGGCCACCTACACCGACTCGGGAGCCTTTCTGCACGCTTCGGGAGCCGGCTCCCCGGTGTTCGTGGCACCCACGCGTGTGCCCTCCATGCTGCCCTACCTGCCTGCGTGTGAGCCGGGCTCGCAGCCTCCCGCGCTTGCCGCACACTCTAGCTGGACTCAGGCAGCTGCCGCTGACTCCTCGGCCTTCGGCTCTGGAAGCCCACACCCGCCAGCCGCACACCCACCGGGAGCCGCCACCTTTCCCTTCGCACACAGCCCCCCGGGGTCGGGCAGCGGCGGCAGTGCGGGGGCCCGGGACAGCAGCGCCTTCCAGGGCTCGCTGCTGGCTCGCGAACAGTACCCGACCCCGCTCGGGAGACCCATGGGCGCCTCGTATCCCACAACCTACCCGGCATACGTGACTCCCGACGTAGCCCCTTCGTGGACCTCCGGACCCTTCGATGGTAGCATCCTGCACGGTTTGCAGGGCCGCCCTAGCGGCCTCCCTGGCCGCAGGGCCACCTTCGGTGAGTACCGGTCTGGGGCTGCCCAGAGAACGTGGTTCTAATATTAACGCGCTCAGCGATAAACCCGCTCGCTACGAAATGGCTATGCGTGCGAAAGGCCGAAATGCGTTTTTCCGCAGTCAGGGCTCACCGGCCTGATCCGACCCCACAAGAGTCCCTCCTAAAATTGACAAGATACAGGAACCTATTTGGAACGCAACGAGATGAAAAACACTCGATCCAGAATTCTTTTTTTTTTCCAGCATAATAGCAAGAAAATAATATATTTCTGCTTTTTACCCGACCAAACCCCAAAATAGCATTCTGGAATATGTCAACTTGGAAACTCCATTCTAAACTTTTCTTGAAAGTTTTGGAAATAATTTTTGGTTTTAAGGCAGGGTCTTATTAAGTAGCTTCAAACTTAACAGCGGCCCTCCTCCTTCAGCCTTCCCAAGTGCTGCACTTACAGGCAGGCACCATTATGTCAGGCTAAAAAATGAGTTTTACAAAGTTCAAAATACTGATTATTTGAACAAGTCACCACAGCCGTCTCGTTCTGCAACACTGGCGTTCCAGCTTGAGATTTCCACACCTCCCAGGAACGAAAATGAGATTAGATTAGATCCCAAGGTTGTTGAGCTGAGAACTGCTCCTCTGGGTTTCTGAGTAGAGGCACAGACAGAGCAAGGAGGGCTGACCTCTGTTTAGCAGCCTCAGGGCCTCTGCTAGGCCATCCCTCCAAGAACTGGGAAGCCTGCCCCCTGATTCATAGGCCCCTCTTGGCCCAAGTCAATCCAGCGCACTTAGACAAGGGTGACCCTTGTGCCTGGCACCCAACCTCCAGCCAGGAGATGAGTGATCCCACCCTGCCCCCAGCCAGTGTCCCCCTGCTTGCATGGCTGTGGTTCCTTGCTAGACCTGGAGCTGGACCAGGATTCCTTGATGTCCCTATGGTCTTGCCTCCTGAGGGAGGACAGTGACTGAGCCCACAACAAAGCTGACAGCAAGGCCATCAGCACTTGTAGACTCCCAGGTCTCTGTCTCCCAGGCCCCCTTCAGGCCCCCTCAGGCTTACACAGGAGACCCTCAAGTGGGGCAGGAGGGAGGAAATGAGGCTCTGCCATCCACTTTTTCCTGTCTACGTAGACACATCTGCTTCCAAAGCTTATTAAAAATATAAAGGCTGACATGTACTCACTCACTCATAGGTGGTTTTTAAACATAAAGCAAAGAAAGCCAGCCTACAAACCACAATCCCAGAGAACTTAGACAACAATGCGGACACTAAGAGAGACTTACCTAGACCTAATATACATGGGAAAGTATAAAAAGACAAGATCTCCTGAGTAAATTGGGAGCACAGGGACATGGGGGGGGTTGGAGGGGAGAGGGGTGAGGCAGGGAGGGGAGCAGAGAAAAATGTAGAGTTCAATAAATATCAATTAAAAAAAATACAAGGGCTGACGTTGACCCTGGTTAAGAAAGGGGCCATCTCGGGTATCTACCTTAAAGTTCGGTTTATTTTTATTCCTGCCTTGTAAAAGCGGCTCTAACAAATTTCACTGAAAACTAAACAAGACTAAGTATATAAATAAATCACCCTTTTAATGAGTTATGGATAAGACACCATTAAAGGAGAGCAGAGCCCAGCAGGAGCCCTCAGGCTCTCTGGAGGGGCAGAGGCCCCCAGCCCACAAGCTTCTTGTCCCCACAGTACCTGACTTCTTGGAGGAGTTTCCTGGTGAGGGCCGGGAATGTGTCAACTGTGGAGCTCTGTCTACACCGCTGTGGCGCCGGGACGGCACCGGGCACTACCTGTGCAACGCCTGCGGCCTCTATCACAAAATGAACGGGGTCAACCGGCCACTAGTGAGGCCTCAGAAGCGTCTGGTGAGTGTGGCAGAGAGAGGACCAGGGTTAGCGCTACAAAGAGGATGAAGGGAATGGCTGGTTCCTGCATGCCCACAAGCATCTGGGCTCCTTAAGGGTGGTCTAGGGATTGAAGTGCAGTGCCCTGGGAGCTGCCCGGGGCTCCTGGTTGGGCCAGACCAACTCAGCTCTCCCTGGGGTTTGAAATTATCCAGGAATCCAGGCAAGGACTCCTGGTGGGGACCTGGCTCAGGTGTTAAAACCCACTGTGGTATCGGCAGGTTACCCGGCAATTGACAGAATAAGGGGTGTTTCAAAGCTGCTTGCTACATAGGCACAGGATGTCCTGGGATCGTGTTTGAGAGTGAGGTCTGACCTGGGAACACAAGCCACAGTTTCTGTGGGATTCCGAGGGCTCAGTGCTGCCGTGGGACTGTGGCAGTGGTAACAGTGGGTGGCAACCTGATCAGTTAGAGGCCTCAAGGTGACAAGTGCAAATGGGGTAGAGGGAAGGAGTGCTGGCCCGCTGATGGCGGTGTCGAGAACCTACTACACAAGAGAATCTCTGGGTTGGGGGTCCCTAGGAAACCAGGCCTCTGCCTTTTTCCAGTCTTGCTGGCTGTAAGTCTTGTTTTCACTTTTGGTTCTTTCCCGTACATGACGGCGTAGCTGTCGGTTAGGAATGAAAGTCGGACTTGGACCGCCAGGAGTTGCTGAGGCAGGAAGTAGCTTTATTCCACCATCTCACAGGCAGACCTTCAAGTATGGGTTTAAATACGTGTCTGGGTTGGTGTTGGCAGATTATCTGACGTTCTTGCTATGGAGGGTATAGGGGGTCCATGGATCTCAGACCTGGCCCCAGATGAGGGTCAACATCTCCATCTTGGGGGGGGGGGCGTGCTTCTCACCCTCCAGGTTTCAGAAGGGTTCCGTGCCCATATCAGGCAGGGTCTGGGGCCTGGCTGCCCTAGTTCTACCTGCCAGGTGTGTTGATCATGGCTTCCTGAGTGCACTGACATGGAGTTGTAGCTCTGTAGCTTCTATGTTATGGTCATGTGAGGTCCTAAGCTGGGGACAACGTTATGAGCTCCAGAAGGCAGGTAGGATGCAGGGAGGGTCTTCTCTGGGATTTGAGGATCTGTAGGCCCATTCTACCCAATATTTTGCCTCTTGCCATCTGAAGGACCACTCCGGAGGTGACTGTACCCTCTGGTCCCTTCCTTCAGTGATCTGACTTAAAATGGAAACCCCCTGCATGAGAGCTTCCCAGCCTGGTCTTCACGACATCCTCTAATGTGGAGCCCACAGACAACAAGATAGAAACATAGCCCAGGTGTGGAAGAGTGCATCCTCGGCTGGGGTACAGTCTCCCCATACAGCAGATCTGTCCTGTCCCTTGAGTCTGCCCACTTTCCTCCATGCCAGGCTCTGAACTGGGCACCCAGGTACAGTGATAAGCAAAGAAGAATCAGGCAAGAGTCCCTGGTCTGCTCTGGGGTGGATGGGTGGGTTTCCAGCCCACCCACAAATATACACTTCTCCCCTCAGTTTTCCCTCAGTAGGTCCACTTGAAACGGGAGGCTTTTCCAGCCTTGGCCTATCCCCAAGGCTCCAGTTGGCTCTGCACCCAGCCAGTCTTGGGTAACTGGGCTCCGGGCTCCAAGGAAGCCACTCTGCAACGCTCTGTACTGCAGCTTTCATTTTCCAAAACTCTTTCCTCAAAATATGGCTTGTCCTCCAAGCAGGGCTCCAGCCACCTTCCCTGAGTGCCCACCTTGGCACTCTGGAGGCCCCAGGGCGTGGAGGCCGGCACTCGGTGCCGCTCTCCATTCAGATGAGCTGTCGTTGGAGATGAGTTTCTCTCAAAGAGAACAGGCAAGGGCTGGAGAGGTGGCTCGGGGCTTAGGAGCACTGGCTGCTCTTCCAGAGGACCCAGGTTTAATTCCCAGCACGCACGAGGCAGCTCCCAACTGTCTGTAGCTCCAGTTCCAGATCAGACACCTTCAGACCAAAGTACATAAAATAAGGTTAAATTAAAAAGAAAGAAAGAAAGAAAGAAAGAAAGAGAACAGGAGAACAGGCGTTGGGCACCCGAAAGTGACCAGGCTGCCTGCACAGACAAGGGGAAAGGACAGATGGAGGCTTTGGGGGCCCCACTGGGGTGTGGCAAATGGGCATGTACCCAAGTGCTCAATGGAGAGAGAAGGCTCTGCCCACCTGGCTCCTCGATTTCCTGTGGTCCCTGGACACGTCTGAGCTTCCATTTCCCTTCTGTGCAATGACTGGCAGCTCCTGACAGCTCAGGAAAAGGCAATGACTTCTTGGGCCATTGTGTTTTCCTACGTTCTTAGTTTGTAAATGTAAAACATAGTCGCGATGAAAAGATTCCAACGTGGTTTCCAGACTTCTCTCTTGTGCTTCTGTGCGGGGATGAGTCTGTGAACCTTTCGTGTATGGTCTGCCATGGGACTCTTGCTTTTGCTTCTTGCCCACCGTGTCTCAGAGGGTACCCACAGCTCCTAGCTGTGGTTCACGGGAGAGGAGAGGCCACAGGCCAGGGCTTCCCTGGGTCTGAAGATCCAGCAGGAACTGAGAACTGCAAAATTCCAGGCACCTAGTTCAGTGTGACTTCTATATAAACACAAATATCTTACTAATCATATTCCAAGTACTGCAGGAGATACATACATTTATGCAAAACCCTCACTGTTCCTTTTGGCTGATGTTCTAGAATTGTAGCTGAAGCTGAAACCCTGAACCATAAAGGGGGGGCTGGGGGGGTCCGAGGTACTATTAAAGGGCAGGACCAAGGCAGGGACAGACAGAACAGTATAGTCTGGCGCCAGTAGCTGGAATAGAAAGTGTCACAGCAAGGTTGGTCTGTGGAATTTAGGAAGAGCTCAGGGTCCGGGTACCTAGGGGGCTCTTAGAACGAAGTTTTCTTTCTGTAATAGGGACAAGATTCTATCATACACTGAACTGTGAATCATGTACCAGGAAAGTACCGATCTCAGGCAACTTGGAGACATTGTCTGGTTGGGCCCTCTGTGATGACTCCCCAGACACAGTACCAGGAACTCATTCCTTGCCCCATACCAGTTTCTTTAGTGAGGCCCAGATTCCTGTGCCTGGCTTGCCCTCTAGCTTTGGGCCCAAGTTCCCCAAATGCAGGGCAGTCAGGAGTCCCTGGTGGGATTTAAGGGTGTTAGATCGGGATAGCCTGCTGTGCGATGTGGTAGGATGGAGCAGACAGCTAAAAGGCTCCATACAGCCCAGGATCAAGAGACTGTAGACACTGAGCACAGCCGGGGTGACATGACAGGTAAGACCCTGCACTGTCTACTCAGAATCCTGCGGGTACTGGAGAAGCTGTGGAGGGGTCCCAGTGTGTGCTCTGAGCTTAGGAGACAGGTGTGCAAGGGGACCAGCAGCATCCTGAGAGTTAACCCTTGATCCTGACCTCCGGAGGAGTCTGTGGCCTTGAGGGCACAATCCCCAACAGAGACGCTAGATTTAGGCCACCTTGGCTGGCTTAGACAATAATCAATGGCTGTATTGCTACACCACACCTTCCTGGCCTCAGAACACCACCACCAGACCCTGAAAGATCCGTTACATCTCGGTGATGGGAAATGCCCAGAGGTGAAGGGCCTGGTCTTGGGACCAGAAGGCCAATGAGTCAAAGCTTTGGAAAACCAAGGACATCATTTCCTGCCAGAAAGGCCCATGGTAGGCCTCAAGCCATAGCACCCCCAAATGTCTCACTAAAACCAGAACAGTCCCTGACCTGGCAACCGGTAACTGCTGAGTCTAGCTAGCTTCTATCCATCCTTCATTGTCATTTACTGTCAAGAACTCAGACCCTCCAAGTCAGTTCTGCTCCCCCAATTTCTGGCTCACCCCAGCTCACTTTGCCCCACAGTCCTCGTCCCGTCGATCCGGCCTCTGCTGCTCCAACTGCCACACGGCCACCACCACCCTCTGGAGGCGCAATGCGGAGGGCGAGCCTGTGTGCAATGCCTGCGGCCTCTACATGAAGCTCCATGGGGTGAGTGGCAGGGAGTGGTTGTCCCTCCACCTCAGCTGCACGGGACCACCCGCAGCCCCTGGCTTGAACATGTTCTGGGAGTGTTAAACCTATGTGGATTTTCCACATACCCGCTTCTCTGGAAGATGAAGCTGTTGCCTCCCTGCCCACTCTGCAGTCCTGCCCACCAAGACTCACAGAGCTTCCCGGGGGCTTTTCAGCCTAGAATGGATGCTGGACACCCAAATCTTGCCCTCAATACTCTCCAGCCCTGCATCTTGGCTCTCAGGAATTTGGGATGGGTATCCAAGGGTGGCTGACCCAATAGGCCTATGCCTGCAGGTCAGCCCAGCATCTGGGGCAGGGAGGAGGCTGGCTCTCTGGTGGGCACAGGAAGGTGACTGTGCAAGGGCCCAGGGGTGGTCAGGGACGGGGAGCAGCCACCTACCCTTGCTGTCCCTGCCAGGTGCCACGGCCACTAGCAATGAAAAAGGAGAGCATCCAGACGAGAAAACGGAAGCCAAAGAACCCCGCCAAGATCAAGGGCTCCTCAGGTGTGAAGGGAGGGGGGGACACTCTCAGGCCTCTGACTCCCACTCTAACCCTGCCCCTGATGGGTGTCCTTCAGCTTGTCTGGGGGAGGGGTGGATGATGTGAGCTGGCCAAGTCATTGGACAGAAGTAGGCTAGATAAAGCCACACCTGGCCCTCTACCTTTCATTGCTGTGTGACTTTAAGAGGTTCCTCTGGACAAGGATAGGAGAACTGGCTACATGGCAGGAAATGCGGCCAGATATGGCCATATTGTTGCCATCAACGGTCAACGCTTACAGTTTGTAGCAGCTTCCGTAAATGTCCCCCCACCTTCCCTTCCAGGATCCACAGCAAACACGGCAGCCTCTTCTCCCACTATCCTCAACACTGAGGCCTCAGCCACCATTCTGAAGGCAGAGCCCAGTCTGGCATCTCCGGTGTGTCCCGGGCCCGCTATCACCTCCCAGGTAAGAGGGATGAGGCAGGGGAGTACAAGAGACAGGTCCCTACACTTCCCTGGAAAACCTTGATTCTTGCCCCCAGGGCTGCTCCCAGAGCTTCACTGAGCACACAGCCCTCAACCACCAATGTGGTGGCATCGTTCCCCAGATCTGTGTGTGCCATGGTCCAGAGCCCTGAAAGTCTTGCTAGTCAGTGTTCCTCGGGGGTCTTTCCACTCCTTCTAGGCTGAGGGGCACTTGGAGCAAATCTCTATGGCATGCCTCCCAGCTCCAGAGAGGTGGTACATTCCTCCATACTCACTCATCCCATCCTGTCTGCAGGCTTCCAGCTCGGTGGATGAATCCCTGGCCCCTAGTCATCTGGAGTTCAAGTTTGAACCTGAAGACTTTGCCTTCACCTCCCCGTCCCTGAGCCCCCAAGCTGGCCTCAGTGGTGTCCTGCGTCAGGAGGCCTGGTGTGCCCTGGCTTTGGCCTAGCTACTCAGGAAGCTGTCACCACAGTGGATCCCAGGAACAGCCTGCCAGTCTGGCTCCTAGAGTATAGCAGAGATAAAGGGGTCCCAGGAACAGAGGTTAGCCCCTGGAGCCAGCAGCTCCCACGGGTCCCTCGCCACTGCGGTGGGGAGCTTTTTGCGCTGACACCCTAGAGGAAGAAGGAGGCTGGTGGGTGAGGAAGTTTTGAAGGCTCATCTGAGATAGCAACGGACTCCCCAGACCCCTCGCAGGCCCCTCTGTAGACGAGATGACTGGAGATACCCACCCAACGACTTGAATGCCATCAACGGTCAACAGTTTGCCGCAGCTGGCAAAGGTTCACAGCATCCCACAGTAAAATCTGATCCAAGTGAAACAAACAGAGTCCAGGCGGGCAGTAAGAAGGAGGGGACCCAGCACGAGGCCTCTGGGGTCTCAAGTTCTTAACTTCCCATATTTGACTCTGTGAGGCTGAGCGAGTGCTTTCTTGATTACGGGTGTAGGTCTGGTTGAACCCTGCACCAGGGCACCACCCCAAGGCAAATCCGTCTCTCTGGCCATCATCAGACTTCTGTATTTATTTGTATGCTCGTTCCCAGATAGGGCAGGAAAGGCCTTGTTCTGGCCATCTGTGCACTAAGGCTTCTGCTGGTGGACAGATCCACACAGAGACACTGTTGGGACTGGGTGACATGTGGCCTCATGACTGGGCTCAGCTATCCTATCAGCCCAGCAGTTGGTAACACAGCCCTTTGCAGCACCCTCTTCATACCAAGCCATGCCCACTGGCTGTGTCTCTGCACAAGGGTGCAGGTCAGTTCTAGAGCCCCGGAGCAGCGAGAGAAAGAGGGTGCTCTGTAGGCCACACCCCCACAGGTCTCATCTCTTTCCAGGGTCCCCCCCTCCGCGCCAGGTGAAGAAACCGGAAGGTAGAGGAGTTAAGGGACCACCTAAGCTTGAAGACTTCCCCATCATGTCTCCAATGTGGACCCGTGATCCACCCAGTTCAGCTAGAGGCAGAGGCAGTGGGTCCCAGTTAGAAGGGAAGCAGGGGGCAGTAGCCTGCAGCCTCTACAGATATCACTGGGCCAAGGGCAAGACCTGCTTCTGTCACTGGCTCCAAGTAAGCATACCTAGCCGTCCAGGTATCTGTGGAAGACACGGTCAGCTTCCTTGATGTTTGTTATCACGACCCAGAGACTGGGGGAGGGGAGGGAGGGGGCTAGAGACAGACACTGTGAATACCTCCGAGCACGCACACCCAAGTGTGCACAGACCAGACCGCAGCAGCTGCACAAGGTCTCAGAACAGGGCTCTCTCACTGCGGTTCTGTTTCCGGGAGTCCCCTTTGCCCAAGCCTCGGTTTCCCCTTCTGTGATACGAGAGGTGACTATGATTACATCTGTAACTCGTGCATCCATCTAGCTACTGTGGTCACAGGGAGACCCCAAATGTGGAAGAGGCACCAGGCACTCACCAACCAGGCAGGCTCCTGGAGAGGATGGACGGAAGGGGACTCGGGAGAGGGGGGACCCAGCATAAGAGATCCCTCCTACTTCTCACTTCTCTCTTTTTTTTTTTTATTGGTTGGTTTTGCTTTGTTGTTGTTCTTAATTGTTTGTTTGTTTTGTTTGCTTTTGAGACAGGCTCACACTATGTCTCTCTGCCTGTCCTGGAACTCTGTCTCTAGACCAGGCTGGCCTCAAACTCACAGAGATCTGCCTGCCTCTGCCTCCTGAGTGCTGGGATTAAAGGTGTGTGCCATCACTGCCTGGCTCTCTCTCTTTTTTAATTTATTTATCTTATCTGTATGAGTGTTCTACCTGCGCGTATGTCTGACTAATGCATGCATCCCTGGTGCGGCAGGTGTCTTAGGATCCCCTAGAACTGACGTCAAAAATGGTTGGAAGCCCTCATGTGGGTGGTGAGAACTGAACCAGGATCCTCCAAAAGAGCAACAAGTACTCTTAACCGCTGAGCCATCTCTCCAGGTCCCTACTTCAGTTTCTTTTTTTTTTTTTAATTTTATGGTTTATTTAACTTTATTTTATGTGCATTGGTGTGAAGGTGTCAGATCCCCAGAACTGGATTTTCAGACAGTTGTGAGCTGCCATGTGGGTGCTGGGAACTGAACCTGGGTCCTTGGGAAGTGCAGTCAGTGCTCTTAACCGCTGAGCCATCTCTCCAGCCCCCCTTCAGTTTCTTAACTAAGGCTGGAGTGAAGAAGTCCATGGGCTCCACCACTGGGCATGGTCGCTGCTGCTAAATTTAAGTTTTCTCCTCTTCAGGAAGAAGCCAGTGAACCAAGTCCTTAATATAGCTACCAGGCACCCTGCCGCTGCCCTTCCTCCCACCACCCACCCCCATCCTGCCCACTGCTCATAAACCACCAGTTGAACTGCGTGCGTCCAACAGGCCAGAGCAACTGGGGTGGGGAGGAAGGTCCCTTCGCCCGCTGTCTGCAGGGCGCTATGTTTCCATCACCTCTGAGCTGCAGCACCCCAGACCCTGAAGCAGGAGGGGCCACAGCACCCCCAAGTTATCCTTTCCTGTGCAAAATATCTTCTGGCCCCCATGATGTGTTCTGGGCAGCCCAGGGAGACCCAGTGAGCAAGTGGGGCACACAGGACATATAGATGGGGAGACTAGGGTCCTGTCGATCGGCGGAGACCAGGGTCCTGTCGGTTGGCGGAGACCAGGGTGTCGGTTGGCGGAGACCAGGGTCCTGTCGGTTGGCAGAGACCAGGGTCCTGTCTGTTGGTGGAGACCAGGGTCCTGTCGGTTGGCGGAGACCAGGGTCCTGTCTGTTGGCGTTTCTTTTTCCTTCCAGCCATGGCTCTGTGCCATGTTTTGATTCACAGCACAGCACAAGGGGACCCTCCTCCAGACTGCTAGGTTACTCCTCTACTCCAGGGTCTTGCTGCAGCCGGTCACCTTGTATCAGTGCGTTCTCTGTGTGTGCAGGGTAAAACTTGACCCCTAGACACTATCAGTCACCAGACCCTGAGAGCTGTTCCTCACCAGGCAACTAATTCCTGGGGACACTCCCACCACGCTGAACTGGGACCTGAGCTTGCGGGGATAGAGACAAAGGGTGAGCGTTCCTTAGGCTGGAGATGGTGGTCTGTCACAAAGTAGAGCAAATTCTCCCAGGTGCTCCTCTCAAGGGCAGTAGCTTCCTGTTTGACCAAATAAGGGCATTTCTTAGACCAGACCGGCTGATACTGTCACTGTCATCACCTGGGTCTCCCGTCGTAAGACGGAGGGTGCCGTGTTAGTGACCGTCCACACGGCCCTCACTGCTGTCCTTTGTCACAGCTCTGTGGACACTTCTAGGGCTCTGGCAGCATCCCCCTAGGTGTGTGAACAGTCTGCAGGCAGCGCGGCCTGGGTGGAGAGAAAGTGAGAGGCTGCATAAAGGAAGAAAGGACCAGGAAGACAGCGCAGAATTCAGATCCACTCTCGGGTGCGCGCGGCTCCACAGTCCTAGCTCCCTGTGTTTTGTCGGACACAGACCTACAGCTGGTGAATGCCTGACCCTCAGAGTCCCTCTAGTGCCTCAAGGATAGGCCTGGACAGCGGCTGAGGTCAGGTTCCAGCCTTCTGTGGGACCCAGCTAGGGTAGGGACACCAGCTAGCCGAGAGATTCAAAAGTGTCCCCACCTCCAATCCAATGTGCCCCACCCTTTTGTATCTTGGAGTGTGTCACACACGACATTACCTTTTATTAATGCCAACCGGCTAGCCAGACTGGACCCTATCTCCGCTTGAGAAGCAGAGTCTCCCTGGTCCTGTCCCAGGTTATCCAAGGAATTAAGCCCCCGCCACTTCCTCTCCGCTCCCTCTCCCCAGGATGAAGTGAGGCCAGAGAGACTTAGTTTTCCTGTAGCCGCCAGGCTTTGGGCAGGGCAGCCCTGATGCCTGAATTCCCTACACAAACACTTGGGTAGGGGCTGACCCTGGCCTCAAAGAGGAGGGGGCTGACTAAGCCCTCACGAGCAGCCCCCTCCCCTCTGGGCCCCCGCGTGACGCCAAGATGTTGACATGGACGGCTCCAGCCGTCTTATTTATTATCTGATAAAGCGAGCCCGGCACCGTCAGTGGACAGCGTCTGGCCGCTCTGAGCTGACCAGCATGGGGGAGGAGGAAGGCCGGGCGAGCGGACAGAGCCGGGCCCCAGCCTCACCCTGGGACAGGCCTCCACCCTGGACTCTCCTCAGCTTCTCCTCCCCCATCCTGGGCCTCTCGTCACTGCTCACAGTGCCATCTGGGAAGGATCTCTCTGCCTCGAGTATCACAGGCACCTGAGGCGGTGCCCCTTCTGCCACGCTCAGCTGCCCCTAGCTGAGACCTTCCTCCTCCTCAGGGACCCGTCACCCCATGACCGTTGCTGCCCATCCTCCACAGCCCACATTCGGGCTTGAGTTCAGACTTTCCACGATGAAGCCTCTGGCCTGCTTCTTTGCCCACAAACTCTGAACTGTTAACTAAGCCCCAAGGAGTCCACCCCACCCCCAGGGGTCCCTTTTGCTGCCAGCGCATTCACTCTCAGGTACAGGGGACACTTGGCAGCATCCAAATGCAAACGACCCCTACACGTTTGCTTCATTTCCCCGGCTCTAATGCCCTTCCTGACTTCTGTGTGTCTAACCAGCGACTTGGGTCCGGGCATATGGTGCCTGTTCACCTCCTCCTTCAGTATTTTTGGGAAGGATTAAGATCAAGTCCCGTCACCGTACTTGGAGGTCAAGTGTCCGAGGCAGCTCTAGAGGCCTCGTGTAGACAAGTTAACATAATCATACATAGACATCAATGTATAGTTCTGGGCCCGGGCATTGTTGTAATGTGATGTGTGTGATGTGATAAGCGTTCGTTTTGCTGTGAACAAGGTCCCGTGAGAGTACCTCTCAGAAGGGATGCTGTTCTAGCGTCTCCAAGAGACAGATTTATCACCTGCCATTCCAGGGCTGCCCTTGGGCATGGAAAACGTGGTAGACATTCAAGAAGAGGGAATCCAGCAATCCTTAGAGGTGCTCTGTGCAGCTGAGCCCTTAGAAATCAGAGTTCCTATTAACACAAAGGTGGGCTGAAGCTTTCTTACCAAAAAGATAGGCAAAATTCCACCTCGTGTGTAAAGTGTGACCACCACCTCCATGCACAGAAACACTAAATGTGTGATTATTCATTGTGTGTGCTTGTGTTATACACATGTGTAAATACATGTCTACGTGTGAGCACACGGGTGCACACGGTAGCCAGAGATGTATGTCGGCTGTCTTTTCCCCATCATTCGTCACGTGTTGTTTGTTTGATTGATTGATTGATTGAGTTATTGATTGAATGACTGATTGATTGATAGTCTGGCTGATTGATTGAGAAAGGTTCTCACTGTGTAGCCCTAGCGGGCCTGGAACTCATTATGTAGACCAGATTGGCCTCAAACT
>JAQHUG010000324.1:325721-339809 GCA_028555095.1 Dicrostonyx torquatus | reverse complement strand
GGTATCTTAGAAGCCATTGGCTGAAAGCAAGAGGGCTTAATCTCCCGCAGCAAGTCTCTAGCCTATAGACCCTACCTCACACACAAGAACAAGCCTGCTGAACACACACAGGCTGCGGGACTGTCATCAGTCACTTTCAGACATCAATACTTGTGTCCCAGATGTGACTTAGCCATAGGCTTCTGCACAAGATGTCGTAGGCTAGGGCTGACAGGAAGCAAAAATGTACCTCTCATGGTCCTGGATGCTGTAAGTCCAAGGGAAGAGCTGATAACAACCATGTCTCTGTCTCATCTGGAGGGAGCTGGAGCTCTCTCATCTCTCTATAAGAGCACTGTTACCACACGCCCTTAATCCCAGCACTCGGGAGGCAGAGGCAGGGGGATCTCTGTGAGTTTAAGGCCAGCCTGATCTTCAGAGCGAGTTTCAGGACAGACTCCAAATCTACACAGAGAAACCCTGTCTTGAAAACCAAACAAACCAAAAATGTGAACATATGAGTTGGGAGGCACTTCAGACCTTAGCCCTAATGCAAGCAAAGCAGCCATCACACACACACACAAGCCCCTTTTCTCCAGACATCAAACTGAGCCCACGTGGATCATGCCCACTCCCTTCTTGCACATGCAGACGGATACAAACACACTGAGCAAGCAGACATGTCTCACAAAGGCCCAGCCAGGACGTAGGGAAAAGGAGTCCACAGTGCTCTGTGGCCTAGAACTTTCTCCTTCCTGGAGCCTAGACAAGGTCATCCTGGGGCTAGAAGCAATTCATCTTTACCCCACACCCAGGGCCAGCTGCTAGCAGCAGAAAGTCTTCTATCCTTCAAGACTGGGGACTTCCCCCTCTCCAAGTCAACATGGTTGCTCCGATGGACCTTCACTACCTTCCTTCTGTGGCCCCATAAACAGGGGAGCCCCCCTGCTTCTGGGCAGAGCCCGACAAGCTGAAGTAGGGGACGGTGATGGGCTTGTGAACAAGAGAGACGGGGACAGTAGGAGAGGTCGCTTGTCCGTTCTCAGCCGCTCAGACCTGAAATGATCACACAGAAAACTATATCATTTGAATCACTGCTTAGCCAATGGTTTAAGCGTATTTTCAGCTAGCTCTTCTATCCTGAACTAACCCATCTCCATTAATCTGTGTGTCGCCAATGGCTGTGGCTTACCGGCAAGGTTCCATCTGGTGTCTGTCTCTAATGCAGCTACATGGTTTCTCTCTGACTCCGCCTTCTTTCTCCCAGCATTCAGTTTAGTTCCCCCCGCCCCCCCTCCCGCCTACCTCTGTTGTGCCCGGCTATAGGTTCCAAGCAGTTTCTTTGTTAATCGATGGTATTCATAGCACACAGAGGAGAATCCCACTGAAAGGACCCAACTAATTCTGCCTAGAAGGATAATAAAAACTGCAGAATATGACAAACAGGTTTGACCAACAGGTTCCTCCTTTCCCAGCTGGGCAGCAGGATAGCAATTAAGGACCAGTGGCAGTCTTCTAGCCAGATGGTTATCAGAGCCGGTGGTTACCAGAACCCCAGAACCTGTAGCAGCAAATGGTTATCTATCAAATTGTAAATTGAGTCATGGGGGGGGGGGGATAGGCAGGATGTTGGGTATCATGTAGTCAACAGGAAATCAAGTAGCCTGCTGAATGGCACATACTCAGGGATGGGCTGAGCTACGCAAATTTTGTTCTGGGTTGAACTCTGGTTTGTATGTTTGGACCAATCCTGATTGTTCTTGTACCTCATATTATAATTCATGGAAAACTTGTGATTTTTGTCTATAAAAGCTTGCTTGCCTGGATCCTCGGGGTGCTTAGCTATCCCTAAGCTTTGCGCCCGATTGCAGTCGTGAAATAAACCACCTCATGCGTTTGCATCTGATGGCCTGGTTATTGAGTCTGGGGGCTCCTTGGCGTTAAGACCATTTTTCAGGTCTTTCACCCACATCAGACAGTAATTTGAGCATCCATGGCCTCAGAGGGCACTGCTTCCTGCATGGATGCAGCCATGATGTCACTATCTAGAGAGGAATCGGCATGACAACAGTGCCCGGCCTCTCTAGCACCCTGAGCCTGGCTACCTCATACCAAGCCACCTCCCTGCCCTATTTGTCACCCAGGATTCCACCTGGCTGGGGCATTCAGCCTGAAACCCAGATATGCCCACCCACTAGGAACATCCACAGACCTGAGGCTCAGCCTCTGCCCACCCCTAACACAAGTAGAAGCTAGCTGTCTGTCTCTGCAAGGGCATAGTGGGTACTGGACAGGCCCCCAACCCAGTGAAGTCTCTCTGAATAGTAGTCTCCAGAGGCACAGGACCAGGGTTTTTTATCCACAAGCCACAGACGAAGAAACCAAGTCAGGACAAGGGAACTGCACCTACCCACGGCCATCCTGGCCACAGACCAGGAAACCAAGGTTGGACAAGGAAATCTGACCTGCCGAAGGTCAGCCAAGGCGAGTTGAATGTAGATAGCATGATGGCCTTCTAAAAGCATCTAGCCCCTACGTGGCAAGGCCAACAGCATCTCCCCTTCCTTCATAAATGCCCACACAGCCTGGCTGTGCCCCTGGGCTAGCCAGCGCTCCTGTCCAGGGCCCCACAGGATGCTCCCCGTGATGGTCAAGCTAAGGCACCCAGGCAGCTGGGATTATGGGGAAACAATCTAACTCTATGCACATGGCCAGCCGGTTCTTCCACTCTCTCTGAGATGGCCAGACCAGTCGAGCGGCTTTGGGCAGTCCCTGCCTCCTAGCAGCTCCCGGCTGGGAGAATCGGAAACCCGTCAGGCGGGTTTGGTCAAAATTCTGTCTTGCAAGTTCATGCTGCTTGCTCCTATCTCTCCCAGGAGGGGATCACTCAGGACCGAGGCCCCTGGAGGTCCAAGGCTGGCCAAGTGGCCATGTGAGTACACGCTTCCAGCAGGCAGGGCCCTTCCAGGAGCTGGGTGGGCTGGAGTGGTTGGGGTGCTCACCATGGGGGCTGGAGACCCAGCTCAGACTTCAGAGCAGGCAGCCCCGGAGGCAGAAGGCAGGAAGCAGAAAGCCTGGGAGGCGGGAGGCAGGGACAGGCAGGCTGGCCTGCCTTCACCTGTGGGAGGTATGGAGGACTACCTGATGCCTGCTCCTGGGGACCAAGCAAGGAGGGGGAAGGCTCAAGGGTTTCTTGGGCAGAACTTTGGGAGCAGCAAAAGCGAACCCTGGTGAGACACTGTGGCCCCAATCTCTGCAGGGGGCTCCAGGGCCTAGGATATAGGCTGGTGTCCTATCCCTAATAGGCACGCTGTCGTCAGTCTCTCACCACCTAGCTCCTGTGCAGTCATGGGAACGAGGGGAGCACAAGGCCAGGTCCAGCCGCCCATAGCTCTGAGCTTGGCAGGGGGACATTGCCAGCCCCTGAAGTTGGGTCAATAGCCGCAGTACTTCGGCAGGCAGTGGGAGACAGTAGTAGGATCAATCACCAGCCTACTTGGTCTCCTGCCCCCAGGGCTGGGAGGATGGAATCAGGTTGCAGGGCCCTCTGTCACCTGAGCTGCAAAGCTACCTTTTTCTTTATCCTTGTGCCCAGGCAGGCAGTGTGCACACGTGAGACATGAAAATGTCTGTGTCCACTTGCCTGTGTGTACGCAACCATCCCTAGCCCCGTGTAAGGGTCGTGTGCATGACAGGGGATGGGCTGAAGTTGTGCAGAGGGATTTCCTTTAGGCATGTATACACGGATGTGGGTTTCTCCAGCCGAAAGTGTTGCTCTTTCTGTCGTCTGTGCGGGTTTATTGTCACAAGCCACCCTCCCGAGGAAACCTCTCTCCATACAGCCGCAACCCAGACCGACCCAAGAGGTTGCCGGGAGGCCCTGTGTCTAGCCTTTATCTCTTGTGAGCTGATGATTGTAGGCAGATACCATCTCTTAATGTCAGATCTCTATAAAATAAGAGCTGCCACGGGTGACTATGAAGTACACATGGGAGCACGTGAGGTTAGAAGCCCCCTGGTCCCTGTCTGGTCCCCTGGATCAGGCATGAAAGCTCCCACTACATATCAGGCTCCTCCTATCTCTGTGGTCACCACCACCAGATTTATGAATGGGGAAACCGAGGCACAGCCAGACGAGTCGTAGCTTGGCTAAAGCGACTCTGGGAGATGCTTCCCCCATCCCTGCAGTCTCCCATTCAGAGAATGAGCGGAGATGGAAGCAGCCAGACTCTTGTTCACATCCAGCCTCTGCCTCCTTGCCTCTTGCCTGCTCCATGTCCTGGAGTCTGATTGCGTAGCACGGGATATCCAGCATTTCCCGTGTACAGCAGCATCTGCCGTCATTACCAACACTGTGGCCATTGCTGCTTTTTGTGCCTAAGTGGACATCAGATGGGTTGACCAACAGCTCATCCTTAAAGAAACAGAAAGAGCATTTGCTGGAGAGTCCTCTTCCCTTGAGGGCCTGCTAGAAGAAAGGGGGCCAGGCATTAAGGACAGCCAGACAGGGTGGATGTCATTGGTCATTGAGTAGCACTCCGGAAAGGGAAGGAAGGCAGCTGCCATCACCCACCAGTAACAGGAGTCCAGGGGCTCCAGCTGCCCCAGAGAACACATCTGGGTATGGCCACTGACCCACCACTTGGACTTTGCCACATCTGTTCTTATTGGGAGTTACAGCTGGGGCCATGAGCCCTCCCCTGTAGGGAATGCATGGCACCTTCCCTGGGAATGGCCACCAAACCCCACGGACTGGTGATCACTTCGTGTCCACCGTTGATGACAGGCCTCTGCTCAGAACACGGGGTGAGGTCTGTCCTCCTACAAAAGGTCTTTTTGTTTGTGAGACTCAGGCCTGTCCCAGGAGGGAGGGCACTGTTAGTCCCCTGGGGCCTGTACGTGAGGGAGATAGGAGGTTCAGGGTTCCCTCCTTCACACACAGAACACGGCCACCTGCCTTCTGCCTGGAACATGTGATACCCGTGAGAGTCTTACGGAAACCCAGTACAGGACATGGGTGTGTCATTACCCCCAGAGGAGGAAACAGGGATTCAAAGCAACTTACCCAAGGCTATACACAGGAAGCAAGAATCGTGTTCAAAGCCCAGGCTAGCGCTCTAGGCTAGCACTCCTCTGGGACACTAGCCTGCTGGTCTGCTGTGATTGGCAATGGGAAACTCCTGCCTCCTCTCAGAGGCCCCTCTGGGGGACTGTGAGGTACGGGTGGAGGGTCTGAGGTTCAGTTGAGGCTCCTTGGAGGCAGGTGAGCCTGAAGAGCAGGTGGGGGCTCGACAGAACAGGTAGGGCCCCACAGAGTAAGTGGGGGGAGGGTCTAAGGTTCAGGTGGGGCTCCTGGGAGGGTAGTAGGGGCCCTTGGGGTAGTGGAGGCCCCCGTGGAGCATATACGTGCCTTAGAAGGTAAAAGGGGACCCGAAGGTGCTGATAGGTTGAGACAAGTAGAGGTTCCATGGAGTAGGTGGAGATCCTTGTAGCAAGTAAGGGACTGGGGGTGGGGGTGGGGACAGAAGGGGAGGGAACCTGAGGTTCAAGTTGGCTTCCTGGGAGACAGACAGAGCTCAGAGTAGGCCTCCTGGTGAGAACTTGTGGTAGCCAGCTTCTACCACCCCTCAGGCTTCCTCATTGGAGAGGGCTTTCCTAAGCCCTGACAGGGGAGCGATCCAGTTTAGGGACATGCTCTCTCTGGTTCCGGCGAGCTGCACCGAGTTGGTTTGAGTAGCACTCAACCTGTCCACGTAGAAGCCAGCCTCACATCCTCCTGGGCTTTAATTCTGAACAGACCACCTCTGTCCCTGCATCTTCACAGACAAAGGGAGGCAGAGGTGGCCTGAACGTGCTCCCAACTTGGTACCTGCCTCCCCAGCTGCCCAGGCAGCAGCAAAAGATGGAGCAGAAGCTATTCAGCAGCCTTGTCCTTCCACCAGCTCCTTCCCAAGGACTCACTGCCCACACAGACATTCTGGCATGGATGTCAAGAGTGAGGGCCCTGTCTAGGGACCCTAAGGCTCAGGGTTAGGGTTCATATCTCTGCCTACCCCACTCTGCATCTTGCAGCCCCAAAGCACCCTCACACACTCCTGGGTACCACCCTTCTGGGATGAAGATTGCACCAAGCCTATTACCCTTGCAGGCTTCTTACTTCACAGCTCCTGACAGCTGGATGCAAAAGACAGCCTGGGACTCTGAAAAGACTCACTCCCAGCTACAGAGTTCCCCGCATCCCCCGAGTTGCTAGCCACCTTCAACAAGACTCACAGAGCAGGCCTCCTGGGGACAACCACTCTGTTGACACAGGCTTCTGGGCATGGGCCTGTGTCTTCTTAAAAGCCAGGTTCATTCTACCCATGGGCACCGATTTCTGCACCAAAATGGCTTGAAGGATGCATCCAGGCCACTACCACCCTTCATTTCCTTTCCCTGCCCAGACCCCCAAAACTCCAGAAGGGTAGAAGCTGGGCACAGGGACACCCTAGGCAAGGCAGGGGCCCAGGAAACCGACTTCCACTTTATCTCAGTTGTATGTGTCTCTGCCATCTGCTTACCAGGGAAGTCACATCACCCCTATAACAATGTTACCCTGGATCAGGACGACCTTGTTTGGTCTTGGGTCCCCGGACAGGACATACCATCTAGATCTGAGGGAACTAAGCCAGTGTCCAGCAGAGAATTCAGGACTGCTCTTTGGGGACCTTGAGAGTAACAGCCTAGTGGTGTGTGCCGTAGGCTAGAACGAAGAAACTAAACAGCATATAGACCCAGAGCCATACAGGCCTCACCCGAGCCTACAGGCACCTCAGGATCCCTCCTCAACAAGGGTTGGCCCAGCCCATAAAGCAGGTGCTAGGGGCTGGGGAAGAGCCACCTGCTGGGCGAGTCTGGGTGGAATTGCAGGTGCTGGCTTAACCCCTTCCTAGCCCTGTTTGTCCCAACCAGCTGGTCCCATCTCCTTGCCTTCAGCAAGGTAAGGCCTACACAGCTGAGCTCACCAGCCCTCTGGAAAACATCCTGAGTTCTTGCTGGGTGAACAATAAAGTCTGAGTTCAAATCCACTCCCCGCTCCCCCGACCCCGCCCCAAACAAGGGGAGGGCAAGACCTCTTTGAACCTCAGTTCCCCCACTTAGAGAGAAGTTCCTGGAGCTGTCTTGAGGATCAGATGGTAAAAAATTAATACCCGTATTGAATTCAAGGAACAAAAAAGGCAGATAGGTCCTGGTCATGTGACCTAGGACTGGGACACCCAGCCTCTGACCCTCAAGGCTGGGGCGGTTAGTTAGCCCACAAGGATGTCCCTCCTTGAGGTGAGCCTCGGCTCCCAGCCCCTGGTTGAGCGACCTCCCAATTCTTCATTCCCATACCCCTCACCTACCAAACACAGAGCCACCAACTGTCACTTCTACCACTGTAGCCAGCTCTGGGGGAGCTGGAGTCCAGGTGGCTCTGTGGACAGTCTGGGAGCCCATCTTCTTCCTGGTTTCTATCCCCACACCACAGATGTCTTTGCTTGGTGAGTTCCTGTGGCCACCACGGCCACTGTGTTTCTCCCCACTCTGGGCCCAGCCTCCAGAAGTCAGTCTGTCCAGTACTCTGACCCCACGCAGCTTCTACTATTAACCATCTCATCCCCCGCCATTTAACCCTTGGCCATTCACTCCTTCCCCCTCCCCCTGGGCAGCCCCTCTCAGAAAACAGATTTGCCCCACACCTGAAAAGTTCACCTCCTTTTCAGCCCAAGCCCCTACTTAAATCAACCTTCTCCCCAACTCCCCTACCTACAGGCTGGACCCAGAAGGGCAGTAGAGCTCCCAACCCTCCTCTGAGCTAGTGCAGAGTGGCCAGCGCACAAGGAGCCATGGACAGCTTCATGGAGTCACTGAACAGACTGAAGGAGGCCCATGAGAAGGAGGTTCTGGGTAAGTGGTTAGTAGAAGGCTCCCCTGTGTTCATAGGAAGACGGTCTTGGGGGTCTGGGCAGGTTAGGGAACTTCCAGGATCCCCCGTACTCAGTAGGTCTGTCTAGAAAACAGAATTCTGACTGAAGGGTTGCACAGTGTTCAGACCTCCAGCCTGGGCCCAGACTCGGCTTGGAGCACTTCCTCTTCTGAAATGTTTTCAGACCACACCCCATGGTGTGAACCGGAAGAGGGACATATTCAGGGATCACCAACAACACCTCATGACCACAATCTGCATCCAACCCCCAAGCACTGCCCTGCTGTGTTCTCTCAGAGGGCTAGCAGCTCCAGCACAATATCTCCTCCCCTGGAGAGAGAGGCTGCCCATTCTAGAGCTCCTAAGGCCATATGAACAGACACTCCCTCTCCCTCCAGTCCTGCTAAGCTCGCCAGCGGTCATGGTGCCCTCCACCCACCTCATTACAATTACAATTCAGTCCTTGGAGGCCTTCCAGAGAGAGCCATCTGAAGGTCAAGAAAGCCACCAGACACTCCCCCAAGCCTCAGGGAAGAAGTCAGTCTGTCCTTCTGGGAACCCCCAGGCCTACCCAGGCTGGGATCAGTGTCACTGGATCCCAGAGGTGTGCCTTCGGGGAAATGTCCCAGAAGCAACAGAAACAATACCTGGCCATGTGTGCGCGGGGATACAAGCTATGGTTAATAGGATTTCGTCTTGAGAGGTGAGGAGCCAGCACTGACTGAGAGAAGAACAGAACACTCCCTAAAGAGGAGTGGATCTTTTTATTGGCCATTGGTTTGGGCTGTCAGACATCTTCACCGTACCTAAGAGACTTGGTTGGGTACACAGGAACTCAGGGTGGGGCAGAGGCTGCTGAACCCTGGAGGAAGAGAACTTGTTGCTGCTGAGAGAGGAGATGGCTAGACCCACCCTAAGATTGAGCTGCTCTGAAAACCGAACGGAACCTAAGTAGAAGAAAAAGACGGGTGCCAGCTCTTTCCGTCCCACTCCGCGTTCCCAGTAGACACTGGCAGGTCCTGAAGTTAGGGGTGTATCTAGCTTCTCCTCCCTAACACTAGCACCACCCCACCCCCCAAAAGTAGCCACTCTTGGATGCTCTGCTCCTGCCAGGTAACCAACCACTTCCAGGACCAGGGTCTCTGTCAACCTCTGATTAAATGCTAAGCTAGGGACCCCGGCCTCAGTTCAGGAAGTCAGAGCATTGGCGCAGCAGGTGCAGACGGGGTGGGTGTCATTTAGCAGGAGTCTGGAGAGGATCCCATGCAACAACCAGGGCAGGAGTTTCCACCTCATGCCTCAGCCCTACCGGTGCTGTGGGAAGCAGCTGGACCTGACCTGTACCTGTCTATCCTCTCTGCTAGGCCTGCAGAACAAGCTTCTAGAACTGAACTCGGAGCGGTGCCGGTGAGTCAACCTAGCTGAGCCAGCGGAACAGACAGGAGGGCAGCTGTTCCCACAGGCCATGGCCACCCACACTGCCCCCAAGGTCCCAGGATGGCAGAGCACCCAACATTCCAGATGAAGAAGGGAAACGGTGTGGCAGGGAGGGGGCAGGGAGTCTCTTGGCCAGATGACACTCCTTATGTGGTAGAGCCAGGACTAGACCATTGAGATGTTAGCCCCAGTGGGTCTGGCGTGGCCCTCCACTTGGAGACCCAGTGAGACCAAAGCACCAGGGATAGGTACTTGTTGTGGGACCCAACGCATAGCCTCAACTGCTGGTGGTTGACCTGCGGGTCAGCTTCCTGTGTCCCGTCTATGGCTAAACGAGTGGTTCTCAACCTTCCTAACACTGTGGTCCTTTAACACAGTTCCTTATGTTGTGCTGACCTCCAACCATAAAATTATTTTCATGGCTACTTCATAACTGTAACTGTGCTACTATTAATGGATCTGTGAATAGCTGTGCTTTCCGATGATCCTTATAAAAGGGTTGTTTGACACCCCCTCCCCAAGGAGTTGCGATCCCCAGGTTGAGAAACGGTGGATTAGACCAGGGTCCATATGTGCCATAGCTAAGGTAACATGAAGACAAGATAGGCTATGAGAACAGTTCTATCTGGGGGTGTGGAACTGAGCCCCATTTGGAGGGCCACACACTAAGACAGATCCCTACAGGGAGCTGCCAGGGGGGACCCACCCAAACCCGGGCTACGCTGGCGTTCCACCTCAGCTGTTTGCCACACAGGGATGCACAGAGAATAGAAGAGCTCTTTGCCAAGAACCACCAGCTCCGGGAGCAGCAGAAGGCACTGAAGGAGAACCTGAGGGTGCTTGAGAACAGGTGAGGTGCCCCCCCAGAATCAATCTGGGGGCCTTTGGCACAGACCAAGCCAGACAGGTGTCTTCAAAGCCGGGCTTTGCAGAACCTTAAGAGAAAATCCTTCCCAAGCTTAATTGCACTTGGGATGCTAAGCCCTCAGCAGGAGGCAGGCCTGGGGGACCACAGACCACAGCTGGGAAAGGCAGGACATGTCCTGGCAACGGGGCATAAGGAACCAAATGTCTGCCTCAGTGTGACTTCTCCTGTCCCCAGGCTGCGGGCTGGCCTGTGCGATCGCTGCATGGTCACCCAGGAGCTGGCCAGAAAGAAGCAGCTGGAACTGGAAGGTGCACACCTGCAGAGCCTGCAGCATCTCTGCATCCTCAGTGAGCCACACCCACAGGCCGGGGACCCCAGGGCCTGGTCAGCCCACACAGAGCCCCAGGGAAAGGAGGAGACATGACAGACACATAGGATGAAGCCCCCAGTGGCCTGTGTCTCTTTTCACATCAGTTCCTGGGCCAGGGCATCCCCACACTCTCCTGACCTTCCTGAGGGAGCTCTAGGGACAAGCTGGAGAGTTGACTTCTTCCACAGACCTCGGGCAGAGGTTTAATCAACACCATCCCACAGTCCACTCCTACAGCCGGTTTTATACTCCTGCCTGTTATGAGCCAGACTAGAGCAAGACAATGAGCCTCTCTGGTGCTGTGGGAGTCCCTTGTCTCCATCCTGCCCCGTGACCTCGCTAACATCACCACTCTTTGCAGCCAATGAGATGAATGGGCTGAGGGAGGAAAACAAGATCCTGAAGGAAGAAATGAAGAAGCTACGGAGCCTGGGGTGAGTGGGGCGGTGCAGGCCTGTGTCCTTAGAAACCTGCCCCACAGGGTGTCCTGGCTGCCCCCAACCTCCTTGTGTCCTCTCCAGAGACAAGGCTGCACCCCAGGCCTGGGAAGGCTCCTCAGAGCCCACATCACCCATGCCACTCCCCTCACCTGGGAACCGGAAGGGTGCCACCGAGAACCCCCCAGGAGACCCGGAGGAGGCTGAGGAAGAACAGCCAGGCACAGGTCCATGGAGTTAGCGGGAGGCAGGGAGATTGGGCACCTGGAGGATCCCACAGTGTCTCCCTAGCTCCTCGTCATTCTTCTTCCCATAGATAAGGTGTCAAGCCATAAGACATCCCCGGTGTCCAGAATTTCCCCAGCTGCCAACCTGCCTGAGTCACGGGCCCTGGACATGGTGAGGACAATGGTCCTGAACCCTGACCCCCCCAACACTCAGTGCCATCCAGACAAGTGGGCTGGCAGCCATAGTCCTGCCTTGTGTAAGGTACTGTGTGCCAACTTCACACCCATCGGGCTTGTCCCAGGCCAGACAGGGACGCTGAGCTTCATGCAACGGGTGGCGGGGGGGAGGCAAGCCTGGGTGAGATGACCTGCCAGGCTGACCTGCCCGCCCTGTACAGAGCCCTCAGTGCATCTCCAACCAACTGCACTCGACAGTGGCCGTGGTGCGGCCCGGCTCCCGCGCCTGCCCACCAGACAGTGGCACTGCCAACGGAACACCCCCGCCACCATCCACCAGAAGCAGCCCACCCAGCCCACCGTATGAACATGGCTTCCCTTTGGACAGGTGAGGTTCTGGTGTAGGAGGGTCCTTCTGTATTTCTGTTGCTTCCATTGGTTGAATAAAGAGACTGCCTTGGCCTTTTGATAGGGCAGCCCTTAGGTGGGCGGAGTAGACAGAACGGAAGACTGGGAGAGAGAAGGCACTGGGGCGGACGCCATGTTCCTCCAGCCTGAGATGGACGTAGATTAGGATCTTTCCCGGTAAGCCACGACCCCGTGGTGATACAGAGATTACTAGATATGGGTTAAAATAATATGTAAGAGTTAGCCAATAAGAAGCTAGAACTAATGGCCAGGCAATGATTTAATTAATACAACTTTCATGTGGTTATTTCTAATGTAAGCTATCCCGGTGGCCCAGCTTGCATGCAATGCAACAAGGCTCTACCCACCACTGTGAGCAATGTTCTGTTGCTGCCCCATAGTAGAGGACCAGCAGCCTGGGAAGGGCTGCTCAGTACCTCTCCGGGTAACCTACTTTTCCCTGAATCGACTTTTCTGGACATCCAGCTTGATTCACAGTTCCTACAGCTCCTGGGTGACCAGGCCATGGTGGAGGCAGGACACTGGTAGACAGACACCTTGGCTCGGGCATTGAGAAGACCTAGGTAAAGCTCGAGTCTCATCGCCTAGCAGAGCCAGTGGGATTGTGGGAGATGGACAGGAGGATCAGACACTCTAGGTAGCTGGTGCTCCCCCCACAAGATACTGTCATTCATTTTCTGTTGCTGGGCTAAGCAACCTAAGGGAGGAAAGGGTTTATTTCAGCTCATGGGTCAAGGCTCATCATGGAAGGAAGTCGGAGCAGAAACTCAAGCCCGAGCTTGAAGACAGCCCTGCATGCTCTTCTGTGCAGCATTACCTCTACCAGGGAACCCGCCACCAAGGAAGCACAGCAGGGGCCGTGGTGGAGAATGATTGCTGGCTGGCTCTTGTGCCTAGCTTTTCCTATACAGCCTAGGAGCCTTTGCCCAGGAGATGGTGCCACCCACCATGGCCTGGGCTCTCCTCCATCAATTAATAATCAAAACAATCTCCCCCGCAGCAGCCAATCAGATCTGGGCAGCCCGTCAACTGAGACTCCTTTCTCAGGTGATGCGAGGCTGTGTCAAGTTGGCAATTAAAGCTAAAGACACATGAGGAGACATAGGACCCAGTGTGCCCATGCTCTGGGTCCTTTTTGGCCGAATCTGCCACCTTCTATATATAGTGACCTCCAGAACCAGGGCCTGAGAATCTGAACTCTCCCATGACCATGTGACCTCAGGTGGCTTGCCTGACCATCCATGAAGTGAGTGCCTGTTGTCCTCCCTCTAGGAGTTCACTTAGTCACTCTTCTCTTTCCCCCTAGCTTCCTGCGGGCCTCTCGGCCATCGGCCATAGCCTATGAGACCCTGAAGCGCTCCCTTCAGACCGATCGCCTCTGCCTCCTGAATCGTCACCTGTCTCTGCGTCTGCAAAGCCCCCACAGCAGCCCCCCAGCTCCTGCTATAGCTGCCAATAGCCCCCTGCCCCAGGGCCTGAAAACTAGAGAGGCAGAGGAATGGGAGGAGCCTGGCGCCTTGATGGGCATACAGGACCCACGGCTGGAAGGAGCACTGCACCTGCTGCTGGTTCAGCAGCAGCTGCGGGCACGGGCACGGGCAGGCAGTGCCAGGTTGAGGGTCCCATCCGCACAAGAAGACATGCCATCTTCCCCACCAGCTGGTTTGGATTCGGAGAGCTCTGACAGTGAGGCCCCTAGGACAACTTTGAGCACAGAGGCCCAGCCTGATGGGTGGCATCCTCAGTCCACAAGCCAATGTAGCCCCCCAAGGAAGGAGATACATGTGACCCCTCAGGACTGTCCCCCAGACAAGCCTCTGGACCTCTCTGACCGGGGACGGTGTCGGGACATCCTCAGATCCACTAGCCAACCTATGCCATGCAATACCACAGTCGCCCACACTCCCAGCCCCCAGCATCTCACCTTGTCCAGACCTGTGATTCACAGCCCCCATGCTCTCAGCAACGGCAGCACACAGGCCAGAACTCAGGAGCCTGAGGAACACTCTACTCCCAAGGTAAGGGTCCCAGTCCTGTCCTCACCCTCCATGCCACTGCACTACAGAATGGCATTTACATCTCCTTGGGCTGCCTTCTCTCTACCCCACCAGTTTGTGCCAAAGAGCAGCCTAACTGTCCTGTTCACACTCAGAAAGGACTGAATATCTACACACTACAGCCTGAAGATGGAGTTGGCCCAAGGCCACACACACACA
>JAQHUG010000324.1:308402-320648 GCA_028555095.1 Dicrostonyx torquatus | reverse complement strand
AAGAACTACAGGAGGCAGTTGCCAGTTATGGGGCCACGTCACCTGATGTTAATCACATTTTGAAGAATTTTGGTACTTATCGGATGGTTCCTAATGGTTGTCATCAACTGGCTAAAGTGTGCCCTACCGGCACGACATTTCTTATTATAAAAGGTGGAATATGAGGAAGAAGCAAAAAAGGAAGTTGGCATCAGAAAGAGAAGAGGATGTAGATCTTTCTATGCTGTTGGGAGCAGGCCAATGGATTAATCCTAGGTAACAGCTAAAAATACCTAGAAAGGTTTGCTTTTAATCTCTGATTTGGTTATTGCTGTTTGGAGAAATTTGCCTGTTTCAGATATTTCTTCCCAGGAGGTGATTAATATATATATATAAAGAATCAGTCCTGAGCCACTGGATCACGGGGGTATTGAAGAGACTCGGGGACCTGCGCGTATGAAGCTTAGGAAACGCCACTTTCAGAACAAAGACAGGCACTGTGGGCAAAGGGTTCTGAGTCAGGGTCCAGTGTGGGGAGAGAGAAGGAAGAGAGAAGGTGTCTTGGGGAGGCCAAGGAAAATGGCATCTAAAACTCAGATTTGGATTTTGGGGGATGAATAGGACGGTGCCAAGTAGGAAAAGTTCCTAGCGTGCTTTTATAAGTCTCTCGACGCCTGCTAAGAGGTCAGGGTGAAGGCCAAACAGAACTCGCTTCACCGTGACTGAGGAAGGCCAGAGCTGACCAAGCCAGGTAGAAGAGACCACTGCATAAAGGGTGCTGCGGAGTAAGAATTTCAATCGTGAGAGTCTGAGATCTCTGGAACTGGAGAAGTTGTCACTAGGGCTAAGCGAAGCCTGGGCTTAATGAGGGGTACCATTCTGCCCTGGGCAGACAGTGGCCTCTCTGCCTGCCACCTGTCAGAAGGACCGAATTCCAAGGGATATCCAGGGGCGTGTGTGCGTGTGTGTGTGTGTGTGTGTGTGTGTGTGTGTGCACGTGTGTGTGTGTGTGTGTCTGTTGTTGTAGGTTCTTGAGGGTTTTTTTCGAAATTAAATAAAACACAAGCTGTATGCTCTTTCTACTCTAACCTGGTCACGTTTGGTCTGTGAGGGAACACACCACGACACCACACCCAGGAAGAAGCCAAATTCCTGCCTAAATGTCCCTGAGGCACCTCAAGGATCCCACAGTGCCTGCTGGCATTAGTGTCCAGCTCTAGGGCCAGCTCCACATAGCACCCTGCTGAGGACACACACCTCCTTGCCATCCCCATTTGACAGCGGCTTCTGTCAGCCACAAGTTGGTTGTCCTCTCCCACTCCAGGACTGTACAAGGACCTGGGGCCGCCACACCACAGGCCCAACATTCATCTCTCCCAAAGCTGCTTAGGCATACAGCTAAAAACTCAGAAAGGTGAGTCACCCCCAACGTCA
This sequence comes from Dicrostonyx torquatus, assembly GCA_028555095.1. NCBI lineage: Eukaryota > Metazoa > Chordata > Mammalia > Rodentia > Cricetidae > Dicrostonyx > Dicrostonyx torquatus. The sequence goes on along the minus strand of JAQHUG010000324.1, from coordinate 319,235 downwards.
CTTGCAGACAGTGGGGGTTGACAGCAGCCTGAGTGTCCAGGGCACCACACCCAGATCAGCAACATCATAACCCCCTTCAGGGTTTAGAGCTTTGCTCTGACAGAAATGATCCTCTCTGGGAGTGCCCACAACACGCTTGTGACCAAGCCCTACATTCTACTAGAAAGGAGGACTGCCGACCTTACCGCTAGTTGCTGGCAGAGGCCAGCTTGGAAAAGGCAGGGGAGAAGAGGAGAGGGCAGGGTAAGGGTAAGCCTGCTTGTGCAGGGATGAAAGAGGGAAGAGGCGTGTCTGGCAGGATCGGCCCGCCTAAGCCTTGAAAGAAGGGAGGGAACTGGCAGTGAGGACCACTGACAGATTCTCCTGCAAGCTAAGAAGCCACTTCCTAGGGTTCCCTGGCCCTCAACCAATCCACCGCAGCACCCGCTGCAGTAGCCACAGGACCGAGCAGGTAGTGACCACAGAACGGAACATAAGGGGGAATTTTCCTTTTGTGCTCCCTCAGTGATCCACCAAACACCAAGGTCCGACCTTAAAGACAAGAAGTCACAGGTTGGTCGCGGGGAACAGCATATGGTGGCAGGATGAAGGCGGGCTTCAAAGCCTCTCTACACGGAGGACGGACATACACACAGTACACAGCCAAAGAGGTCTGTAGACTCAAGCCCTGGACCACTGAGAAAACCGCAGACTGAGCACCATGCGACTCAGGACCACATCCATGCCGATACTTAGGCAACCCAGGCCGGTGCCAGCTGTCCTCAAACCATAGATGGGTCTCTTCCGCGGACAGTGAGGGAGGTCAGGTGGGTCCGCTGGCACAGTCCGGAAACTGCGGTTCCCGGGTGGCTCCAAGGGTGGATGCCCAACCCAGAGGAAGAAACGGTCTGGAGGGCAAGGGACCAGGCCTGGCCCACACCCCGAATCCGTGGCCCATAATGAGCATTCTCTGCAGGGTGACCCCCCCCCCCACGCTGCGTCCTGGACAGGAGCACGGGACGTGGCGCCGTGCAGCCACCGACCTTGCTGTGTTTTGAGCCCCGTGGCCACGCCAAACCTACAACCGATAGACGCTCCCACCTCTAGGACCCAGGGGAGCGCCTGGGCACGGGCCACCTCGCTAGCAAATGGAAAGGCTCAGTGGAGCCTCATTTGCATGTAGGTGCGTCGCGGCCAATGAACGGGGAAAGCGGGACTAGATTTGCATGCGGCCGCGCCTGGGCCAATGGGCGGGAGTGACGGGTGACATTTGCATGCGGCCGCGCCTGGGCCAATGGGCGGGAGTGACGGATGACATTTGCATGCAGGCGCGCCGCGGCCAATGGGCAGCAGCGCGGCGGCGCGGCGCGGCGGCGCACTCGAGCATGGCCACGGCCGCGGCGGGAGGAGCCCCGGGTCCGGCCCCCGGCTCCGCCAGGCCCGCGCCGGCCGCCCGGAACCCGCCGTCCGTGCCGCGGAGACGCGGGGATTCCCGGCGCCGCCAGGCCGCTCTCTTCTTCCTCAACAACATCTCCCTGGACGGACGACCCCCGAGCCTGGGTCCCGGCGGGGAGAAGCCCCCGCCGCCGCCACCACCGCCCACCGAGGCCCGCGAGCTGCCCGCGCCTCCGCCCGCTCCACCCGGAGGTCTCCCGGGGTTGCCAGCCAGGCCCGCGCCCCAGGGCCTACTCAGCCCCACGACGGCGCCCGCCGGCCTCAGCCTGGACGGGCAGCGCCAGAGGTAAGAGGGCGGGTCGGGGTGGCCTAGAGGCCTAGGCAGCGCGCCCGGTGTGTGACCTGTGGGTTTGGCAGCCTTCCCCACAGCTCACAGGGTGGTGGACCTGTGGGCTCGGCGGACCTGGACGTGGTTGGGGTGAAGTGGATCCATTCACCCATCACACACAGGTGTGGTCACCTGGGGATCCAATAGCACTCAGAGGGCTGGGCGATCCGGACATAGGGTGACCTGAGCCCACCAGCCCAGGAGAGGCCCCAGGCTCCATCATTCCAGTACTTAAGGGGCTCGGCACCCCATCCTGCAGGAGTCAGAGCACCTTGTAGTCCCGTCTGCCCTTGACTGCGATGATCTGGCAGCATCAGTCCAGAATACAGGCGACAAAAACTGGGGTTCACTGGAGCCTTGTCAGCCTCCAGATGCAGGGACTAGTTCCATTCAAGCTGTCCCCTCCTGGATATAGGGTCAGTTCTTCATCGTGAGAGTCCCCTGAACATGGGTTTCAGAGTCCCCTCAGCCTCGCTCACTTTAGACATCCATTCTGTCTGTTCCATCAGTGCCCAAAGCACTCTGACTCACAGACACTTCTTACGCGCCGTGTGTTCACCTCAGCTTGTGAACAAGAGTCTCACCCACACTTGCTCAGCCTTGTACACCTGCCCAGACCTTCCTCCTGGCCGTCGCACACCCGCTGGACACAGGACCTGTCTGTCACATCGCACTCTGTACCTCTTCCCCTGCTGGCATCATTTCTAGGGCCCCCCTCAGTCTAACTAACCCAGGGCAGCTCTTATTCCTAACCACTGCCCCTCCCCCCAATTGTGCCCACTTCCCAGTGTCCACAGCTACCAGTTACCGTGTGGGTCTCAGCCTCCTCCTCAGCCCCCCTTACATTCACCTGAAGAGTAACAATGGGAGACGAATCTGGCCATTATGGTCCCTTCCTGGTAGGCCCCTCTACTATAGGGCAGGCCTCCTGCCAGCTAGTTCCCAGCGGTGGGAAGCCCTGGGCACGTCTAGCCTGGGTAAGCTGTAGGCTCACAGAGATGAGGTGCCTCCCAGGTCTGTGATGGGGAAAGTTGTCTGACGTCTGTCTGTGTGTCCAGAAGGGCCTGCGCTCTCTGTGGTCACCACCTTAGCCTGCAGGTAGGGGCCAGGCCGTGCTTCTCCACAGGACCTAGCAGGATCCACTGGGGACAAGGGATCAGTTTGTCTCAGAGTGTTAGCACAAGTGAAGAGTAGGCTGGAGTTTGTGTGAGTGAGGCTCCTCCCGTGAGCTAGCTCCTGCCTCCAGTTCATTCTGTTAGCCTTGCTATGCCGCCCACAACTACAGCTGCTGTGGCAGACATCTTTTCTTCTTGGGTTCTGCTTCCAAATTCTTGGCTAGAGTTGTTATCCCAGCCTTTAAGAAAGAAGACTGTCTACCCTCTCTCAGCTCCCAACCTGTGGCTAGGAGAGACAGTAGTGACTGGCCTGTTAAACGGGGCTGCTGGCTCCCAGGTTTCCCTGATCTATTGGAATGTTTTGTTTTATGTGCATTGGTGTTCTTGTGGGCATGTACGTCTGTGTGAGAGTGTCAGATCCTCTGCAGCCGAAGTTACAGGCAGTGGTGAGCTGCCCTGTGGGTGCTGGGAACTGAACCTGGACTCTCTGGAAGAACAGCCAGTGCTCCTAACCACTGAGCCATCTCTCCACCTGAGCTGTTGTTGTCTGGAGTTCCCGAAGGCTGTGTCAGGAGTGCAGACCAGCTTTCCTCCACCCAATAGCTCTGTGACCTTGAACACTTAAGGGATTTCTTAGAACCTCAGTCTCCCTCTCTGCAGTAGGCTGATGTGAAGCTCTTACTCCTTGAGGTCATGTGACAGCTTGTTACAACTTGGGGCTCCCAACAATGTTTCTAGCTAGTGACAGAATTGCCAGGCTCTTGGCACTGCTGATTGTCTCTTTCCACTGTGTGCCTGGGAGTAGAGTCATCTCTAGACTCTGTGGTCAGGTTTGAAGCATGCATTCCAGCCCATCACCATTGCTGCCTTCTGCCTAGAAAGCCTGTGTGTGCATCTCCAGAGCCACGGAGACAAGGACACGAATCCGGTACCTCTCCACAGCAGCACTTTCTTCCCCTAGCCCTGGATGCCAGTCTTTGGAGGTCAGGCCCTGAGGCTCATGCTGTGTTGTTCTATCTCTTGTCTCCCTGTGTATCCTCACAGACTTTTCCTTGTCCTCCTTTTGGGTCCTTCCTAGACTGTCTCTAGCTGAGGCCCCTGACAAGGGCTAGGCCTTTGATGGATCTTTTTGAGGGACCACTTCAACTCCCAACAGCCCTGCATAGTATCTGCTGCAGAAATGAGGGGGAAGGGAAAGTCCCACACGCAAATGACTTTGCAAATTGCAACCTAGTGCACCCTCCATCAGAGAGCTGGGCATAGCCTAGAGGCAGGAGGCTGTGCTGCTTTTTTCTGGAAGAGCGGCTTAGGCCTAACCAGCCCCTGAATCACTTGGTCTGTGCCCAGCATCTGCTCACTGGGGAGCAGATGACCCTTGAAGTAGAGTAGTCAGTTCTCTAGGACAGGTGCCTGCCCCCACCCTGAGGCCCTACTCTTTCTCTGTGTAGCTACTAGACTACAGGCCCCTACATGGAGTCCTGGGACCAAGCACCTTTGCTTTCCCTAAAGACTAAGTGAGATTCATCAGGAGACCGTGGGGTTTGTTTTGTTGGTTTTTTGGTAGACAGAGGCTGCTCATTCCTTTCCGGCCTCCCAGACTCGAAATAATCACACAGAAACTATATAAATTAAAACACTGTTTGGCCTATTAGCTTAGGCTTCTTATTAATTAGCATTTTTAATTAACCCATTTCTGTTAATCTGCATATCACCACAAGGCTGTGGCTTACCGGGTAAAGTTCCAGCATCTGTCTCCTTCAGCAGCTACCTGGCATCTCTTTGACCCTGAGTACTTTCTCTCTGTGTTTGGATTTCCCACCTAACTTTATTCTGCCCTGCCATAGGCCCAAAGCTGATTCTTTATTAACCAATAGTAATAAAACATATTCACAGCATACAGAGGGGAATCCCACATAACCTCCCCGTTTCTGTCTAAATGAAAAGGAAGTTTTTAACTTTAACATAGTAAAATATATATAACAAAACAGGTATCAAACAAGAATTATAGTTACAATACTTAGTCTATTTACATTTGACAAATTAAGGAAAATACTCTATCATATATCCTATCTTTGTGAGTCTAAATTTTTATATCTAATTTATCCTTTATCATAACTAAGGAAAACTATAACTATTTTTCTTCAAAGACCCCAGAAGGATATAATATTACCTAAGTTAACAGGAAGTACATTGTAAGCAACTTCCAAAATTCTAGAGTTAGAGAGACATCTCACTGCCTGGACAGTCACCCAAAAAGTTCTTCTGTAACACTGGGGCATCCATCTTCAGCCTACAGGCCCATAATACCCAGCAAACTTTTGCATGAAGCTGGAAATTTCAAAGACAGTTCCACCAATATTGGCAGTTTGTCAGTCACTTTCTTCTGTATCCTGCAGAATGTCCGGCAGACTCTTTCATGAAGCAGGAACCCTGAAGGACTGTCTCATCTTTAGTCAAATTCAGCAGTCATTTTTCTGTGGGTCCTGCCTGTCCAGTTTATTCAGCATAATATCCAGCAGTCCAGGCAAGAGCAGTTTCTTGCCCAAATGACTAACAAACTCCATAAGGAGTCTCTTAGATGCCCATCTTCCTCTTGAAGTAGATTGGTGCTGCCAGGATCAGATGAGTCTCATTGTCATGAAAACTACTAAGTTCTTAAAACATTTTGAATGACATATTCTGTTAGTCTTTGAAAGGTTTGAAGAATACCTATCCATCTGAATATATCTCTGAACATCTAGAAAACCTAACATGACTTCAAGTTTGACTATTATAGATGATAATATGTCATTTATATGATTATCTATAAACCTGTATTTCTTAATTATACATTATTTTTTAAATGCACTATACAAACACAACACCTTAATCAAGATCAGAAATATACATATAACAAAATTGACCTTAAATATTTATCAATGAGAAAAGCCCACACCAATGCAAAGTTTTCATCTCTATAGCATAGCCCCTTTAAATGTAAACAAACATTTATAAACAATCGCTTAGGGAATTTGGGCATTGTTCTCTATAGACTACTTCCTGCTGATTGGAGGTGCTGTTAACCAGGTCTGTCATGGGGTATTCTGTGTGGTAGGTAGGTCCATCTCAGCCAGCCGTCCTGAAGCTGTCATGGATGTTGGACCATCTGGCCATTGCTTCAGGGGGTCTTGTTGATCAAATCATATTAGCTGGTAAGGAATCCACAGCTTTTTATCCTCTGGAAACAAAAGCAGAACCTCTTTTCCAAAGCAACATATCCTTAGACCCAAATTTTAAAGTCAAGACACCTTTAAAATATCTATGTTGGTTTAGCTTAGCAGCCCATACAATGAAATGCCCCTCTGTACTTAGCTCCTTTACAATCAAAAAATATAAAGAAAACACAATAATATACATAATCCAGACTCTGTGTATTTTCCATCTTTATGTGGCTTACTTTTCTTTACTCTTTTAATATATGACTGTCTGTACTCTATCTCTTTAAAGACTGTTTTATTTTTTAAAACTATTATTTTTTATAACTATCTTTACTCTTGTTCTTCTCTCAAACCTATGTACATTTTTTTAAACACACTGTGATCCATTCGAGGTTTATTTCTGTCTGAATCTGTCTTTATTGCATATCTGAAATCATTTTCTGACCAGGAGCATTTTTTTTTTTAATGCTAAGCAGGCATGGCTAGGACCAATTCTGTGGCCCTGCCTGTTGGCTCCATCTAGTCCAACATGGCAGAGGCATGTTCACTGCCTCTGAGAGCCATGGACACAGCCTCAACCCCAGGGACACAGTGGGTCTATGTCACCATTAAGCAGTTTGTAACATGCTGCTCACAGATCCCATTTGAGTGTTCAGCCTCCTGAAAAAGCCAGAGCTGTTCGTACAACTAACACAAGCTAGGAACCCTTCTGAAAAAAAATACAGCTACCAAGAAGTCATGCTTAACTCTGTTCTTTTGTGTCTAGAATTTCTTCCAAGCTCTCTCAGGTTTTATGTGGACGTAGTTGTCCCACGTTGGGCGCCATTTTGTAAGTGGAGACTGCTCATTCATTTCCTGGCCGCCCAGACCCAAAATAATCATATAGAAATTATATTAATTAAAACACTGCTTGGCCTATTAGCTTGGGCTTCTTATTGGCTAACTCTTAAATTAACCCATTTCTATTAATCTGCGTATCACCACAAGGCTGTGGCCTACCAAGTAAAGTTCTGGCATCTGTCTCCTTCAGCAGCTACATGGCGTCTCTTTGACTCCTCCTACTTTATATCTCTGTTCAGATTTCCCGCCTGGCTTTATTCTGCCCTGCCGTAGGCCCAAAGCAGATTCTCAGCCTCTACTCCACTCTTTATTGCAGATAGTTGAATGGCTCTGGCTCTGTACCTCAGTTTCCCTACCTGAAACTAAGTAAGTGGAGTGCCTCCCTGGTGAAGTTCAGAGGATTGGATTTACAAATAACATTCTTGTGAGGGAGGAGAAAGCCACAGGGAGCAAGATATTGGACCAACTGGGAACATTTCACAAGCTCCTGAGGGAGCTCACCATTCCTAGAGAGACCTGAAAGAGGCGAGAAGAGCAAGCTAGGCAGACAGATCTCCCCCACACCTGCCTCTGTGGACTTGCAAATGAGATCCCAGGGCCACCATCAGCCAGGGCCCTGCCTGGGTAATTGCCTCAGGGAGTCCACATCAGATAGGTGTCCCTCAAGGCCTCAGAACAGGGACTGTTCCACCTCAGGCTAGCTCCTTTCCTCTGCTCTGGACCTGTGCATCCAGCCCTTGGCTAGTCCTCCCTAGGCACAAGGCACACTGTAAGCGCTCACATGCACCTTCCTAGCCAGTGAGGTTGTCTGAGCCTGCCATTCTGAGCGGGCCTAATCCCTCCTGTTCTGGGCCTCTCGCCTTTCCCTCTGACCAAGCTTCTAGACAAGGTGCCTACACTGACCTGCTCACCCTCCCCCGGGCTGGTAGCTGCAGGGTCCGGAGGCACCAAGTGCTTTGTTCAGTTCACTTCCGTTTTCAATTCTGGTTGGTTTTCTGCAGGCGCCTGTGGCTTTTGTCATTTAATAGATGTAGGTGATTATGTAAGTAAGAAGGGAGAAGCATGGACTTGGATCACTGTGACAGTCTTGGGGCCTACCAGGACCTGGACTGAATCGTACTATTTGTGTGACCTTGGGCAATGGCTTCTCTGTGCCACCAATACTTGAGTGTGAGTGTCACAGCCTCTGAAGTTCTGGTGTGAGGTAGTGGCTGTGTCTCCTGCTTCTGAGATAAGCACAGACAAGGGCATGATTTGGGGATCTGCATGGCCCTAACTGGCAGGCAGGTATCTGACCATGCCACTGTAGTGGTGTGTCATTTGTATTTTAATAAATAAAGCTTGCCTGAAGATCAGAGTAAAACAGCCCCACTGGTCAGCCTCACGGACCAGGCAGTGGTGACGCACACCTTTAATCCCAGTAGCCACACTAGTTGCCATAGAATCTGGGCAACCCAGTGGTGCACACCTTTAATCCCAGCCTTAGAGGGGATTACAAAATGGAAGGAGACAGCCCTCAGTCTCAGATCCCTGGAGACAGAATCACCATTTCAATCTGAGCCCGAGGTAAGAGCCAGTGACTGGCTGTTTTACTTTTCGGATCTTAAGATTGAACCCCAGTTTCTCTCTCTGAGTTTTTATTAGTCGTGCTACATGCCGCGTCTCGTGTAAACCAGCTGTCCTACTAGAAGGGAACCTCAGTTAATAATGCTGCAGTGTGGGCCTGGGGTTCACCAGATACAGCTCTCCACCGCTCATGCTTAGTAAATGGCTGCTGCCAGAATGTCTGGCATGATCCAAGGACCTGTGTGCAGTGAGGACGCGGCTCCTGCACAGGAGCCTTGGAGCAGCTTCCTGCACAGGTGACGTCCAGCGCCATCCCAAAGCCCTTACAGACAGTAGGCTGATAAAATGTGTGTGAGTGTTTTACCTGCATGTATGTATACCGCGTGTGCGCTTCCACCCACAGAGGTCAGAACAGAGTGTTGTATCCCTTAGACTGGAGTTGCAGGTACTGAATCTGGGTCCTCTGGGAGAGCATCTGGGGTTCTTAACCACTAGGCCATCTCTTCAGCCCCAAACAAGACTTTTTGTTTTTGTTTTTCAAGACAGGGTTTCTTTCAAGCAAGAGACTTTTATTTCTCACATTCTGGAAGCAGAAGCCCAAGAAAGTGTGGCAGGCTCCCTCTGGGGCCTCGCCTTTGGCCTCACAGACTTTGTCCTTCCTTGTCACCACGTGGTCCTCCCTCTGTGTGTCTGTGTCCTAATCTTAAGGATGCCAGTCACACTGGATTAGAGGGGACTTAATTCCCCCAGCGTCCCAGGATGAAGGGCCCATTATGGGGCGTGCTCAGATCTGCAGGTGCCTAGGAGCTCTTACTCTTAGAAGTTTCTGGTAACAAGCTGAAGCTCAGCCTGTGTGATAGCAGCAGCTTCCCCATATGGCCCTTCCTTCCCACATCCCATGCCTCGTGCGCAGGTTTTGTTGTCCTTACAGATAGGCATTTTTGTGCTGCAAGTACCTTGGACCATTTGACTGATCAGGGTACTTGGACCTTTGGCACGTCAGGTGCTCATGGCTGGATTTCCAAATACAGTAGCGGACTCACTGATCGGGGAACTTGGCCTTAATTGCATCACTCACAAGTCAGTGAAACCTTTGGTGTTGGGAAAGAGCTCCCCACCGGTAGCCCTGGAAGGACAAACAGGCAGCCTCATAGCCACAGCCCCCACAGCTGTGATTGGAAGCTCTTGAGAGAATCCTGCACCGGGGACCAAGTCTCCCCTGTCTGGGATCCCTCTACACCCAGCCAGCCATGGCCCTGAAGGAAACTGTAGACAGGTTCTGGTCTTGAGTCACTTGGCATTCCTGCCCGGGACTCTGGCTCAATGCCAGCATGGGCTTTCCTCTCCAGGTTCCTAGAAGGCCTTGGATGTCAGGCTCACCTGACACCACTGGAAGCTTCTCAACTACGAAGAAGCCACTTTCTTTGTGCCCATCCGGTGAGGGGAATTTGGAGCAAAGTGAAGTACAAGGCCAGCAGGCATGGTGCGTGCACAGCAGCAGTTAGTACGGCTGCGGCCTTCAGCTGCCATCACCATTGACACCGTCCCCGCCAGTAACACTCCCATATCTCATACCACTGCCATCCACAACATCCCCTGCGATACCCTCTCCATCATCATTGCTCTGAGTGGGTGGTTTTCTTAGTAGTGCCATGTGTCAGTCCTTGACGTCACGGTGCTGTATGTCAGTCCTTGCCGTCACCGCCGCACTTTCAGAGTATTCTGCGTTCAGAGCGTGTACACCCATGGATGCTGGTACAGGAAGAGAGAAAAGTGTTGCTGTCTGTGCCGTGGTAGCTTTGTGTCCCGGAGAGCCATTTGGCTGCTTTGAGCTTGCCCGAAAGGGCCACACAGCCTTCACAGGGGCTTACTATTAAGTCAGCAGTGCTAGGTCTGTCACAAAATGCCTGGACGGTTGCTGAGGTCCAGGCAGAAGCGGGTGGCTCATGTGTGTATCCTCAGCTTCTGTTGGGAAGCTTCAGACTATGTGTCCTGGTGAATTCCTTAGCCATATTTCTACATTCAAGACTCTGTTAGCGTGTTTGACACATACTGCTAATCCTTTATGACCTAGGCGTCCTGCATCACGGTGACATGACTCAGGCACATGACGTGTGAGATGGGTGGTGCCGGAGACTGGAGTCAGCTCAGTGGGAGAGCAACTTGCCTACCATGCATCAGAGTCAAGATCCTCCACACCACATGCAGTGTGCACACACACATGCATGGACTTGCCCATGGATGCTATGACAAGAAGTGACCGAATCATAACACCCTGTGTCACAATGATTCATGCCCAGACAATAATCCTGGTGTCTGACAGGAGGTTATGGTGTTTATGTGAGTGACTTTT
>JAQHUG010000324.1:238527-268896 GCA_028555095.1 Dicrostonyx torquatus | reverse complement strand
AGTGCTGGGATTAAAGGCGTGCGCCACCACCGCCCAGCTCCTGTGGGCTCTTTGCCTACTTCCTTTGTGAAAAACCTCATGGCTGCAAAACCAATGGGCAGTGTTCTTCAGTGTACAATAAAGCCTGAACACTCAGTGTCCTGCCCTGCCCTGCCCCAGGCCCAGCCAAGAAGAGCCTCCAGGCCCACTCCTACTTCACCATCTGCCTGTCCTGGGCTCTGTGCAGCCCCTACTGTCTGGCCGCCGTCCCTAGTTCCAGTTCCAGGGGCACAGGAATTGGAGTTCCCATCGTTCTGGGCCTTTGTTCAGTTCGCAAGGATTGACAAGTACCTGTTTGTCCCGGCCTGAGAGGGGCAGGGCAGGACGGGTGGCAGTTCAAGAGAGTGCCAGAGGTTTCCCACAGGACAAGGGACAATATGGGAGACATTTGTGTTTCTCACCACTAGGGATAAGGACAAGGGCTCTTTTGTAGAGGCCACGGTGGCTGCTCATAACCACGGGGTACAGGCCAGGCACTATGGACCTGTGACCAATCTAAACAGTCAACAATGCCTACCGGACAGGTTTTGTTTTCATTTGGGGATGCTGGGGATGGAACTCAGGACACTGTGCATTCTGGGTCAACACTTACCATGGAGTCAAAGCCTCAGCCGGTACTGGGTGGTTGAGGTTTTTTTTTTTAAAGAGCTATGGTCCCCAAAAGGAGCTACTGGCTGGTATGGACTCAGTTTCTAAGGGAGCAGACCTGAGCTGGTCTTGTCCCTCCCACCGTAAAGACATCTGTGTGGAGAATGCCGGTGCCACTGTGCACAGAGACAGGGCCCAGCAGGTTCCCAGTGGTGCCAGGCCTAGGGGAATTCCAGAAAGAGGCCCACTGCATTCCTCTACCTGGGTGGGCAGGGGCGGGGACTCTGTGCATTCCTGCTAGAGAAAGGGGCCCACAACCTGCGCCAGCATCACCAGATAACCTCTGCCCAGGCTCAGCTCGGTGGAGCTGGGCTGGGCCTTACTGAGGATGGCAGGGATCCCTGCCAAACCTAGAGGACTGGAAAGAGGTCGGTCGGCTAGGTCAGGGCTTTTCCAGCCTGGTGGGCAGGGTGGAGCAGAAGCATGTAGGTTGGAGGGGAACACAGTGTCACTGGTATCTGGGGTCAAATGTCCACCTGCAGCAGTCATAGGCGTGGCCTCTGCTACAGTCTCTTCTAGGAACCGGGTTCTAGAGGTGTTGTGACTCCAGGTGACAGTGTCCCATCAGACCACATACAGGCCTGCTGAGGCCAGGAAGTGGCCCCTGGCTCCATGCACAGAGGTGTCTCCGGGACTGGGTCAGAGGGCCCAAGGCAGATGGTGACCAAGGTGGGAACACACAATTCACACTGCGTCCCGTGGTTCCAGGGGTCACGTCTAGCCTGACAGCGTAGCAAGGCTGGGTAGAGCTGGGATCCAAGCATCACCGGCCGCTAGGAGTCTGGGTCCTCCTGTCAGGAGATGGCTCAGCGGCTCTCCCTCCCACCTTTAGCAGGACTGTTGCTGGAGTCCTGAGAGAAAGCCCTAAGAGGACAGGCACAGCCCCTCCGCTGGCTGCTGGGACGACATACACACCCCTGGGGAGGACACTTCTTACAGCGCCACCTCCTCCCACACACACATCCCCAGCAAGCAGGAGCCTGCAAGCCTTCCTGTGTTTACATTCCCTGGAAATGTATCTCCACTCAAGAGTCATAGGACAAATATTTTGCTAATGTTGAAACTTGGGGCAAACACAGACCTGGAGCAGAGCCTCCATTTTAGCTCTCCCCCTTCCACGTAGGTAGGACCATAGCTTCTTTCCTGGTGTGGCCTCTTCACAGCCCAAACCATGTTCCCAGATAGCCTGGCCTGAACGGAAGGCTACCCAGCCTGGCCAGGAGCGGCCTGCAGGCGTTACAGGATCTCACTGTGGTAACACCTCCCACACCAAGGAACTTGAGCTGGGCACCACAAGTTCCTTCCGAACTTTCTGCCCACGTTGGACTTTCCTAGCCAGCTGCTGTCAGTCTGGGGCGACGGCCGATGATAGGATAGTAGCTGGGTACCTATCACTTCGTAATTTGAAGCACTGTAGACCCTGAGAAGACATACGCCAGGTCTCCTGTGTATGGGATGGGATGGAGTTTTTCCAGCCAGACTCCAGACCCCACAGGACCCTGGGCTGATGGTTACCTTAAGACAGGACAGGAGGGCCCATAGCTCTTAGCTCCTGGGTTCCCATGGTATCTCTCTGAGAGTTGGGCATCCCGGGACCAGTGCAAACCTAAACATGGGTGCAGGCCTCGAGGCCTTCTAGTGCAGGTGACAGAGCCCAGCTGCTGCCAGAAGTCTGTGCGGCCACAGTTGCCAGGACATAGCCCTGCTCCACAGACAGCCTGATCGGCCCCAGGCACCCGCCTTGCCCTCACGGTCCCCCATCGGCTATCGGCTCCAAGACCAGATCCGGTCATTGATCTTGCACAACTGAGCCTCCCTTCGACACCCAGGAGGGCCAAGGCCACAGCATGTTCTGAGCTGGCCCCATCCAGCCCTGGACAGCCTCTTCTTGAAAGAGTCGGCCCTCCAGGTCGGTGGAAGAGCAAGGCTTTCTCTCCTCCCACATGAACCTCCTTCCTGAGCTAGTCATGGCTGACAGTCATCGGGCCCTCTCCACCTCTCAGCTGTGGGGACTGTAGACTTCGATGCGCGATTTCCTGTGCCTGGCTCCGTGAGTCAAGGGTCTGTACTTAGTTCTAGAGTTGCCACCAGCCTGTCGACATGGCTGCACCCCAGCTGTGTGTGCACTCAGTCCCCTCACGCTATTTAATCGTTCGTGGCTCTGCACAGGGGCCACGGAGTGAAGACCACCCCTGTAGGCCTCAGGTGGCCACGGGCAAAGATGATATCTGAGCACCGAGTCCTTAACCCACTTGGCCTGTCTCTGCTCAGAGCCTCCAGCACGTGGCACAGGAAGGGGCTGGCCTCCAGCTCAGTGTGAGAGCCATGGTGGAATGGTCCTTGGGTCACGTGGCCACTTGGACCCAGCAGTGACTCAGCACTGGGCTTAAGCTGCCCGAACCATCCCACCTCACAGGCTCTTGTGTGCAGAACTGAGTGAGTCAGAGTCATTAACTCTTTGCTGTTACTGTCTTGATTTTTTTTTGGGGGTGGGGTGGGGTTGAGACAGGTTTCTCTGTGTAGCCTTAACTGCCCTGGAACTTACTCTGTAGACCAGGATGGCCTCCAACTCAGAGATCCGCCTGTATCTGTCTCCATGGTACTGGGATTAAAGGCCTGTACCTCCACAGTCTGGCTACTGTTTTGATTTTTAATGTAGACATATAAAATGTTTATTATCAAGAAAAGCCCCCACATTCTTCTTGGATATACCCATGACTCAGTCACTGTGACCGGTGGTCTCGGCATGCTAGCCTTGGGCAAAAGGTCCTCCAAAGTGTTCCTCGGTCATCCCATACCTTCGTGGAGCTTACCATCCGGGCAGTGGTCAGAGTTTGGCTGTGTTTATTAATCTCCATGTCACTTCTAACGGCACTCACACAGGCTGTTAGCTGCTGCCCATTGATGCTGGTGTTAGTTCTCACAAATCATGCTGCAGTTTCCTCGGGGGGCCATCGGTGAAAGGAGCAGTAGAAGCAGCAGCAGGAGCAGCAGCAGCAGCAGGAGCAGCAGGAGCAGCAGCAGGGGCAGCAGGAGAAGCAGGAGCAGCAGCAGCAGGAGCAGCAGTAGCAGGAGCAGCAGAAGCAGCAGGAGCAGCAGCAGCAGGAGCAGCAGCAGCAGCAGGAGCAGCAGCAGGAGCAGCAGCAGCAGGAGCAGCAGCAGCAGAAGCAGAAGCAGCAGCAGCAGCAGGAGCAGGAGCAGGAGCAGCAGAAGCAGCAGCAGCAGGAGCAGCAGGAGCAGCAGGAAGAGCAGTAGGACAGCAGCTTCCTGGGAACAGCACACTCCTCCCTGAGCTGGGGCAGTGCAAAGCTTCCGTGGTGGAGGAGGGAGGATGGGAAGCTACCTTGCTGGGTAAGGATCCCGTGTCCCATGATCCTTGTGAATAAGAACCAGGCGGCCGGGCCTGGCATGCCTTTAATCCCAGCACTCGGGAGGCAGAGGCAGGTGGATCTTTGTGAGTTCGAGACCAGCCTGGTCTACAAGAGCTAGTTCCAGCGCAGGCTCCAAAGCCACAGAGAAACCCTGTCTCGAAAAACCAAAAACCAAAAAAAAAAAAAAAAATAAGAACCAGGCCCAGAGCCAGCTGCCAGTGTGAGGCAGGATCTTGGTGCCCTGGAGTGACTAGCCCCTAAAGTAGCCCTCAAGCCGCCTGTAATATCACAAATAAGATGTTGAGTAAGGGAACATGGGGGAGCTGCCCTGGGTGCCTTGGGGTGGGCTTTGGGTGGGGGAGTGATTTCAGGGTACAGCTAGGGAGAAGATACACAGCTTCTGAGGGCAGTGAGGAGGGGTTCCCAGAAGGCAGGTGGAAGAGCCTTGGGGGCAGGGTAGGGGCACTTGTAGGCCCTGAGAAGCTTCTGGGAACCCTATGGTAGCTGCAGAACTTGGGGGTCCAGGGTATGTATGGCCCACTGTCCAGTCCAGCCCAGAACTTGGGGGTCCAGGGTATGGCCCACTGTCCAGTCCAGCCCAGACCTTGCCGCTGAGTTTGGTAGGTCTGGGATGGCACTGACCAGAGGGGAGAGAGAGAGAGAGAGACAGGAACACAGAGACAGAAAGTGTAATAGACACAGCAGCAGAAATAAAGATGGCGGTAGAGACAGAGAGAGGCAGAAAGCAGCCCGAAAGGAATGAAGAGGGTTAGGAGAGACGAAGGAGAGCAGGTGGGCAGAGGGGCTGCTCTCGGCAGAGAGTAGAGGCTGCTGGGCCCAGGCGAAGGAGAACTGTCTGATGGGTGTGTGCAGGGTAAGCAGACCTCCGGTTCTGTTTCTGCCAGTGTGGGAAAACCTGGCCCAGTTTAAGGACCCCACACGTCCATACTCCCGAAGCTCCCCTGCTGGGCTGTGGCCAGGAGGCCCAAGCCCGTGGGAAGCAGCCCGACAGTCCAGAAAGCCTTTCCCTGCAGCGCGCAGGCTCTGCCCAAGGGCCTTCCCTCAGGAGAACATTCCTTCTGAGCTGAAGGCCTCCTGGCCATATAAGGCTGCCTGTGGGCACCTCTCACAGGCCCTCACCGCCCCCCCCTCCACCTGACCCATGGGAGCCCATTTGACCAGCCAGGATAGGGAGGGGCCTGTTGGAGCACTGGTACTAGGGGGAGTACAGGGCAGCCTTGGGGCTGGGCACAGCACCCCTGTGTGCCACTAATCTCCCACTGTTCCCAGAGCTGCCTCTTGCTCTCTCCCTAGAGGTCTGCACTCTCAGGGTACTCTCTAGGAGGTGATGGGGATGGGGCAGAGAAGGCAAGATGGACCCCAAACCCTGTATCTCTCGGCAGAGATGCTTTCTCTCCTAGATAGTTCCCTAGGAGCGGACTCACCATAGAAGGACAGTTTTTATTTGTTGGCACCTGGGGTTCCTGGGCCTGTCCCTTTCAGGAAGCTGGTGGGCCTAGAATAACCTTTTTTTTTTTTTTTTTTTTTTTTGGTTTTTCGAGACAGGGTTTCTCTGTGGCTTTGGAGTGTGTCCTGGAACTAGCTCTTGTAGACCATGCTGGCCTCGAACTCACAGACATCCACCTGCCTCTGCCTCCCGAGTGCTGGGATTAAAGGTGTGCGCCACTACCGCCTGGCTGAATGAGCTGACATTTATCTCTCAGGCAAAGGGCTGGTCCCCTTGTGAGCTGTCAGGTAGAGGAGATGTCTCACCTGAATGCAGTGGTATCTTATCTGTAGTACGCTCCAGCAGGGATGCTTCTGGGGCGGCCCATCCTTCCAGTTCCTGCCCCTGCCCCCCAGACTCGGAAGTGGCAGGATCAACAAGAAAATAAATGGGGTGTAGTGACGAGGGGTCTCCCTGGGAACATAGGTCTTCCTTCAATCTTCTACAAGTTTTCTCTGAAAACTGCCAGGGCTCGGGGCAGGGGAACCCCAGAAGTTGAACCATTACTTATCGGGGTCTAGGCACCTCATCCTGTCCACTAGTGGTCTGACTCCAACCCTTAGATAAACTCACTGAGGCTGGGGGAGCATCTGAGTTGGACCCTGAATTCTTTTTTTTTAAGAAATATTTATTTATTTATTATGTATATAATATTCTGTGTATATGCCTGCAGGCCAGATGAGGGCACCAGACCTCATTACAGATGGTTGTGAGCCACCATGTGTTTGCTGGGAATTGAACTCAGGACCTCCGGAAGAGCAGGCAATGCTCTTAACTGCTGAGTCATCTCTCCAGCCCCCCATGGACCCTGAATTCTTGAGCATCATATTGACCTCTGCATGGAAGTCTCCCTAGGTTGTGCACCTGTTATAAGGGTTCCCCTCTCTTCAGAGCACCCAGCTAAAGTTACATCTTCATCTGAACTGTGGAGAAGAGGAGCTGGGTAGGGAGAGGAACCTTGAGGAGCCTTGTGTAATGCTTGGGGCCTGAGCCACCATTACACACCCCACCTCTCAGTCCTCCACCCGTGGGTCAAGCCTGCAGGGGTACCAGAGCTCAGTGCCTGCAGAGGTGATGGACCTGCTTGGACCCTTAGGTTCCTCCTGTGGAAACGAGACCATATACTATATGCAAATATACATATATCTTCTTGGTACCTAGGCCTGAAGGTTCTAAAGAACCATGAGGGGAGACAGCCCTGGTTGAGGAACAGCCAGGAACTGTCTCCAGGTCCTGTCTCAGGCCAGAGATGTCCAGTAGTCCTCAGACCCACCCTGATGGGTGCAGGAGCCAGGAGTCTTTCAGGAGGTTAGACCAGGTAGCTGCCCTTGGGACAGGGTTCTCCACGCTTGGGGGAGGGGTTCTGAGGCTACCGCGACTGCCAACCTCCAGATCACCGAGCTCCCCAGCTCTAGGTTGGGTTCACAGTGCACAATACTGACGGAGGAACACAATGTGCTACTCTGCCAAGCAGTGGTCAACAGAGGCCAGATGCTGTCCTCTGGGTTTACGACATCCTGATGTCAGCTTCTCAGGGCTGTGATTCTTTTTGGCATCTGCCCAACCTGCATCTTTGGAGGACAGAGCTGGATCTTGCCGACAGCAGCTGCCAGAGTCGGCCCTGCTGCTGGCTCCTGGCTGCCCGCCATGGGCAGGAATAGAGGTTCCACCACTGGCTCCCTGAAAGGGCCTCAGAGCAGCCCTGGGAAAGGGAATGTGGCTTCCATACTGGTTTTTCTCCCAAGCCTGTCCCTGTGGAGGCACAGAACTGGACCCCCTTTTAAGAGGTGGTGAGAGTCAACTGTGAAGGTGTGGCAGCCACCTGAAGACTGGACCCTAGTGACATGCTTGAGTGTCAACAAGGGGTACCCATTGTCCTCTGTGGTTCCCCAGAGGCTCCCAAGGTGGGCATCTAGAGTTGAGGCAGATGACTCATTGTCTGGCTGTTTCCAACAGCTGTCCCCAGGTTGGGTGGTTCAGGGGCTGATGTGTACCCCTAGAATGTTGTTGGGGTAGGACCCTGTGCCAGGGCTGGGAGAAAATATACCAGGCTTCTTCCTCCACACACTACAACTGATCCCTCTGCTTCCCCCCGAGCCTGGGTCTCTCAAGGCCAGCTTCCTTCAAGCCAGATAGGCACCCTCTTTCATAGGTGCTCCACAGAGCCCTCTGGTGCTGTCTGGGCTGACAGAAGGAAGGAGTCAGCTCTGGGGGCCGGTGCCCAAAAGATCCCAGAAGGCACGCCTGAGAACAGCAGTAACTGATTTAATTCCTTCTCTCTTTAAGAGTTCAAGCCGCCGGGCGGTGGTGGCGCACGCCTTCAATCCCAGCACTCAGGCGGCAGAGGCAGGCGGATCTCTGTGAGTTCGAGACCAGCCTGGTCTACAAGAGCTAGTTCCAGGACAGGCTACAAAGCTGCAGAGAAACCCTGTCTCGAAAAACCAAAATAAAATAAAAGTTCAAGCCATCGACTGTCTCCATCCATGTGGCCTCAGTTTCTCCATCCATGAGGAAGAAAGTTGGCTGGGTTGCTGATGATTTAGAGGAAGTCGAAGATACTGGCCCCCAGTCGCAAAGACTAGAAACGGGACCAGTAGGCAGGGAATGGGGGTAGGCGTGATACAGAGGTGGGTGGGCAGAGAAAACCACCTCGTGGGATATCTCCTCCTGCTCCATTCCCCAGCTCCAGCTCCAGCTCCAGCTGCTCCCTCCTGGTGCAGGCACACCAGCTGCCCCAGGGGTAGAGTGTGGATACCTCGCCAGTCCCATACCACAATGCCCTCTGCCCACATCACCCGCCCCGCTCTGCCCGCCACCAGTTGCTCTTGGGGCAGCTGTCTGCTGGGAAGTAGCTAGCTTGGGGTTAACCCTCCGGTTGCTGGCTGCTGGGCTGAGTCAGCACATTCTCGGGCATCTGCCCCCCCCCCCCACTGGTCAGTCTTCTGGGACCAATCCCAAGTTACATCTGGCCCGGCCACTAGGGGGCTCCGAGGAGTCTTGGCACAACCTTTGCCCTTTAGACCCTCAAGAAATCCACATGAAGTCAGCAGGCTACCAAGCCCGGCGGGCAGACACTTTAGTACTTAATCTTTCAGCCTCAGGCTGTTTGGACCCCCAGTTGTCAAAGGGAATAGGGGTTGGAACAGCTTCCTGATGGAGGGTGGGGCCAGCCATCTGGGAACCTGCTACTGACCCAGCTGTGCCTCACACGGGGCCATAAATCTGCTCTTGAGCCTACTCAACAGAATTCCAGATTCCTCCCTGTCTCCCGCCCTCCCTGGACCAGCCCCTCCCCCACACCAAGCCTTTATGGCAAAGGGAAGCCGCTACCTAGCCCTCCCCCAGGTGGGAGTTATAGAGGAATTCCGGGGAAGGAAAGGTGGAAGGATCCAGGGAGGTCAGCTTGTCTCAGTCGGAATTGACCTGTTTTCAACGGAGGCAGGGAGCCACCCAGCCCCTTGGGGCTTAAGATTTGTAGGAGGCTGGGGACAGCCAGGAAGACGTGAGGGTGGTGCAACCTTTCCTAACAACTACGGGTCGGGACCCGGCCAGGACACTATATCAGGAACTCACTCGGACCCTTGGGACATTATCCAGAAGGCCCAGGAAGATGGGAGCCCTATCCCCAAAGTGAGATGTTGGCTTGACTAGCCTGGCTAGGAGACTAGGGGGAGCTGTTAGCCCTGCTGCTGTATCCCATTCCTCCCTGCTTGGGACTTTCCTGCAGATACATTTGGCCCTAGGATTCAAGGGGAGAAGACCCAGAGGCTGTGGCTGAAGAAGTGAGAGACAATTATCGAAGCTCAGCCTCTAGGGCCCTTGATCTTGCAGCATGGACTCAGCCTGGCAGATCAAATGGAGCCCACTGTACACCCGAAACACAGGAGCTAGAGGCACAGCCTGCCTCAGACTGGCATCTACAGGGCAATGAGCGTCCTTAGAAATGCCCTATGGGCGGGCACCTGTGTCATTCATTTGCTCCCGTCCTGATGGATTCCTTATTGTAGAGGATTTTTAGCCAATACGGGTAGACGGGGCTAAATCTGCCCCAACAATGGAGGAAGCTGGGGGTCCCCTCCTGTCTAGTCTTTTCCCGACCATTGGCAGATCACATCCCCTTTGGGCCCCCACCCATGGCCACACACAGTTTATACAAACACCAACAGAGAAGGAAGAGAGTAACAGGATAGGGCAATCGGGAGGCGCCAGGTGGCTGAGACCTGTTTGAAGTTAGGGAAACAAAAAGGGGAGCCTCTGGGCGGGTAGAGGCAGGCCCGTATTGCTGGGGTCCCGAGCATCCAGGGAAAAGGCAGACAAGTGGGCTTCTTCCTAAGGATCGAAGCCTCGACCTGGGAGAGAGGAAAGGCTCAGTAGCTTCAAGTTCCCACGGTCTGGCCGTGGGCCAGCAGGTGCCCCTTCCGGGACGCTGGTCTGGCCGGGGTCCGAAGGGTTAAGGTCCCTAGGCCGCCCCCTCCCTCGTGCCCTTCCCCAACCCCCTCCTCGGGGCACAGGACTCGGGCGCCAGGGCGGGCCGAGGCGGGGCCTGACGTCCTCGGACAGGCGGAGTCAGCCGGGCCGGCCGCCCCAAACTAGACTCCCTGGGCTCCTGCGGCGCGCGCTGTCCCCAGAGCCGCTGCCCCCAGCAGGAAGATGGCGAAGCGCGGAGGGCGGCTCTGCGCGGAGTGCGCACCGCGCGCCTGTGGCCCCCGGAGCCCCGCGCTGCCTCCGCCGCTCCTCCTGCTGCTGCTGGCCGGGCTGACGCTGCGAGGCGAGGCGCGGACTCCCGGGGGCGATGGCTTCAGCCTGCACCCGCCCTACTTCAACCTGGCGGAGGGCGCCCGCATCACCGCGTCCGCGACCTGCGGCGAGGAGGCCCCGGCGCGCAGTGCCTCACGCCCCACCGAGGACCTCTACTGCAAGCTGGTTGGGGGTCCGGTGGCCGGCGGGGATCCCAACCAGACCATCCAGGTGAGCGCGGGGCGGAGGAGCTGGTTACACCATCCTGCGGTTCCTACTCCAGAGCCTGAACCTAGGGCTCCCCGAGCCGAGGGTGGGGGGAGTCTAAGTACCGACTCTCCCATCAGGACCCCCGGTCCCATGTTTTGATTGACCAAGAAGGACGCCTAACGCAACCACCGAAACTCGTGCAGAAACTGCACGTGCCTCGGGAAGAGCCAATGAAGTGTCCGGGTCGCGGACCAAGGGCCCCAGGGGCCGGTGAAGCTCGGGTGGGGGTGGGGGGTTGACCTAGGCAGGAGGGGACCGGTGAGCAGTCCCTGGCGGCCCTGAGTCCCGGATCCCTGAGTGGGCGGGACTTGGCCTGGGTGCCCGCTGACTGTGAGGAGGGGGCGGGAGCTCCTTCTTTCCCCGGGACAGGCTGGAACCTGTTGGTCTCCCGGATGGGGACGGAATGAGCGCGGAAGCCGCGCCGGCGCCCTTTCTTCGGGTGTTGGGTCTCACTGCCCCAGCCAAGAGTTGAAGCTTCTCTGCTTGAGATCTGGGAGCTCCGGAGGGAGGTGGGAGGGCGCAGGCAGGCAAAGCTTTAACTGAACGGGAACACCTGTGGGCCATCAGGGGGCAGCCCCCTGCCCCAGCAGGTGTTCGTCGTTGGGATTTAGTCTCCCAGGAGATAGGATTCTGTGCCTAGAGACTCCCCGGAGGCCTGTCTTTCACGCTGAACCTGCAGGTGGGCTAAGTAGTCCCTTTGCAGGACCCCTGCCTCACGTTAGGGAGTTAGGAGAGTTCGGAGCCCGAAAGGGCCTAGTAAGTTTAGCTACCCACCTACTCCCACTTTCCTGGAAGGAGGCTGAGGAGGGGGAAAAGAGATGGAAATAAGATCGTCGGGGTGGAGAAAGGGGAGAAGTGAAGGGACTTAGTTCCGTTGACTGCTTACCTGGCCACCACCCTCCGTGCCTGCCCGCTTAGCCGCTTAGCCCACCGTCGAGCCTCCAAGTTGGGGAGGCGGGAGCTGAGAAGGGCCAGGCTCCCCCGTGCCCCGGCTTCTTAGTCTGAGAGTAAGAACATGTGTGGGCCATCAGAGGCAGGGAAACTGAGGCCTGGAAAGTTTTAAGTCAGCAGGAGCTATCTGAGGCGAACAGTTGGAAGTGGGGGTGCCTCTTGGCCTGATGGTCCACTGTGTATAGGGAGCTGGGTCTCAAGAGGGGGCCCAGTCGGGACCTTCAGACGTGACCCAGAGGGACTAACAGGGCTCCTTGGGAAGGGAACTAAAGTCCATGTCCACACCCCAGACCGCGGTTCCTGGCTCTCCTTGCACACAGGGCCTTCTCAGAGGACCCCTGGCTTGGATGGCTCTATCCATGCACAACAGTAAAGGCCCAGCCAGGTGGTCAGAGGTTGAGCCCCTCTCTGCCGCCCCTCCTTGGCGAGAATGTAAAAGTAACATCTGCTTTGCTAAGGGCCCACTATCTAAGGGGTGAACATCCAACCTCACAGCATGGCCCCAGGGAGTCAGGGACTCTTTATGACAAGAAGAGGGACTGGGCATCCCAGGTAGGAGCCTGAGTGAGTCCTAGAGGGCCTCTGGGCAAGGAGGAGTGTGGGTTGGCACTCCTGCCCTTCTCGTGTTAGGTGGGCATCAGAAGAACTCTGCTGGCCTCCACTTAGGGCGATTGGTGACTCATTGGAAGGGAAATTCCTAATTAGCCCCTATGCTTCCTAGTTCTGTTCCTGGCAGGACCCTCTGCAGCAGAGGGGGTGAGGGAAGCCTGGTTTCCCAGCCCCGTCTGCTGTCAGCCAAGAGGTCAGCGGGGGAAGTCCAGGCTAACAAGGGTGCTTGTGGCTTGCTACTCAGTAAATAAATAGCTGATTGGGAGCTCTCAGTGTGGCTTCCTGACTAAAAATTATTTATGGTATATTTAAAATGTGCATTGCTGTGAAGGTGTCAGATCCCCTGCAACTGGATCCTCAGACAGTTGTGAGCTGCCATGTGTGTGCTGGGAATTGAACCCGGGTCCTCTGGAAGAGCAGTCAGTGCTCTTAACCACTGAGCCATCTTTCCAGCCCTGGCTTCCTGACTCTCAAGACCCTCTCTGTTGCCTAGAAAGGGACACACACTGGCTTCCCTGAACTTCTGGGAAACTGGAGACCTACCTGCTTCCTTGAGCCTGGGACTCTGGGGGCAGGGTCCTATGGGTGAACCCCTTGGTCCCCTGTTCCGACCTGTGGCTCTCAGCAGTTAGGGGATCATTGGTGAGGCTTGACAGACAGGTTCACCATAGTCCTGGCTCCTCTACGAGACAACTGTGGGTGGTGGAGTACAAAGGTGTGTCCAACACCAAAGAGCTCTCGGGGCCCCAGTGGGACCATCCAGATAGTTGGTGTGGGGGATACAGTGGGCAGTGTCTGGCAGGGGGCAGGCCAGCTTCTTGGGTGGTCCAGGACAATGCCTAGAGGATGACTTCTAAACCAGGGTCAGATCAGCAAGTGCCTACAGGCTGCCAGGCAGGAGCTCCCCAGATGTCAACAGGAAGGGGCACACAAGGTGGAAGTCCAGAGCTAGCTGGACTTGGTGGGGGCTGGAGGTTCTATTGCCACTGAGACCTCCGAATTGGGGCAGGCTTCTTCCGAAAGAAATCCTGTACCCCACGCTCAGTCTGGGACGAGTGTGGTCACATTCTGGGCCACCATCAGTGTCAAGTCTCCAGGGCTGCCTTTGTGTAGGACAGGCCTGGTTTCCCCGTGGAGTTGCGGGGTGGGGGTGGGGGCTCTCCTGGCCTGGAGCCACGGTCTCTCCCCTCACCCTCACCCACCAGGAACAGCAGGCTAGGACTTTGCAGGGACTTCCTATGGGCCCCAGCAGGTGGCTCGGCTGGGACTGAAGCAGCTGCCAGGCCCTGAGTGTGATCTGCTCATGGCAGTGGCAACGGTATCCCTACCCTGCAGATGGGAACACTGAGGCTCCCAGGGCGTCTTGGCTTGACTTTGTCCCAGACCTCAGACCTCTCCTGCCACTGCCCACATCCTTGCATTCTGTCAGGGGCCCCCACAAGATGCAGACAGCTTAACTCCTGTCTGGGGACCCAACCTAGAAGTACTGGACACGCTGGAGTGGGGCCTCCAGGCACAGGCTGGGGGGGCATCTGAACTCCCCCATGAACCCTTTTCCCCAGATGATTCCTCTTCCTAATAGCTCTTCCTTTTATATTCTTACGCTTACGCGTGTGCACACACACATACACACACACACGGACCCACATGCACGCGTGCACTTGCACACAGATATATCACACACACACACAGACCCACACGCACATGTACACACACACAGATACATACAGACACACACAGATCCGCACGTGCACGTACACACACACACACACACACGGACCCGCACGCACATGTGTACACACAGAGATGAACACAGACACACACGCACACACACACGGACCCGCATGCACATGTGCGCACACACAGACACGCACGTGCGCACATGCACGCACACACACGGACCCGCATGCACATGTGCACACACACAGATGAACACAGACACACACACAGACACGCACGCACACACACGGACCCGCATGCACATGTGCACACACACAGATGAACACAGACACACACACACAGACACGCACACACACGGACCCGCATGCACATGTGCACACACACAGGCACGCACACACACGGACCCGCATGCACATGTGCACACACAGATGAACACAGACACACACACAGACACGCACATACACACACGGACCCGCATGCACACGTGCACACACACAGATGAACACAGACACATACAGACACGCACATGCACGCACGCACACACACGGACCCGCATGCACATGTGCACACAGGTACACACATACAGATACATACAGACGTACACCACAGACACACACACTATCCCTTTGTGGGATTCCTTGCAGTGACCAGCAGGGAGAGTGGTGGTGTGGTTGTCGGTAGGGGTGAAGGGTGTCTCACCTGCTCTCATCTCCCTTGCTCTTTGGCGGAGTCAATCCCCTAGAGCCTCCCATAGCCCGCCCTCTGCCAGAGCTTTACCCAGAATGCCTCCGATGCCGCCTTCCCATGGAGGCTTGCATTGATTTTCCTCACCTAAAGCAGGTGTCTCCTCAAACTCTGGTTAAGAGCGTTGGCTGCTCTTCCAGAGGACCCAGGTTCAATTCCCAGCACCTACACGGCAGCTCACAACTGTCTGTATCTCCAGACCCTCACACCAATGCACATAAAAATAAAATTAAATAAATTGGGGGGGGGAAAGCTGGTTTTCCTGTCATGTGAACCATACCTCTTGAACCGATTTAGTAACTGAAAGTTGAGGATGAGACCAGTTTTGTGGGACCCAGGGTTCCTATGGCAGGATGGTGGGTCTGGAGGAGAAGAGGGTGCTTAGCCCTTCTTGGTCACCTGGCCCTCTTCTCCCTGCAGGGCCAGTACTGCGACATCTGTACAGCTGCCAACAACAACAAGGCACACCCTGTGAGCAACGCTATCGATGGCACAGAGCGCTGGTGGCAGAGCCCACCCCTGTCCCGTGGCCTGGAGTACAATGAGGTCAACGTCACGCTGGACCTGGGCCAGGTAGGGTTCATTTCTGTCTGTGCTGCACCAGCCACCAAGCTCGCTTTGGGCACAGGACAATGGGATTGGTGAGGTCATCATCCGGGGAGGCAGAGCCTGGAACAGGGCTGCTGGGAGCAGGGCCAGCCCAGGCAAAGGCCCTGTGGTGGGCATCTTTGTTCTTCCGGTGTCTCTGGATGCACACGGGAAGTGGGGACTGAGTGGGGCACCACCAGCAAAGGGCACGCCAGAGTTGGTGCTGGCGGGGCACAGGAAGGCATGGCAGCCCGGCCTTAGGGCCCCTCCTGCCCTCAGCATCGCCCTGGTGATTACTCTGAGGAATTCTTGCCGGAGATGGGAGGGGTGCAGGAATGTGGATGGAGCCTGGTAGAAGTGGACATTCCTGAGATACCTGTGTGGTGGTGACCACCTTCAGGTCAGAGGGTCAGTGACTGAACCCAGACTGGCCACTCTGAACCCTCATAGGCTTCCAGGCTTCCCTGCGGGCAGGAGGGTAGATCAGGCTGTTTCTCAGTGATGAGCAGGTGAGCAGGACCTGGGGACTCTGGTGTCACTCCAGGACCGGCTCACACCACAAAACTGTGTTCTAGTCCTTTGGAATCCTGGGAGTGGTGGCCATATTGAGGCTCCCTGGGACCTAGGTAAGGGTAGGTTGATGAGCTAGGCTTGGTGGGGCCTGGGGCCGGGGCCGGCTATGGATTTGACCCTACAGACTACCATCCTTCCAGCGCGGAGGCCTTGGGTCTCCATTCCCTGCCACAACACAGCTGGCCTCTGCCCCTTCCTGGGTCCCTGTGCCAGCCGCAGCCTGAGGTGTGGGCAGAGTAAGGTGTCTTCACAGGCAGGCTGAGGGACAGGCCTGGACAGCAGGTACCTGCTTCCCCACCTGGTGTCCCGTGACAGGCATCTGGAGAGCAGATCGGGTCTCAGTGAGTAGTCTAGAACCTCACAGAACCCGGATTCTCAATCATGTTCCGGCAGCCGGTGTGGAGGAGGAGGGAAAGGAGGAGGCGGCCACCCCACCCGGGGCTCTCATATCCCTGCTTTTCCATCACCTGAATCTCTGTATCCTGGAGCCTAGGGGGTGTCAGAAGCTCCTTGAATCCAAAGCCACCTCTTTGGCACAGCAGTGGGCACCCATGGGAGGGAGTGTATGTGATTATCACTTGCTAGGGGCAGCAAGGGGGTTCTCAGGTCCTTCTCTTCCTCCCAGCCCTGCCTGGCTGGGCCTTAGGAGGCAGGGGTGAGGTAGTGCTGGGGACAGGGGCCCTATCTCCATGACAACCCCAGAGCAGGTGGGCACTGTGCCCAAGTGCAGTGTGGGAGGGAATGAGGGCAGTGGACTCGGCTACCCCCAGGGCCCAGAGCCACCTCTTATTCTCATTCTCACCTCTGTCCACTGGGCCTTGGGTTGTCCCAAGCTGGGAGAGAGCTTCAGGCATGGCATCCTATCTCTCTCTGCCTCAGGTTTACCAGGTGCAAAGTGACACAGGAAAGGAAACCCAGTGCAGCTATGTTTAAGAAGAGGCCACCACCAGCCTTTCCTGTCCGCTTTCTTTGTCCACTCTAGCCCCTGTCACTGCTGGCCCAGTGACTGCCAGCCATGGCAGGGGCAGGAAGCTCTGGGATTGGGGCAGGCAGACTGACTCCAGCCCTTCACGGGGGAGTTCTTCCCAGGTCTGTGCTGCAGGTCTGGGAGGTCCTTCAAGGCGCTAGCCCTGGGCTGGGGCTCCTTCAGGAAGCACCAGGAAGCGCCTGGCCAGCCGCCTTTGTTCTGGTGAAAGCGGATGCCATGGGAAGAGGTGGGGGTGGCTGGCAGGGAGCCCTACAGGCCTGGGGAGGGCGGCCTGGGCTGCTAGGCTGCCCTGGATCTCATGTCCAAGGCTGGCACTGGGCTTGGAAGGCTGGTCCCAATGGCACCTGTCTGGGAGTAGCCAGGGCACTTGGACTGGACACCTAGGAGAGACTGAGTGTTTATTGGAGGTGAGAAAGAGGATTGGTTTTTTTTTTTTTTTTCCCCTACTGAGGAGGGTCGGGAAGAGGTTCCAGTTTCTTGAATCCTAGCCTGACTTCTAAGGGTTGGAGGGGGGGCTCTTATAGCTCCTTGTATCCTCTGAAGGTTTCTGGGGCCCAGTAGTCAGGTTGCTGTTCCCATCTTCCTCTTTTCTTTCTTTTTTTTTGAGACAGGGTTTCTCTGTAGCTTTGGAGCCTGTCCTGGAACTAGCTCTTGTAGACCAGGCTGGTCTCGAACTCACAAAGATCCGCCTCTCTCTGCCTCTCGAGTGCTGGGATTAAAGGCGTGTGCCACCACCACCCGGCCCATCTTCCTCTTTCTGGAGTCAGATCCGGTGCCAGGGAACCAGGCTCAGGCCTCATGCCAGCCCCTGAGCAGGCAGGGATAAGCCGGCTGGCCCTGGCCTGTGTCCTCTTTCTCTACCAGCCTCTGCAAACCTGGTCACAAAGGACCTATTGGCAGTAGCCCCTCCCTACCTGTGTGTCAGCTCCCCTCCCCAAGAGGTGAGGAGTGTCAGTTCTCCTGATGGGGGCTTTGTTCTCTTTTGGGAGTGTGGAGGTTACTCAGGTGCCAGCCCCAAAGGTTTGAGCTTCAGGACTCATTGGAGGTGCCAGGCTCAGGGCCAAGAGTATGCAAAGACATTGAGGCCGCTTAGGATGAGGGCCGAGCTGGTTGGACCTAAGGCTAAAAACATTGGCTAAAGTCAAATAAGGCCAGGGCGTGGGGTGCCTGCGCCCCAGGGATGGCTGTGTTACTGGGTCTTGCCCCTGCCCCAGGTTTTCTCCTCTGACTGAAAGACTCCGAGAGGTACCACAGGCCTGCGCTGAATTGCTTGCCTCAAGCTGTCTGGGTGGAGGGCTCTGTGGACAGGTTTGCTAGTCTCAGGCTGCTAGTGGTCATGAGGCTGAAGCTTCTGGCATGGCTCCCTGGGCCTGGCTGGGCACACAGCCATGTGGCCAGTGTCCTGAGACCAGTTGGGTTGCCCAGGGAAGTGGCAGGAAGTATAGCTGTGGCCAGGCTTAAGTTACAGAGTCCAAGGGCCAGGACAGGTGCAGGGCTGTGTCCACCTGACCCCTCTAGCTGGACTCCTGGGGTAGGAAAGTAGGGGTCCTGCAGGCATGCTCTCAAATAAGTCCTGAGTTGGGGTCCCCTTCTTTTTCTCACTGGAAGTTACTTCATACTCACCCTGTAAACCTCTCCCCACCTACCCCTCCCCTCCCTCTAATCTCTTCTCCCTCCCTCTATGGCTTCTTTTTCCATCTCCTTCCTTCACCTCTCCCCTCCCTTCTTTCTTTTCTGCTACCTCTCCCTCCTCTCTTTCGTCTTCCCAGTCCCCTAGCTCAGGAGAGGTCTCAGCCCCAGGGGCTGCAGGTACCCTGGTTGTCCCTTTGCTGCCACCCTGGCGCCGTGTCCACATAACCCCTGCCCCTCGCACACATCAGTCCCTTGCTCACTCTGCATGAAGTGATGTGCACCTCCCACGCCACTCTCTCTGACTGTCCCCCGTGCCTTGGCAGCCCCCAAAGGTTTCCTGTTTTCTGTGTTTTTAAACAAACTCCACTGCCCTGGCCACTCACTCTCGCTGTACCTCTCAGCGGAGACTAAACTGTTTGGGTTTCAGCCGTGGGGGGTCCTCTTGGATCAACTACTTCCTCTGCCCCTCTAGGTGACCTGGCCTGACCTGGCTGGGTGGCAGGGAGGAGGGGCAGGGAGCTTGGGCCAGATAGGGTGGTCAGGGTCCTGGAGCCCATCCCAGAACCCCTGCTGCTGTGCAGGGTCTTGGCATCTGCTTAGCAGGGACCCCCTAGTTGACAGTCTCCTGTCCCCTGCAGGGCTGCTCATCCCTGCTGGTTCCTTTACAGTTTTCCTGCTGTGCTTAGGACATCCCTGTGGACTGGGCAGACAGTTCTGTTCTGGGTGTATAGCGTGGTTTTCGTTATTGTAATTTTTATGAAACTGTATGTCGTCATGTAGTCCAGGCTGGTCTTGAACTTGCGAACTGAGGATGACCTTGAATGCCTTGTCTCTTGACCTTCCAAGTGCTAAAATTACAGGCGTGTGCCATACCATGCCTTAGACCTCTATCCCATGCAGTGAATTATCTGACTCTTTTGCGGTCTGTCCAGGTCCTCCTGCATGCTAAGCAGCAGCCATTCCCCCTCTAAGCCGCACCCAGTCCCCATTCTGTCTTTATTTCTGGTTTTGAGTGGTGGGCTTGCCTGGTTGGCTCCCTGGGCTTTACTGTCCCCTATCTCTTGGGGTGGAGTCCACACATGGCCTGTTTTTGGACTCCCTAGTCTGTTTACCCAGCTGCTTGCCTGGGCAGACCGTATCACGGCCATCACAGCCCCTTCTGTGGTGACAGCGGATCTCTATGTGAGCTGGGGAAGGACGTAGAGACTGTGGGCTAGACTTGTCACTCAAGGTCTTCAGGACTCAGAAGGTCCAGGTGCCCTGGAGCATGATCTGAAGGGAGCGGTCATGGTCAGGGCATTAGCCGGACGCCTGGGGCTAGGAAGGGCTTCCTGCCTCCACCCAGCCTGGGACCCTGGCCTGTCCCCGGGAATTGGCAACCGGCCTCCTTCCTGCAGGGTGCAGGCTGAGTCACAGGACGCCCGCTGAGTCACTCCTCTAGAAAGGTGGGTTGGTCCCCCAGCCCCAGGACATGTGTCACAGCCACCAGCCTAGGTCTCCCTAGATCCCAGAGGGCCAGGGCAGAGCATTGACCCTTTCCTGGAGGTGCCAGTGTCGCCCATCTCTTGGTGAGGTGTTATCTGAGTTTAGGGGGCTGCCAGCCGGGAGGCTTAACCTTCTGCATACCCACATGCCAGGGCCTGGAAGACCCCACCAGCTCCCCCTCATCGTCGTGAGTGATGTCCAGACCCACTTGGCCTTCCTTAGGGACTGCTGTGCCAGGTGGCTCCAGGGCTGGCTACCTTGGTATCACCTCTGCCCATGCAGGAGACAAGTGTCATCTTCTAATTGGGGCTCTAGAACCTTCGTATCATCCTGGAATTGTCTTATTTGGCCCTTCTCTGCGTACCTTTTCCCACTGCCCTGTCCCTAGGGTGGAGAAGCGGCTTCATAGGGCCACATGGTCACCTTGAACCTAGAGCCTTCCCTAAACTCCCACCCTGGATGTCTGGCTTGGTTCATGGGACTGTTTCCAGAGTTGTCAGGCAGGGTTATGGGGGCATAACCTCTCTTTTAGAGTCTTGGCCCTCTGAAGTCTGGCTGGGCAGGGGGTAAGAGAGGTATGGTGGCCAAGAGCTTGGCCTCGGCTGCTGCCCTGGAGACGTGCCTGCCCCAAAATAGCAAGAATTTTAAAAATAACCAGCGGCTTTTGTTTGCCTTTTGCTTTAAAAGACATTTTTCCCCCCTCTGCAAAGAGCTGAGCAGCAGCAGCAGAAAGGTCAGGATGCCTGGGCAGCTGAGCGGAGCAGGCGTGGCGGGGGAAGGGCCGAAGCCAGGGGTCTGTGCCCTTCCCGGGTCATACCACGGGCACCGCTGCAGTCCTGGACCAGGTTGGAGACATCTGGGAGGTGCTAGGCACAGCCTTCCTGCTCTCCAGTGTCTGCAGCCAGGAAGCCCTCGAGGATAGCTGCCCAGGGCTGCCCTGTGACAGGCTTAGTCACACAGGGAGAAAGAAGGTGGGATGCATACGCGCAGCCCCGCACATGGGTAGAAGTTTTCGTGCCTTGTTCCTCTGCTCATCAGCGGCTTGGAATCGGTATTTGTAAGAGTGCTCTCAGCTGGGAAAAATGCAGGGCCAGCTGACTGGGGAAGGCCAGAGTCTCCAGCAAGGGTGCAGCCTGGCTTTCGGGCCTAGGGAAAGGCGGGGGTGGGCCCCAGGGACTCACAAGGGCCAGGCTGCCAGCTCCCAGGAGCAGTCAGTGTCCATATCTGTTATGCCTAAGTTTCCCTCTTGCTGTCCCTGGCCTGTCTTCTTCATGGGTGTCCTTCTGTCATTACACACTGTTCCAGACCTGCTGGCCCTCCACTTTGGGGCCACAGGGTACAAGAGGCTGAGGCGTGAGGTAGTGAGTAAGGTTGTCATCCCTGAAGTGGCTAGGATACCCCCTGGGTAGGGTATCTTGCTGCCCTCCCCCACATAGCAAAGTGGACAATGACCTCAGTCCTGGCAGCCCATGAATAGGCCTGTGCCTGGGAGAGGCTGTACTGGCCTCACCCTTTATCCCAGCAAGGACAGCACTCAGATTGTGTCTGGGGGTCCTGGAGTCCTTCCTGCTTGGGGTCTGGGTAGCTTGGATTTCCCCAGGATTAGAACCCCAAAAGGTTTGTGGTACTGCCTTAAGTACCAGGTGACTTCAGAATGACTCAGACTGTGTGCTGTTTAGTTTCGTCAACTTGATATGAATGTATACAATCCTAGGACATTCTCTCTGTTTGTCTGTCTCTGTCTATGTCTTTCTCTCTCTGTCTCTCAAGACAGGGTTCCTCTGAGTGGTCCTGATTGTCTTGGAATTAGTTTTGTAGACCAGGCTGGCCTTGAACTCAGATCCACCCTCCTCTGCCTCCCTAGTGCTGGCTGGGATTAAAGCTGTGCGCCACCACTGCCCAGCTATGGGGAGGATTTTTCACCTACCTCAGATTGGCCTGTGGGGCATTTTCTTGACTGACTGATGTGGAAGGGCCCAGCCCGCTGTGGGTGGTGCTGTCCCTGGGCAGGTTATTTAAGAAAGGTAGCTGGGGGCCTGGAGAGATGGCTCAGAGGTTAAGAGCACTGGCTGCTCTTCCAGAGGTCCTGAGTTCAATTCCCGGCATTCATATGGCAGCTCACGACTGTCTCTAACTCCCTTTCCAGGGGATCCAGCACCCTCACACAGACATATGTGCAAGCAAAACACCAATGCACATAAAATTAAAAAGAAAGAAAGGCAGACCAGGGAAGCAAGCCGGGAATTCCTCCACAGCATAACATGAGGAAAGAAAGACTTTCCTCCCCAAGTTGCTTCCATTAGTTTTTATTCCAGCAACAGGAAGCAGAGAAGTTG
Source organism: Dicrostonyx torquatus (assembly GCA_028555095.1). Lineage (NCBI taxonomy): Eukaryota > Metazoa > Chordata > Mammalia > Rodentia > Cricetidae > Dicrostonyx > Dicrostonyx torquatus. The sequence continues at coordinate 246,738 of JAQHUG010000324.1, read as the reverse complement.
CTGCTGGAGTGGGCACTGCTGTGGACCTAATGGTGTGTGGGAGGAAGGTGGAGAAGTTTGGAGTTTTGAGCTCTTATGCGCACAGCGCATACAATGGAAGTCTGACCTGGGAAGCTTCAGAGGGGAGTTTGAGAGCCCTTTAAAGAAGACTCTGACTGGGTGGTGGTGGCGGCGCACGCCTTTAATCCCAGCACTCGGGAGGCAGAGGCAGGCGGATCTCTGTGAGTTCGAGACCAGCCTGGTCTGCAAGAGCTAGTTCCAGCGCAGGCTCCAAAGCCACAGAGAAACCCTGTCTCGAAAAACCAAAAAAAAAAAAAAAGAATAATAATAATAATAAGACGACTCTGTTGGAGTCATTTGTGTGATATTTTAAATTAAGAATCTGTGGTTCTGCCAGGTGGTGGTGGTGCACACCTTTAACCCCAGCACTTGGGAGGCAGAAGCAGGTGGGTCTCGGAGTTCAAGGCCAGCCTGGTCTACAGAGTGAGTTCCAGGACAGCCAGGACTACAAAGAGAAACCGTCTCTGGCTGGGGGAGGGAGGGGAAGACTCTGCGGTTCTGGTCACCTGGGACTAAAGAATCAGCTGTGATTAACCAGAAACCAGCCCCGCTGATACGAAAATCTTTGCTTTCCTGGAACAGTTGATGCTCATTGGCTGGAGCTGCAAAATCAGCCATGATTTTTTTAAAAAGAGAGCGTAACTGAGGTGAGATCTTCTGGGAAGTATTCCCTCAGGGTCAGCACACTGCAGCTGCAGTCCGGGTCAGCACACTGCAGCTGCAGTCCGGGAGCTCAAAGGCAAACTTGATAATGTGCAAGAGTCCCCACGTGGTTTTGGTGGCGTGAAAGCTGCGGCATTGAAGGGGCCACGGAGAGAAGCTGAGACACTTTGTCATTGTGAGGCACCTGGAGAGGCTGTTGGTGAAGATAAAGCTTCAGTTGCGGGGTGGGGGGGTGCCCTGGGATTGAGGGGGTCGTAGAGAAAGGCTGGGAAGGAAAGGTGATTTTTTTTTTTTTTTTGGTTTTTCGAGACAGGGTTTCTCTGGCTTTGGAGCCTGTCCTGGAACTAGCTCTTGCAACCAGGCTGGTCTAGAACTCACAGAGATCCACCTGCCTCTGTCTCCCAAGTGCTGGGATTAAAGGCGTGCGCCACCACCACCCGGCTACAGTGATGTTTTTGTGTCTCAAGTTGACAAGGGGTCAATCGTGCTGCTGTTGTCAAGTTGAAGAGGGACTCTCAAAGAATTACCTCAGGGGGCTGGAGAGATGGCTCAGAGGTTAAGAGCATTGCCTGCTCTTCCAAAGGTCCTGAGTTCAATTCCCAGCAACCACATGGTGGCTCACAACCATCTGTAATGGGGTCTGGTGCCCTCTTCTGGCCTGCAGACATACAGACAGAATATTGTATACATAATAAATAAATATTAAAAAAAAAAGAATTACCTCGGTCAGATTGGTCTGTGTGACCTTTTCCTGATGAATGATTGATGCGGGGAGAGCCTGTCCCACGCAGGTGATAACAGCAGGGAGGGAAGCAAGCCAGTACTCAGCATCCCTCCATGGGCTCTGCTTCAGTTCCTGCTTGGAGTCAGAGTGTTCTCACAAAGACAGAAAGCAAACGGATGCAACCTGGCATAAGGGTTCCCCTTCAGCCCCTTCCCCATGGGGTCCTACAGACTTGGTGACAGACTTTAGCCTGGTGACATCCACCGGCTATTGGTGAGAAACCGGGACAGCAGATATAGCAGGCAGGATCTCTCCCTGAGCAGGTCAGGTCTAGCCTGCTCACACCATTGGCTTCCTTAGCTCCAGCTCGTGGAGCAGACCCTAGCTTGGACAGTTGGCTTCTCCCCTTTGTTGTTCATCTTGCTCCAGGGTCCGGGGCTTGTGGGGGGGCATTCGTCTCAGCTCTCAGACTCGTGGACAGACTGTGAAAATCATTTTCCCCTTCCTTCTCATCAGAGAGGCCACGTCTGGAATGGGTGCTGATGGGCTGCCCCAGAAGCATCTAGGGAGAGGGTGTGTGAGGCTCACTTGCCAGCCAGCACTGTGGGCTGAACTGGGGCATGGTAAGAGATCGGACTTGGAGGCGCTGCCCAAGAGTGAATGAGGAGTGGTTGGGTATGTTTTTCTTGGGATGGAGCCAAGGCTTCATGTATTTGTTTTGGTTTTTGAAGAAGCGTTTCTCTCTGTAGCTTTGGAGCCTGCCCTGGAACTTGCTCTATAGACCAGGTTGGCCTCGAACTCGCAGAGATCCGCCTGCCTCTGGCTCCCAAGTACTGGGATTCAAGGCGTGCGCCACCACCGCCCATCCAAGGCAGACTCTTAATGTCTGTAAGATTGAGAAGTTATTTCCAGTGTAAAATGTCATTACCATTCCTCTTTTAAATTTACATTTATTTATTTATTTTTGAGACAAGCTCTCACTATATGGCCCTGGCTGTCCTGGAACTCACTCTGTAGACCAGGCTGGTCTCATACTGACAGAGATCTGCTTGTCCCTGCCTCCCAAGTGCTGGGATTAAAGGGGCCCGTCACTGTGTCCTGTGATGTTCCTATTCCGAAATGAAGGAACGGCCCCAAAGCAAAAGGACAAACGTGAAATTGTGTAGCTATATGCTCAACCTTAAAGGCATGTGGTGGCATCCTCCGAGCTCTGCCAGGCCATTAGTGCCATTCCAAATGGCTTGTTGTGTACCGACCACATAGCCTCTCTGGGTCAACAACACTCGGTGTCCGTAGCTTTTCTTTGCAGCTCTTCCAAGTTCCCGGCATCACTGTTTTTTTTTTCTTTGCTGTGGCTTCAGCTTCATTCAGAACCTGACTCTTACACATCGTGGGTCCTGATGGACTTTTCTCGGAAATCTTGATAGAAGCCTCCATGACCCTGTAACTCTTGTATTCTGCACCCCGGCAAATCTAGATGATTTGCCGAGTTATAGATGGGCCTCTTGTGCCGTCTGTCGCTCCACTGTGACGTGGAGTCTGTGACGCTGTTAGCCTTCTGCTGGTCGGCAGCGGTGCCGGTATGCCGTTTCATGCCACGGAGCCTGGTGGAGTCAGGGACCTTTCTTATTTTCCAACTGCTAACTATGTAACTAGTTAAAGTTACTGTTCTCCTTAGTTGTATTTAAGCAAGCCGCCCTTCTGGTGGACTGTGCATTTTTCACCTTTTTTGTTTCATTTTCCCTTCCTGATTCTGATTGTGAATTTGATGAAGAGAAACCAGCAGTAACCACGGCACAGACTGAGTGCTACACTGTCTTGAAATTTACTCCATAAAATAATTAGTCCATTCCTTTTGAGTTTAGCCTCAGTCATATTCTCAGGGCACAGGCAAAGTACAGACAGAATTCCTTGCCAGAATGTAACACAGTGACCCCAGTCTGGTTTCCTACAGGATACATTTGCCAACCTCGCCAGAATGTAACACAGTGACCCCAGTCTGGTTTCCTACAGGATACATTTGCCAACCTCTTGAACCTAGCCTTCGTTGTCTGCAGTTTTTGTTTTGTTTGTTTTTTCGAGACAGAGTTTCTCTGTGTAACCACACTCTGTAGACCAGGCTGGCCTCAAACTCACAGAGATCCACTTGCCTCTGCCTCCCAAGTGCTGAGATTAAAGATGTGCGCTACCACCGCCCGGCCACACATTAAAAGAATTTTAAATAATTTTTATTTTATGTGTATTGGTGTTTTGTCTGCATGCTTGTCTGTGTACCACACATATGCCTGGTGTCTGTGGAAGCCAGAAGAGGGCATTGAGTCACCTGGAACTAGAGCTACAGACGTGTGAGTTGCCGTGTGTGTGTTGGGAATCAAAGCTGGGTCCTCTGGAAGAGCGGCTAATGCTCTTGACTGCTGAGTCATCTCTCCAAACCCATCCACATTTCTTTATGTTGTTGTTGTGTGCTGTGTGTATTTATGTGCGTGTGTTTGTGTAGGCATGCAGGCCATGGTATACACATATGTTGTGTGTTGTGTGTATGTTGGTGTGTTTGTATAGGCATGCATGCCATGGTATACACATATGTTGTGTGTATTTATGCTTGTGTAGACATGCATGCCACAGTATACACATATGTTGTGTGTGTGCACGTGTGTTTGTGTAGGCACGCATGCCACGGTATACACATATGTTGTGTGTATGTGCGTGTGTTTGTGTAGACATGCAGGCCACGGTATACACATATGTTGTGTGTATATGCGTGTGTTTGTGTAGGCATGCATGCCACGGTACACACATATGTTGTTGTGTATTTGTTGGTGTGTTTGTGTAGGCATGCATGCCACGGTATACACATATGTTGTTGTGTGTTGTGTGTATGTTGGTTTGTGTAGGCACGCATGCCACGGTATACAGAGTGGAGTTGGTTTCTCCTTCAGCCTTTATATTGGGTTCTGGGGATGAAACTCAGGTTTTGAGGTTGTTTGGTGGGAAGAGCTTCATCCGCTGAGCCATCTCCTTATGGCCTCATTGTCCGTGCGTGTACGAGGGTCCCGATCTTTCCTTCTTAATCAGCATGGCGCAGGAAGCTCCCCTTCCAGCTTCTGGACTGTTCTAATCGACGTTTCCCACATCATCCACATTCCTCCTTTGCACCAGCTCCCAAGGCCTGAGAGCCACGTGGTTAGGGTTGTGACAGCAGGGACCCAACCGCTGTGGTGTCACGTTCTCTTAGGAGTGACTTTTCCTTCTCTGCGCTCATATGCATAACTGAAACAAAGAGGCAGAGATTTATTTTCTCCCATGGTTTCAACCATGGCAGGGAGGTTGTGGTAGAAAAACTCAGTTCGGGGCTGGAGAGATGGCTCAGTGGTTAAGAGCATTGCCTGCTCTTTCAGAGGTCCTGAGTTCAATTCCCACCAGCTACATGGTGGCTCACAACCATCTGTAATGAGATCTGGTGCCCTCTTCTGGCCTGCAGGCAGACATGGAGGCAGAATACGGTATACACAATAAGTAAAATAAATCTTTTTTTTAAAAAAATGGCCGGGCGGTGGTGGTGCACGCCTTTAATCCCAGCACTCGGGAGGCAGAGGCAGGCAGGTCTCTGTGAATTCGAGGCTAGTCTGGTCTATAAGAGCTAGTTCACTGTGACAGGAGCATGCTGGCAACGGCTGTTCAGGTCACAGCAGAGAGGAACTGTATTGGCAGCGTTCTGGTGACCCACTCCCTCTAGCTAGACCCTGCCCCCTAAAGGTTCCTCACATCCCAGCATTCAGAACGTGAGCCTGGAGAAGACATTTTGCCTTCAGACCTGACGGGCTCCTTGTTTGGGAATTAGGTCGGTACCATAAATAACCAAGCCAGCTCAAGAAGCACGGGTATTTTTTTAATGGTTAAAAATGGGGAAACTCACGCTACAAGAGTGGGAGGTCTGACGTCCTATCTGTCCGGCGGACCCCGCATAGAGAGAGCGGGCACCTGTGTCCTCTCGGTTTTGCTACCTGGGGTCCAGGTAGCCACACCCTAACTAGACGTGATTGGTTGATAGTTCCTCAGTTGTGTGGTCTCTTCATCACCCGTTGACCCTTGCACCTGACAGGGTGGGCAGGTACCCGGCGGGGCCCAGTGCTTAACGTCACACTTACTGTCCCCCTGCAGGTGTTCCATGTGGCCTATGTCCTCATCAAGTTTGCCAACTCACCTCGGCCTGACCTCTGGGTGTTGGAGCGGTCCACAGACTTCGGCCACACGTACCAGCCATGGCAGTTCTTTGCCTGTGAGTGCCCCCAGGCTGCAAAGCCAAGGAGTCTGCATTGTGGCTACAGTTGCCTCAAGGCCTCTGATGCCACACCCTGCCCTTGTGACGGTGCCACCTTGGTGTAGCTTATTGACTTCCTTCTTGGCACTGGACATAGCTGGTGTCACACTGGTGGTACCAGGAATCGTCCGGCCGTGTTTTTGCCCCTCTCGATCGACCTCAGCTCAGGCAGCTCCCATGGTAACAGAGCAGCCCTGGCAGCTGTGGGCCTAGTTCCTGCCAGCTTTACTGCCTGGGGCAGGAAAGAGCCGGAGTCACTGACTGTCCTGGCCACATGCCACCCTGACCAGTCATGTTGGCAGGGTGGGGATGCTCTGATTAGGCCTGCTTGGTGGCACGTTCCCCAAAACTCCCTGGCTGAGAGTGGGAGAGAGGTCGTCGAAGACAGCCTGGGTAGAGGTTAAGGAGTGTTTTGTTCTCTGCATGACCCAGGGCGAGGCCTGGGCAGTGGGGTATGGAAGGCTCTGCAGCCCAGCCTGGCCTGGCTGCTGGGGGCAAGGACTCTCTTCAGTAACCCCCGCCGGCCTGTAGAACACGGGACAGCAGTCCTGTTTCCGAGACTGCGGGGAGCATAAGGGTGCTAGGTTGGGACCCAGGGTGGGTGGGTTTCTGGTGGCCTCACCTTCTCATCCGTTTCCCGTAGCCTCCAAGAGGGATTGCTTGGAGCGATTCGGACCTCAGACCCTCGAGCGCATCAGGCAGGATGACGACGTCATCTGCACCACAGAGTACTCTCGGATAGTGCCTCTGGAGAATGGCGAGGTGGGGCTGCCCAGCCGTGCTTGTCTGGGCATGGTGGGTCCCTGAAGCCAAACTTGACCTCACCTGCCGGTGCCCTCTGCAGATTGTGGTGTCCCTGGTGAACGGGCGCCCCGGGGCCATGAACTTCTCTTATTCACCCCTCCTTCGAGACTTCACCAAGGCCACCAACATCCGCTTGCGGTTCCTGCGAACCAACACACTACTGGGTCATCTCATGGGCAAGGCGCTGCGGGACCCCACCGTCACCCGCAGGGTGAGCTTGGGGGTGTGGTTGAGCGCTGAAGGAAGGGTGGCAGAGCTGATTTCTTGTGGAGGCTCTGGAGAGGGGGTTGGTGGGGGCGGCATGCCCGGGGGTGGGGGGACAAGGCCCTGTCGGGGTGCCGTCTGACACTGGTGGCCTCCGCTGCAGTACTATTACAGTATCAAAGACATCAGCATCGGCGGCCGCTGTGTCTGTCACGGCCACGCGGATGTCTGTGACGCTAAGGACCCCTCGGATCCTTTCAGGTGAGACCTTTGGTTCTCTGTCTAACCTCATCTGCCTCCCTGCCTATCACAGTTCTGGCTTGCCGATGGCACCTGCACTGGCTGCTACCCTGGGTCTCCGTTTTCCCATCAGAAGAGGCAGTCCCATGTGACCCTCTCGGGGTGTCCTAGTCTTGGGTGATTGCTTGCCCTGAATTCCACAGAGGTGTGGGGTTCTAGACCCAGGGCCTTTGGGATGGGCATCAGTGGTAGACGTGATCCCTCGCCGCACACCTCTCTCCCTAGATGGGTGTGTACCCTTTGTCTAGGCAGCCCAAACCAGCTCCCCAGTGCACAAAGACTCTGCTGCTTTCACCCTGACCGTTACCGGTTTGCGTGGCTCAGTCAAATCCAGCAAGAGATACCCCGGCACCTCCCCACGTTATTCCCACCGGGGACGTTCGTTCTCTCTGTAGTGTCTGGGTCACTCTCTCATTCCCAGATCCCTGCTTCCCCAGAACTCTTTCTTTTTCTCTGGAGCACATGTCTCAGCCACTCAGTGGATGGCTGGCAGTCATCTTTAGAAGATGACGGATCTCTGAGTTCGAGGCCAGCCTGGTCTACAGAGCAGGTTCTAGGGCAGCCAGGGCTACATAGAGAAACCCTGTCTCTAAATTCCCCGACCCCAAAAGGAAGATGACTGTTTAACTAGCGTATAGCTAACTTTGCTTCTTGCGTGATAACGGCCTTCCGACCTGTGGGTGAGTTCCTTACCTGGGACAGCACTAGGTTCTCCTCAGGGTCTAGGGTCCCTTGGGCTGTTAACTGTTGGAGTTGCTACCCTTTTTCATGACCTCTGTGCCTGGATGCACTGTGGGTCCAGTTGGAAGTGTGGAGGGTGTGTGTGGGGGCTGTTTCTTGGACTTCTGCTCTCTGGTTCTGAGATCTAAGAATGCATGTATTTTTGCTGATTGGTTGGCCATGGCCCCCTGGCCCTTGTCTATGCTCCCACCAGATGAACAGCTTGTGTGCATGAGCGCGCGTGCTCCCCATTGGTCTCAGCAGCTCCCTCTGTTCCTCCTTGCTCTCGAAGTCTCCCATTGGCTGTGTCCCTCAGGTCATCCTTGCTCTCGGAATCTCCCATTGGCTGTGTCCTTCAAGGCCTCCTTGCTCTCGGAATCTCCCATTGGCTGTGTCCCTCAGGTCCTCCTTGCTC
>JAQHUG010000324.1:217782-238327 GCA_028555095.1 Dicrostonyx torquatus | reverse complement strand
GCTCTCGGAATCTCCCATTGGCTGTGTCCCTCAGGTCCTCCTTGCTCTCGGAATCTCCCATTGGCTGTGTCCCTCAGGTCCTCCTTGCTCTCGGAGTCTCCCGTTGGCTGTGTCCCTCAGGTCCTCCTTGCTCTCGGAGTCTCCCGTTGGCTGTGTCCCTGATCTGAGAGTCTCCTGTTGGTTGTGTCTGTCTGTTGTTTACCTAGTCCATTGAGAACCTCTGTTTTCTCTTTTAAAACATTTTCTGTGTGTGAATGTTTTGCCCGCATGTATGTACATGCACTACATGTAGGCCTTATATTTAAGGAAGCCAGAAACGGGTGTCAGACCCCTGGAACTGGAGTTACAGGTGGTTGTGAGCCATAGTGTGGATACTAGGAATCAAACCCTGGCCTTGGAAGAGCAGCCAGTGCTCTTAACCCCAGAGCCATCTCTTCAGCTCCAGTCTTGGCTCTTGGCTTGGGTTTTTTAAATTTCATATTTGCATTTTTCCAATTCTGGAAGTTCTAACTAGTCATTTTTCACATCTGCCTATTTTTAGCTCCTTTGTTTGTAGTCGTCTGAAACAGTATTTTTATTTATTTATTTTTTTTTGAGACAGGGTTTCTCTGTAGCTTTGGAGCATGTCCTGGAACTAGCTCTTGTAGTCCAGGCTGGCCTCGAACTCACAGAGACCCACCTGCCTCTGCCTCTCGAGTGCTGGGATTAAAGGCGTGCGGCACCACCGCCCGGCCTCTGAAACAGTCTTTTGCACCATTTACCGGATTGTCTCACTGAGTGGAGTCCTCGGGCTCAAATCTGCCATGCGTGGCATCTGCCGCCCCCACTTTGTTGTCCCTTTGCCAGGCTTCCTCAGGGCCTCTGTCCGTGACCGCGGAGACGCTCCCAGGGTGGCCAGCCTTGCTCCACATAATACCTATTTCTCTTACTAGCCCAGGGGTGCCTCGAGTGTGCGGGTCACTCAGAAGAGACACCCCCGCTGTAGACCTCTGGCTCTCCCTCTGCTGGGCCGGGCTAGGTAGTTGCTCCTCACCTGTACTGACAGGTAGTTCCTTCCTTCTCTCTCTCCTGGAGTGGAGGCTTTTCCAGAAGCCTTTGGGATGGGAGGGGCAGCAGGGTGACTCCCAGCCCCCTGTTGGGTATCAGTTGGGGTAGAGCTCGGAGGATTGCACACAGCCGCTTCTGGGTTTTGCTCAGGAAGTGCACACGCTGCCCCTTTGAGTGGGCTGGCTGTGACCCTGCCGCACGCTGGCAGAATACACAGAGGTGTTGGTTTATGCAGAACATATGCTCCAGGCTTGTCTTCAACCCCAACCAGCTGCTCCCCTGCCCACTGGGACAGCAGGCAGGCCTCCAGCCTTTGGAGAGAGGAAGCAGTTCTTGGCCACTTGCCCCTGGGGAGATGCCCTAGATATATGGGGGTGTCTGGCTGACACGAGGACTTCACAGGCTGAGTGAGATCCAGGTCTCAGTGGGGAACCAATGTGTCCCTCCCTTAGAACTGGTTCAGAGTTTTGGGGGCCAGGCAGGGTTGGTAGGGCCAGGGTTCCACCTTGCTGAGCTTGTAGGCCCTGCCCACCATCAACACACACCCTCCTCTCTTCAGCCTTCCTCCTAAGGCGTCATGGAGATCCCTTCTCCTCTCTGCTGTCGCCCCTCCCCGTTCCCTCCCCCATCTCTTTTCCTTTCTTGTTCCCATTCTCTGAGGCTCACGCCACGTGCACAGCCGCTGGGGTAGGAGTAGGGTGTGGACCAGAGCTTACTCCATGACAGCTGGGGACTGAGGGGAGGCGAGCCCTGTGCCCACACAGCAGGCCAGCAATGCCCAAGCACATGCCACCCACCTCGTCTCCAGCCCTCTGTCTCTCGGGTGGGTCCTAAGTCCTCCACGTCCCTTCACAGGCTGCAGTGTGCCTGCCAACACAATACATGTGGAGGCTCTTGTGACCGATGCTGTCCAGGCTTCAACCAGCAGCCATGGAAACCTGCTACCACCGATAGCGCCAATGAGTGCCAGTGTGAGTATACCGTATGCGAGTGCACTGCCAGTGTCCAGGGGTCACGGAGGGCATGCTAATCATTGGCCCCAATCCTACAGCCTGCAACTGCCACGGCCACGCCCACGACTGTTACTACGACCCCGAGGTGGACCGGCGTAATGCCAGCCAGAACCAGGACAATGTGTACCAAGGTGGGGGCGTCTGCCTTGATTGCCAGGTAGGCTAGGCAAGGGCCGGCCGGGTGTAGGAGGGCCTGCGTGATGGGAATGGGAACATGCCGGGACGGGACTTATCAAGCTCCGTGTCCCCTGTGTCCCCAGCATCACACCACAGGTATCAACTGTGAGCGCTGCTTGCCAGGCTTCTACCGTGCCCCTGACCAGCCGCTGGACTCACCCCATGTCTGTCGCCGTGAGTAGAGCTGTGTTCCTGAGCCATGGAGGCTGGAGATTTATGGTCAGGCTGGGAGAGGAGGTTGGGAAGTCCCAGCGTCTTAGCTGCTCTATCTCCCAAACCTCCCCGCCCCAGGGGGTGAGGCCTCAACTCCCTCTCGTTTCCGTGACCTTATCTGTGACTGTTTCTCAGGCTGTGACTGTGAGTCCGACTTCACTGATGGGACGTGTGAAGATTTAACAGGCCGCTGTTACTGCAGACCCAACTTCACGGGAGAGCACTGTGCCGCCTGCGCTGAGGGCTACACTGATTTTCCACACTGCTACCGTGAGGACCAGCTGGGAGCTCGGGATGTGGGGGTTCACGGAAAGCGGCTGAGGAAGGGTGGAGCCAGAGGGCTTGCCCGGCAAACGCAGTTGACTTGTGTGCAATGTTTCCCCCCCCAGCTGTGTCCTCATTTCCCCACAACGACACCAGAGAACAAGTGTCGCCTGCTGGACAGATAGTGAGTAAGTACCTCGAGGTCACCACGACCTACACACCCCGAGGTCACCATGACCTGCAGGAAGAAGTATATGCAAAGGGCCAGTTTTTAATCTTAGTCACCTTACATTTAGTCTATTGGATTTTAAAATTAATTTTTGACTTCACGTGTATGTGTGTTTTACGTGTACGCCTATGCATTGTGTGCGTGCCTGGTGCCCATGGAGGCGAAAAAGGTGTTGGACTCGTGATCCTGGGCTATAGCTCTGAAGCACCATGTGGGTGCTGGGACCTGAATTCCAGTCCTCTGCAAGAGCAGCAGTGCTCCTAACTGCTGGACCATCTCTTCAGCCCCAGATTTTTATTTATTTATTTTAACTAGTGCACAGTCTCATTGGAAACCCTTGGAGAAGCTGAGTGCTTGGGAACAACCCTCTTGGGGATACAGCTGTAGATGAGGGGTGCAGGGCTCGCCTGGCTTTCACAAAGCCCGGCTTCCATCGTCAGCACCTCAGCAACCACAAGTGCAAACAACCCTCTCCGTGCACCCTGAACTCTGCGTCCGTGTGCGCTCATTCTTGTAAACACTGTAGTAAACCGTGCACGCTGTTTAGGGATGGTGCCTTCTCCCAGACCATCCCGTAAACATCTTTCACAACCCGTTGTACAGACAGATGGAGGAGCTGAATTAACCAGCTGCCCTGCCCTCCTTCCAGAAAGATGCCACGACAGACATCCAGACAGCAGTGACTTCTCATGGTCTTGTCCCCACAGGGTGTCTTCCTAGAAGTCAGCAGGCTCTCTCTGGCTTACCAAACTCCCACATTTTGTGGCCTTTTGCCCAGGTGCCAAGTCGGTTTCCTAACACATGACAGCACACTGGTGCGCTGGCTGGGCGTACAGCTGCCGGCTGGACCATTGCCGGCCTGCACAGACATAGCCTCGGCCTCTCTCCTAGTGCAGAGACAGGCGTCCCCTTCTCAGTGTGTCTGGGTTTGGTGGTGGTGGTGGGGTGTTTTGAGATGGGGTTTCTCTGTGTGGTCCTAGTTGTCCTGGAACTTGCTCTATAGACCTGGCTGCCTCCAGACTCAGAGATCCACCTGTCTCTGGCTCCCAAGTGTTGGGTTTAAAGATGTGAGCCTTCACAGCTGCCTGGGATGCATCTTTTAGATGACTTTTTTTTGTCCCGTTGGCAGGATTGTATCCTCCTAGTGCAGGGTGGAAGTGGATGCATTTTTTTTTTTTTTTTTTTTGGTTTTTCGAGACAGGGTTTCTCTGTGGCTTTGGAGCCTGTCCTGGAACTAGCTCTTGTAGACCAGGCTGGCCTCGAACTCACAGAGATCCGCCTGCCTCTGCCTCCCGAGTGCTGGGATTAAAGGCATGCGCCACCACCCCCCACCCCAGCCAGATGTTTTATTTTGCAACTCATCATTGTTTTCCTAAAGAACCAGCTCTGGGGGTTTTCCTTTTTTTAGATTCTAACCTAAGAATGACTTTGCAGAGAAACTGTTTTTCCGGGTGGGACTGTTCTGTTCTGTCCGTGTCTAAACTTCCTGCTCCCACCTCCCTCCTAGACTGTGACTGCAACGCTGCAGGGACCCAGGGCAACGCCTGCCGGAAGGACCCACGGCTGGGACGCTGTGTGTGCAAACCCAACTTCCAGGGCCCCCACTGTGAGCGCTGTGCACCTGGGTTCTATGGCCCTAGCTGCCAAGGTGTGTGCAGCCCCCTCCTCATCCCTTCCTGAGGTGCCCTGCACCAGCTCAGCATCGACTGATCAGTGGGTCCTCTCTTTGCAGCCTGCCAGTGTTCCAGCCCTGGGGTAGCCAATGGTCTCTGTGACCCAGAGTCAGGCCAGTGCATATGCCGCACGGGCTTCGAGGGGGACAGATGTGATCGCTGTGGCGTTGGCTACTTCCGCTTCCCTCTCTGCCAGTGTGAGTGATGTCCCTCCACATGGGCGTAGGTGGTTGGGGTGCCTGAGTGACAACCTGCTTCTGTCAGGAGCCCCAGTAACGCATCCCACTCTGCAGTGTGTGGCTGCAGCCCTGCAGGGACCCTGCCTGAAGGCTGTGATGAGGCCGGCCATTGCCAGTGCCGACCTGGGTTTGATGGCCCTCATTGTGACCGCTGCCTCCCAGGCTACCATGGTTACCCCGAGTGTCATGGTAAGCAGAGAATTAGAGCAAGAAGAGGGTCAGGCCATCCCCACAGGATCAGCGTCTGACCCCTCCCTTCCTGTCCCCTGTGTGCCCATAGCTTGCGCCTGTGATCCTCGGGGGTCCCTGGATCAACACTGTGGAGTGGGTGGTTCATGCCGCTGCCGTCCTGGCTACACGGGCACCACTTGCCAGGAGTGCAGCCCTGGTTTCCATGGCTTCCCCGACTGCATCCGTAAGTTTCCTGGGAGAAGGGGAGGTGGGCAGTTCTCAGCCCTTCCTTGTACCCACTGACTTCACCCCACAGCCTGCCACTGCTCCACCGACGGTTCCTTACATGCGGTTTGTGAGCCTACCACGGGGCAGTGTAGCTGCCGGCCCCGCGTGACCGGGCTGCGTTGTGATATGTGTGTGCCAGGTGCCTATAACTTCCCCTACTGCGAAGGTGAGCCGGGGGTAGTGCAGCAGAGGGCAGCCCCGTTTGCGTGATCTGTGCGCCGTTCCTGGGGGTCCCCTTGTGTGTACACCCAAGGACTGTACATGTACTGGACATGGAGCTGTGTCCGTGTGCTGTCGTTAAGATCGTTCATGTGCTGTGTTTATGTGTGATGTTTCCGTGTGCTGTGTACATGCCCATGCTTTGCAAATGTTCGTGTAGTTGGCTATTCATGTGGTTGCTCTGTGTGCATGTTACATGCGTGTTCTTGTGTGTGCGGGTGATTGTTCGTGTGGTTGGGAAGCTGTTGACCTTGGTCGGTCACTGAGGAGTGATCAGAACTTGGTTATCTCTCCCTAGCTGGCTCTTGTCATCCTGCTGGTCTGGCCCCTGCCAATCCCACCCTTCCTGAGGTGAGCATAGGATTGCCCTTGGTGCAGGAATAGGCTAAGGGTCTGAAGCCCAGAGAGACCCTGGCTTTCTGCCTATTGCTTGTTGTCCCTAGCAACCTCGGGGCACATTTACCCCTTCTCCGGGTCCCTTATTTCCATCCTGGTGGCTGCCATGCATGGGACAAGGGCAGGTGAGGGACTTTGACCCTTGACCTCCACTGTGTCCCACAATTTGATTCTCTCTCAGGCACAGGCTCCTTGTACATGTCGGGCTCACGTGGAGGGTCCAAGCTGCGATCATTGTAAACCTGGGTACTGGGGCCTGAGCCCCAGCAACCCTGAAGGCTGCACGCGTGAGTCTGTCCTAGATGATTAAAGGTTTGAAGGGTAGATCCGAGGCCTTCCTGTCCCCCAGGGCTCTCACTCCTGCTCTGCCCTCCCCAGGCTGTAGCTGTGACCCACGAGGCACGCTGGGTGGAGTTACCGAGTGCCAGTCGGTGAGTCGGTGTCAGGGTATTGGGGTCTGTGGGTCCGGTCCGTCAGGACTCTGCCTCACCAAGTCTCACTGCCTGTTCCTCTCCAGGGCAACGGGCAGTGTTTCTGTAAGGCTCATGTGTGTGGCCAGACCTGTGCAGCCTGCAAGGATGGCTTCTTCGGCCTGGATCGCGCTGACTACTTCGGCTGCCGTAGTAAGTGCTCACACGCCGGCCCCCCCAGCCCTGTGTGTGCTGTATCATGCACGGTGGAAGAGTGAAGTCCAGGGAGGTACAAGTGGGTCAGGCAGGTAGGGCTCTCACTCTGGCAATAGCAGATTTAACTGGCTTCCTGGCCACAGCTCTGTCCTGACACGTGGCCCTTCGCTCCATGCTGTGTTCGTAGCAGACATCACTAATCCATCCCAGTTCCCTTGCCCCGGCCCCCAAGCAGACTCTAAGGGTTGATGTTAGTTTCTCTACTGAGACTGGGTGGGGACTTGCCTATGAGTCCTAACCTAGAGGGTTGTGAGAGGGACCCCTAAGGCTGTCAGGGGTCTAGGCAGCCTCTGACCCTGCTCTTTCTCAACACAGGTTGCCGGTGTGATGTTGGCGGTGCCCTAGGCCAGGGCTGCGAACCAAGGACCGGTGCCTGCAGGTGCCGCCCCAACACCCAGGGCCCCACCTGCAGCAAGTAAGTATCTCCTGTCGGCTGGGCCCGAGCTGGGGAGGCAGCGTGTACGGTGTCCCATATGTTCTCATCAGGACCCCACAGGGTACGCAGCCTACCCCTTGGAGATCTGGGTGGCTCTGTAGGGCTAGTGCCTGTCCGACTCAGACAGCTGTGTCCCGGCAGGCCGGCAAAGGACCACTACCTGCCGGACCTGCACCACATGCGGCTGGAATTGGAGGAGGCGGCCACTCCCGAAGGCCACGCTGTGCGGTTTGGCTTCAACCCTCTGGAGTTCGAGAACTTTAGCTGGAGGGGTTACGCACACATGACACCTGTCCAGGTGGGCCATGCCGCCCTTTCCCAGGGCCTGGTATGGGAACGGAACCAGATGGGTCTCCTGGCAAGGAGGGCAGCAGCACCTCAGAATCATGGGAGCCAGGTCAACAATGGCCAGAGAAGTGACCCTGGTGTCTCAAACCCACTGCAGCCCAGGATCGTGGCCAGGCTGAACGTGACCTCCCCTGACCTCTTTCGGCTGGTCTTCCGATATGTCAACCGTGGACCCACAAGCGTGAACGGGCGGGTTTCCATGCGTGAAGAGGGCAGGCTTTCCAGCTGTGTCAACTGTGAGTGGAGTCTGTTCACCCTTCCCTTTTCCATCCCATATTCCCCCTCTCAAGTCAAGCAAGCGATGGACCCAAAGTGTGGCCTCTTCATCCTGGCCCTCCACCCTGTGGGACATGTGCATTTCATGGGGGAAGTACAACCAGGGGAGTCAGGACGGCCTGAGGGCTGAACCCAGTCGTCTTACCCTCCCCACCTCAGGCACAGAGCAGAGCCAGCCAGTGACCTTCCCACCCAGCACAGAACCCACCTTTGTCACTGTGCCCCAGAGGGGCTTTGGGGAACCCTTTGTGCTGAACCCTGGCATCTGGACCTTGCTGGTGGAGGCTGAAGGTGTACTATTGGTGAGGCGGGGGCCACAGCAGGGTGGGGGCAGGCCCCGGGCTCCAGGGCCTTAGCACTCACCTCCCATCTCTCCCAGGACTACGTGGTCCTACTGCCGAGTACCTACTACGAGGCCGCCCTCCTCCAGCATCGAGTAACCGAGGCCTGCAGCTCCCGGCCCTCGGCCCTGCACTCCACAGAGAAGTAAGGTCCCACAGGATGGGTTGGGGCTGGATCCTGGCTGGACCTGTGCCGACCTCTGCTGACCTCCATCTCTGTTCCCCAGCTGCCTCCTCTACGCTTACCTGCCCCTGGACGGCTTCCCTTCAGCAGCTGGAACCGAGGCCCTGTGTCGCTATGACAACAGCCTGCCTCGACCCTGCCCCACAGAGCAGCTCAGCCCTTCACACCCACCCCTGGCGACCTGTGTTGGCAGCGATGTGGGTATCTGAGGGTCTGTGGAGGGGTGGGTGTCGTGGGCCTTGGTCTGGAGGAGTGGGTGCAAGGCAAGGTTACTGTAAGATGATGGAGCCGGTATGCATGGTTCATGGGATACTTGGTGGGAAGGGGACTCCCTTAGCGCCTCTGCTTCTATGATCTTGTTTGGAGATGCCCCGGGCACCAGGACAGCTATAGGCAGCTGTGGGAAGGATGAGGACCGTGGGCCTCTGGTCACCCTGCCCTCCCCCAGGTGGACATCCAACTTGAGATGACAGTGTCTCGGCCAGGCCAATACGCTCTGGTGGTGGAATACATCAGTGAAGATTCACACCAGGAGGTGGGTGTGGCTGTGCACACACCTCAGAGAGCCCCCCAGCACGGGATGCTCAGTCTCCATCCCTGTCCATACAGGTAAACATAGAGCAGGACAGGGTTGATGGGAGCACTCTTCCCAGAGCTTCCCACTTATGGTCTATCCCTCTCCTCAGCTCCCTGTGTCGGGGTCCAGCCCGGGATACCCAGCATCACCTGGCCACCTTCCACGTGGACTCTGAGGCCAGCATTCGTCTGACGGCCGAGCAGGCTCACGTCTTCCTGGTAAAGCCCCCTGAGCCCAGAGCAGCTTCTTACAGCTGTAAAAGAGAACAGAGCCTGTGGGTCCCTGGAGCTCCCGTGGTGTGGTGCTGCAGTGTATTTGGCCCTGCTTACAGCTATTTGACGGGGCTTATGAAGATCTGGACCTGTTTTTGGCCTCTAGCCTGCAAGAGCCCAGGATAGAGATGGGTGGATGGAGAAAGAGTAGATCGATGGGGTAGGGTACCATGGGGGCTGGGGGCTAGAAACTGTTACCAGTTCTGCATCCAAGTCTGGGCTATAGACAGAAGTTTCTGTCCTGCCTGGTTCCACAGCTGTTTAGTCCCAAAGAAACACAAAACTGTTTGACCTATTAGCTCGGGCTTATTTTTAACTAGCTCTTACAACTTAAATTAACCCTTAATTCTTGTCTATGTTTAGCCACGTGGCTTGGGACCTTTTCTCAGTGAGGCATTCTCATCTTGCTTCCTCTGCTTCCGGATGACGACTGTGTCTCTCTGCCTTTTCTCTTCCCAGAATTCTCCTAGTCTGGTCACCCTGCCTATACTTCCTGCCTGGCTACTGGCCAGACAGCGTTTTATTAAGCCAATACGTGTGACAAATCTTTACAGTGTTTAAGAGCATTATCCCACAGCCCTGGGCTCTAGGCTGAAGGCGGGAGTAATTGAGTCTAGGCTCAGTGGACCCCAGGGGTCTAAACTATGTGACCAGCCCTCTCTGTCCCACTGCGCCTCCTGTCCTCAGCTATCTGGAGCACAGCCACATATCCTCCTTCTGCCTACAGCACAGTGTCACTTTGGTTCCTGTGGATGAGTTCAGCACAGAATTCGTGGAGCCCCGGGTCTTCTGTGTGAGCAGTCATGGCACCTTCAACCCTAGCAGGTAGTGGTGTTGGGAGTGGCTTGGGCAGACAGCAGGGACCCATTAGCCTTCAGTGTGCTCACTCCTGGTACTCTCCAGCGCTGCCTGTCTGCCCTCCCGCTTCCCGAAGCCACCGCAGCCCATCATCCTTAAGGACTGTCAGGTCTTGCCACTGCCTCCCGACCTCCCTCTGACCCAGTCTCAAGAGCTCACGCCAGGTGCACCCCCAGCTGGACCGCAACCTCGGCCCCCCACTGTTGTGGACCCTAACGCAGAACCCACCTTGCTGCGCCACCCACAGGTGAGGGCTCAGGCTAGTCAGAAGCCTCTACAGGGATAGGTGTGGCGTGGGGCAGGGCTCCGGGTCCCTATCCTCCACCACCCTTGGCAGATGCTCCGAACAACAGGAGGACCAGATAGCGCCAGCTCCAGTCACTCATTGGAGACTCTTCCTACAGGGCACCGTCGTCTTCACCACCCAGGTGCCCACCCTGGGCCGCTATGCCTTCCTACTGCACAGCTACCAGCCAGTCCACCCTACCTTCCCTGTGGAGGTTCTCATCAACGGTGGCCGCGTCTGGCAGGGTGAGTGGCAACCCCACCTCCTCTACCTCCGTTCTCAGAAGTCTTATCCCAGGACCTGTTCCCCTTATTAGGGCTCTCCGTTTCTGTCTCAAATGGTGAAACAAATATTGGTTTATAAAGTGCCTGGAGGACCTGGTCACTTGTACCTGGGGCAGTCACGTATGGTATGTCTAATTCACAAAGGATGAGGCCTGGTCTCAAAGGCCACCTGTAGGCTCTCAGCTTGTCACATGACATCACCTGCAAGCCTGTCTCTGTCCCCTCATCTCTCCAGCTGTGCCCTACACCCAGGATAGGGCAGCCATGCAGGTAGAGTGGTCGGTATTGGAGCCTGACCTTGGTGTTTTGACCCCCGCCAGGCCACGCCAACGCCAGCTTCTGCCCACATGGTTACGGCTGCCGTACCCTAGTGTTGTGCGAGGGCCAAACTATGCTGGATGTTACAGACAACGAACTCACCGTGACCGTGCGTGTGCCAGAGGGCCGGTGGCTCTGGCTGGTGAGGCTTCGGGCTGGTGTCCGACTTGCAGAGGGGTCTTTCCTTCATGCCCGTCACGTATCTGAGCGTGTCAGCCGGAGTGTGCCACCTGTTTGCCAGGGTCTTTGCCATCACTAGTGCCATGGGAGGCTCTAGAGGGTCCCCGAGAGCTAAACCACTAAGCCCAGCTGGTGGGGGGACCTTCCCAGAAGAGGAGGATCCTGGGTAACAGGAGAGAGGAGAGGACATGAGCAACACCAGAGGCCTGGCTTATTATCTCTTCATGTCCCCAATCTTGTTGCACTTCCTTCCTGAGTAGCCCACGTGCCTGACTAGAACTGCTACACCCTGGTCGTAGCCAGTCTGAGGAGACTGTCTCGTTACCTGCTCCTGCCGATGGCTCTGTCCCCCCACCCCCACTCCCACCCCCGCCAGGCCCTTATGCTAGACCCTCGTGAAGGTGATTGGGTATTGCTTCTTAGGACTACATACTCATCGTCCCTGAGGATGCTTACAGCTCTAGTTACCTCCATGAGGAGCCCCTGGACAAATCCTACGACTTCATCAGCCACTGTGCCACCCATGGCTACCACATCAGGTGGGCTGGGGGAGGGCAGAATGGGGACCTGGGGTGCAGGGGTGAGGCCAGGAGCCAGCCTCACCCCTGCTTCTCAATGTAGCCCCAGCAGCTCATCTCCGTTCTGCCGGAATGCCGCCACCTCCCTGTCTCTCTTCTACAACAATGGGGCTCTACCTTGTGGTTGCCATGAGGTGGGTGCCACGAGCCCCACATGCGAACCCTTCGGGGGCCAGTGTCCCTGCCGGGGCCACGTCATTGGCCGTGACTGCTCCCGCTGCGCCACCGGCTACTGGGGCTTCCCCTTCTGCAGACGTGAGTAACCCGCTCAGAGCATCAGAGCCAAGTGTGCTGAACCCCTTGGACTTCCTGGGGAGTGGGGGTGCACCAGGATCCGGGGGCATGGCAATCAAGGGAGCATTCTGGAGTCTAGCAGGACTTCCTGTGGAGTGGGGGTGCACCAGGATCTGTGGGCATGGTGATCAAGGGAGCATTCTGGAACCTAGCCGACTGGCCCCGTCACTTCCTTCCTGCACACCTCTCCTAAAAGGTCCTAGGGAGCAGCAGGTGGCCAGTGGCTCCTGACAATGGCTCATTGATCACGTCAGAGGAGCTGTGTGAGGCAGAGAGCTATGAGGAAGGGTGGAACTAGGGTGTCCCTGCCACACCCTTGTGGGCTGCGCCTGGGGACTGAGCGGGACCAGAGAGGTCAACGATGTTATCCACCCCGACAGCCTGTGACTGCGGTACCCGCTTGTGCGACGAGCTCACGGGCCAGTGCATATGCCCTCCGCGCACCGTCCCCCCGGACTGCCTGGTCTGCCAGCCACAGAGCTTTGGTTGCCACCCCCTGGTTGGTTGTGAGGAGTGTAACTGCTCAGGGCCTGGAGTTCAGGAGCTGACAGACCCTACCTGTGACGTGGACAGCGGCCAGTGCAAGTGAGTGTAGCTGGTACCTCCACTGTCTTGTGGCATCTCGGGTCGGGGAGAGCGTTGTCCAGCAACTCACTCCTCTGTATCTCAGAAGAAGCTCTAGAGACCTGCATCCTGTGGGTTCTGGGTGACCCAGGACTCTGGGGGATTCACGTCGCCTTCATCCACGTGCAGATGCAGACCCAATGTAGCTGGGCGTCGCTGTGATACCTGTGCCCCGGGCTTCTATGGCTATCCTAGCTGCCACCCCTGTGACTGCCACGAGGCGGGCACCGTGGCGAGCGTATGTGATCCTTTCACCGGCCAGTGCCATTGCAAGGTGAGCAGGGTCTTGTGTCCAGGCTTTCCTAAGTCACCTTCCTAGGCCCCCTTCCTGTATCTGCTTCCGGGGAGACACTGCCCTCAGCAGCCTTTCTGGGTCGGTGGGGCTTCCTGGAAGCTTTTGGCAGGGGGCAAGGTGTAAAACTGATCTATGGTGTGGCCCTCGACACACAGCCAACTGACCTTCGCCGTTCCCTGACCCCCTGACCTTAGGAGAATGTACAGGGCTCAAGATGTGACCAGTGTCGCCTCGGGACCTTCTCCTTGGACACGGCTAACCCCAAGGGCTGCACCCGCTGCTTCTGTTTTGGGGCGACAGAGCGTTGTGGGAGCTCTAACCATGCCCGACATGAGGTATCCTGCCCTAGCCTGGGACTGAGATGGGAACGCCTTGGGGGGCCTGGAATGCAGAGCAAGGCCAAGTGTCTAGTCTGTGTGACGCGTGTGCGTGCTCACAGTTCGTGGACATGGACGGCTGGGTGCTGTTGAGCAGTGATCGGCAGGTGGTACCCCACGAGCTGCGGCCTGAGATGGAACTGCTGCACGCAGACCTGCGCCTCGTAGCTGACAATTTCCCAGAGCTGTACTGGCAGGCCCCGGCCTCCTACCTGGGCGACAGGGTGAGTAGGAGCATTTGGCCTGAGGGGCTGTACCTTCTGGGAAAAGTGGGTGCCAATGAGTGTGGATCCAGGGACCCTGGAGCTACGTTGTAAAGGAGCATGAGAGGTGCCTGGATGGGGGAGGGCGCTGTAGGGATGGATGTGGGAGAGAGGGGACCCATCCCTCTGTGCTGGCTCCAGGTGTCCTCTTACGGTGGGACCCTCCACTATGAGCTCCACTCGGAGACCCAGCGTGGCGACGTCTTCATTCCCTACGAGAGCCGGCCGGACGTGGTGCTGCAGGTGGTTGAGTGGGGTGGGTGCATCCGGCTGGGATAGTGAGTCAGCCCCGGTGCCAGCCCTAACCCTGTCCATGTGTCTGGCTCTCAGGGCAACCAGATGAGCATCGCCTTCCTGGAGATGGCGTACCCTTCACCGGGCCACATTCACCGCGGACAGCTGCAGCTGGTAGAGGTGAGCAGAGCTGGTCAGGGCCCCCTGTAGTCTTTGTTCTCCACGGTGGAGAGCAGCCCAGGGGTGGGAGACTGGACTCCTTTCTGATTGCCCGTGAGTGGGGCAGCTCTGGTTTTAACCTTGAACATAGTAACTGAGAGACCCTGAGGCTCCTTGACCTCTGACCCACCCTGGGAGCTGCCCCTCTGTGTCTGCCCGACTGTTGATCTTTCTTACTTTTTAGAGAGCTTTGCTCTAGAAGCATCAAAGCTGCCTTCCAGTTTGTAGCTCGGTCTTTTTTAGTTTATCACATTTTATTTACTTAGAATGTGTGTGTATGCACGTGTGGACTCCTGTACATGCTACAGTACACGTGTGGAATCGGAGGACAACTTGATAGAGCTGGTTCTCTTCTCCCACCATGCGGGATCCGGGGATTGACTGCTTCTCAGGCTGAGGGCAGGCAACCTGTTGTTACTCACTGAGCTGTCTCGCCGGCCCGTAGCGTGGGCTGAGGCTGCTCTTTTGTTCCCTGGCTGCCCAGTAGCTCACACTTCTTATTGGCTAGCTCTTACATCTTAAATTAACTCATTTCTGCTCATCTGTGTATTGCCATGCGGTTGTGGCCACATGGCTTCTCTTTGACCCCACCTACTCTCTCCTTCTCTATCTGCTTGGAATTCCCGCCTTGCCCTAGTCTGCGCTGCCATAGGCCCAAAGGAGCTTTTTTATTAACCAGTGGTATTCACAGCGTACAGAGGGGGAAATCCCACATCACTGTAGTTTTTTTTTCTTTTTTTAAAACATCCTCTGTTGAGTAGATTCTTGATATCTTCAAGTTTCTCAAGTTCTCGTGTTTGTTCAGGTTTTGTGTCTGTNCTCTTACATCTTAAATTAACTCATTTCTGCTCATCTGTGTATTGCCATGCGGTTGTGGCCACATGGCTTCTCTTTGACCCCACCTACTCTCTCCTCTATCTGCTTGGAATTCCCACCTTGCCCTAGTCTGCGCTGCCATAGGCCCAAAGGAGCTTTTTTATTAACCAGTGGTAGTCACAGCTTACAGAGGGGGAAATCCCACATCACTGTAGTTTTTTTTTTTTCTTTTTTTAAAACATCCTCTGTTGAGTAGATTCTTGATATCTTCAAGTTTCTCAAGTTCTCGTGTTTGTTCAGGTTTTGTGTCTGTCCTGTAAGAATACTTACCTCTCTGATGTCAGAAAGGACCCGTTTATGTTTTTTTTTCTTCTAAAAACTATCACAACCATCTGTAATGAGGTCTGGTGCCCTCTTCTGGCCTGTAGGCGTATACACACACAGAATATTGTATACATAATAAATAAATAAAAATCTTAAAAACTTTTTTCTTTGTATATATAAATTCTTACCTGGAATTAGCTTTGTCGTTTCCCTCATGGGTGGCCGCTCGAGTTCCCTCACGCGCGCCTCTGTCCTCTACCGTGCTCTGCCCCAGCTGAGGTTGTATCTCCGCCCCGCAGGGGAACTTCCGGCACCTGGAGACTCACAACCCGGTGTCCCGTGAAGAACTTATGATGGTGCTGGCTGGCCTGGAGCAGCTGCAGATCCGTGCCCTCTTCTCCCAGACCTCCGCCACCGTCTCCCTGCGCCGGGTGGCACTAGAGGTGGCCAGTGAGGCTGGCAGGGGGCCTCCGGCCAGCAATGTGGAGCTCTGTATGTGTCCTGCTAACTACCGTGGGGATTCATGCCAGGTACAAAGTGGTCAGGGTGGGTGCTTGGCCATGAAGGTGCCCACCGCCGTGGGTCCTTCCCGAGTGTACTACCAGCATCTGCCCTCTGCTCTGTCCCATCTCCGCCCACACGTGTCTTCCTCTCCATTACCCTGCCAGCCTGCTTGTTCAGTCGACTGTTCCCTCGTCACCTGTGACCCGTCCATTTATCACTGTCTGCCTCCCCATACACACGCAGCTGTCACCTGTCCCTCACAGCCATCATCCCTGATCCTCCCAGCTCGTGCCTCCCCCCTCGTTTCCTCCCTCACTGGTGTCTCTCTGCCTGTGATACCGGGTACTCTAGCATGATACCTGGGTTAGGGTTGTGACTGACCACCACTAGACAAATATGTTTGGGATAGAAAGAAGGCAGCGCTGGTCACCTGCCACACAGCCTAGCCATTCCGGAGCCATCCATCTCCATCTCACAGTGTGTCCACAGGTCCAGAGACCCAACAGCCAGACAGAACTCCTGGACCCTGTGATCCATGGTGTGGTATCCCTACAGCCCCTGCTGGTGCATGAGGGTCCCCAGAGGCCGACCTGTGAGCAGCCTGTCTAGTCTGCCCAGCACTGGGACTGGCATCACATTCCCCCACCCCCACAATCACTAACGTCCTACCTGCTTCCCCCAGGAATGTGCCCCTGGCTATTACAGGGACATCAAAGGTCTCTTCCTGGGCCGATGTGTCCCCTGTCAGTGTCATGGTCACTCGGACCGCTGCCTTCCTGGCTCTGGCACCTGTGTGGTGAGTACCGCCAAGCCTGGCCAGCCAAGGAAGACTTTGGTTCCAGACCCAGGGTACCAGCTGACTTAGGGCGGTGGGGGTGGCATGGAGATGCGTCTCTACTCTCAGCACTGACTTTCCACTGTGCCCCAGAGCTGCCAGCACAACACAGAAGGGGACCAGTGTGAACGCTGCAGGGCGGGCTTTGTGAGCGCCGATCCCAACGACCCTGCTGCGCCCTGCGTGAGCTGCCCTTGCCCCTTGGCGGTGCCCTCCAACAAGTAAGCAGCGCGTGGTCCCTTCTACAGCCCCTGAGCAGCTGGGGTCGGCCCAGTGGGTGAACCCCAGCACTGGGTGCCTGCCCCTGATGGAGAGGTGTCCCTGTGTAGCGACTGCTCTGTCTCATTCTTGCAGCTTTGCCGATGGCTGCGTCTTACGAAATGGCCGAACCCAGTGCCTCTGCAGGCCAGGCTATGCCGGGGCCTCCTGTGAGCGGTAATTAGGCAGGGCGACTCCATACAAGACCCTAGGGCGCCCTGAGTGGGGCCACCGGACCCTGACTGCCCCTCCTCTCTTTGCCACCCATTCCTAGCTGTGCACCTGGCTTTTTCGGAAACCCTCTGGTGCTGGGTAGCTCCTGTCAGCCCTGTGACTGCAGTGGCAATGGAGACCCCAACATGATCTTCAGTGACTGTGACCCCCTGACGGGCGCTTGTCGCGGCTGCCTTCGTCACACCACGGGGCCCCGCTGCGAAAGCTGTGCCCCTGGCTTCTATGGCAATGCTCTGTTGCCCGGCAACTGTACCCGTAAGCGCCCAGTGGGGGTTTGGATGCACCCTAAGGACAGGTTCTGGGCCAGTGTGGCCAGGCTTCCTTCCCTGCATGGCCGGACCCTATCCTTGCCTTGCTGCAGGGAGGAGGCCAAACAGGACCAAGAATCATGGGAAAAGCTGTAGGAAGTAAGGTTTGGGGACAGCGCAGTGACCTTAGCCCTACTTTCTGCAGGGTGTGACTGTTCCCCGTGCGGGACAGAAGCCTGTGATCCTCAGAGTGGGCGTTGCCTGTGCAAGGCAGGCGTGACTGGACAACACTGTGACCGCTGTTTGGTAGGGCTGGGAGCAGGCCTGAGGATGGAGCAGGCTACAGGGAGGGGCCAGGCTGTACTGAGGGAGAGGCCTGGTCTCTGGAGGAATGAGCGATGGGGAGGTTTGACTGGACCTGGTGAGCCTGTGATAGCCTGTTTCCCGCATTGGAGGACGCGGGGTGCCGGGGGCTGGGCAGGCCGTTGACCGCAGGATGTGTTACAGGAAGGACACTTCGGCTTTGAGCAGTGCCAAGGCTGCCACCCTTGTGCCTGTGGACCAGCCGCCAAGGGCTCTGAGTGCCACCCTCAGAGCGGTCAGTGTCATTGCCAGCCAGGGACCACGGGGCCCCAGTGCCGCGAGTGTGCCCCTGGCTACTGGGGGCTCCCGGAGACGGGCTGCAGGCGTGAGTACAGGAGTGTGGCCAGGGTGGGAGGAGGGGCGGGCGTCCTTGGACCCCTACAGTTAATCTACCTACCCTTCCTGCTGCAGGCTGCCAGTGTCCACGAGGCCACTGTGACCCACACACAGGCCGCTGCACCTGTCCCCCAGGGCTCAGTGGGGAGCGGTGTGACACCTGCAGCCAGCAGCACCAGGTGCCCGTGCCAGACGGGTCTGGGAGCCACGGCGTACACTGTGAAGGTACGCCCTCGCCGCGCCCTTCCCGCTCTTTCTGTCCTGCCTGTTTGGGGGTCCTCAGGCCTGTCACGACCTGGTGTTCCTTCCCTTTCTGAAGTAACCTCAGCCCCCAGAGGGACCCCAACTGTCTGTCTCCATGTCCCGAGGGATTATCACGAGTCCATGTTTAACCTGATAGCCACTCTCTTGCTCCTAAATCGGGGGTGCCGCTCTGAAACTGGCCACTGCCCCTCCAGCAGGCCTCGCTGCCAGGATTTTCCCCAATAGAGTGCTCCATAGCGTCCAAGGCCAGCTTCCTCCTGACCGGATGAGGGTCTTCACCCGTCCCTGAGATGCCCTTGCTGACCTCTTCCCCCTGTGATTTTTGACTAGGTTTCCTGTGTCAACCTCTTGTGCCTGTTACCTGACCTCGTGCCGACCCCATTTTCCTGATCAATTCCTGCCCTGACCCGGTCACCCCATTACCCATAACCCTAGTGGTGGCCTCTTACACTGACCTCATGGTGCTGACCCGTTCTTGGGTTGGTCCTCTAATCCCTGGCTAAGCCGTATCCTCAGTGTCTGCTCCCCTCTGCCCGCAGTGTGTGACCACTGTGTGGTCCTGCTTCTGGATGACCTCGAGAAAGCTGGCGCCCTCCTCCCCGCCATCCGTGAGCAGCTGCGGGGCATCAATGCCAGCTCTGCGGCCTGGGCCAGGCTGCACAGGTTGAATACCTCCATTGCTGACCTGCAGGTATCTCGTGCCCACCTGCCTTCCCTGCTCCCTCCGGCTGGCCACGTGGTACTTAACTTCCCGTCCCCAACAGAGCAAGCTCCGGAGCCCACTGGGACCCCGCTACCAGACAGCAGAGCAGCTGGAGACTCTAGCACAACAAAGTACAAGCCTTCAGCAGGATGTTGAGCGGCTGGACAGTCAGGCAAGACCCGTGAACTCCGCCCCAACCTTTTCCTTGGGAAGCCGTCACCCTGGCACCCCCTGTCCTTGACACCAAACTCACCTCCTCCCAGTTCTCTCAGCCATTCTCCCACAACTCCAGGGCCACCCCCTTTTTATCGTACCCACAAACACTGCAGCTAAGGAAAACTGTACCCACAGGCCATAGGAGCCCAAGACCGGGCAGGCCAGCTGAAGGACAACACTGAGGCCACGCTGGACCGGGCACAGACATTGCTGGAGACTGTGCGTGCTGTGGACCGTGCCCTGAGCGGTAGGACTGACTGATGCGTTGGGTCTCCTATAGGGTAGGCTGCTTGGGTGTGTGTGGGGGGCAGGACTTCCTGGGAGTCTCCCCTTGAGCTGGCTGGGTCCTGTCTGTTTATCCCCTGGGCAGGGGGCTGCCTAGGGTCTGTTGGTTCCCTTAGTGCTGGACTGACCCTCACCCAGCTCCACTGGGAATACTTGCAAGCCTCCTAAGTGGCAAACAGCCCAGGGACTGAGAACAAACTGGGGTCCCCAAGCTTTTAGGACAGGATCTGGCACAGCCGAAGGATTGGAAGAAAACCGAACTTTCTGCTTAGGGAAGGCCTGGGAGTGGGCTGACCCAGCATGTCAGGATCGCAGAAGGGAGCGGGGTATAGGAATAGAGGCAGAGAGGGGTGTGTCCTCTAAGAGCCGCTAATGTGCTGGTGGCCTGCCGAAGTGCCCTGGACGGGGATGAGTGGAAGCCACCCCAGGCCCTGACGATCCTCTCCCGCAGAGCTGGCATCTCGCATGGGCCAAGTGTCCCCAGGCAATGCCTCTACACCGTCTGGTGAGCAGCTGCGCTGGGCACTGGCTGAAGTGGAGCGGCTACTCTGGGATATGCAGACTCGTGACCTGGGGGCCCCGCGGGCAGTGGCGGAGGCTGAACTGGCAGAAGCCCAAAGGCGTGAGTGGGGCCAAGTCATGTTAGGGTGGACTGGATAGAGGCTGGGGCGCATGAGAGGGGTCTGGGTACTAGAGTGACCACCTTCCTACTCTGGTGTTGGCCAGTGATGGCTCGTGTGCAGGAGCAGCTGACCAGCTTCTGGGAAGAGAACCAGGCGTTGGCCACACGCATTCGGGACCAGCTGGCCCAGTACGAGGCTGGCCTCATGGACCTCCGCGAGGCCCTGAACCACGCCGTCAATACTACCCGGGAGGCTGATGAACTCAACAGCCGCAACCAGGAGCGGCTGAAAGAAGCCCTAGTAAGTGCACCTGTTCCTGTTCCTGCCTCCTCCTCTCCAGGCCTGTCTTCTACAACTTTCTATCAGCTCTCTTCCCGTTCTCCGTCCTCTCCCTGCCTCCTATCCTCTACATCTCTGCTCGTCTACTTTGTCCTTTCTGCCTCTTGGCCATGTTCCCCCAATCCCATCCTTCATCCTCTCCCTGCCCTCTGCCCTCCTATCCCCCTTCTCTCTGCTCCCTCTCCTACCCTTGACCCCCTCCCTCCTCTCATTGCCCTCTTACCTTTTCCTTGCTCTCAGCTCTCCCCTCCCCTGCCCTCCCTACTCCCCCTGTTCTCTTCCCCCTGTCCTCCCTTCTCCCCCTGTCCTCCCTTCTCCCCCTGTCCTCCCTTCTCCCC
>JAQHUG010000324.1:201220-217640 GCA_028555095.1 Dicrostonyx torquatus | reverse complement strand
CTCTCCCCTCCCCTCCCCTGTGATGCTTAGGGCCCCATTACATCATTTATTCCCACTCTCCTAAAATCTCGTCCCAAGCAATGGAAACAAGAGCTGTCCCAGGACAATGCCACCCTAAAGGCCACCCTTCAGGCTGCCAGCCTCATCTTGGGCCGTGTTTCTGAGCTTCTACAGGGCATGGACCAGGCTAAGGAGGTAAGTGCGGCCCCGCCTGGCCAGTTCCCCCCAAGCTTTCTGGTTGCTGCCAACTTCTAGATATCCTGGACTCCCCTGCATGCAGAGCTCCATCTGGTCCTGGGGTCCCCAATTAGAAGGGTAATAAAGCCCATCCCCCCCTCAGGACCTAGAGCACCTGGCGGCCAGTCTGGACGGAGCCTGGACACCCTTACTGAAGAGGATGCAGGCCTTCTCCCCAGCCAGCAGCAAGGTGGACTTGGTGGAGGCTGCTGAGGCCCACGCTCAGAAGCTGAATCAGCTGGCGATCAACCTGTCTGGGTGTGTGGCACCCCCAGGGTGCAGTCTGGGTGCCCGTGGGTACAAGTGACCCTAGGTAGGGTGACTGGTCTGGGAGGGCTCCTGGAGGGAGACCATTATTCCAGAAGGATCCAGGCTTTCTATAGCCTCATAGAAAGTTTGGGGTCCAAATTTTGGCAGAAAGGAGATCTAAAGGGTTAGACACAGACCCTGAGATGTGTCCAGCCAAGCTGTGATCTCCAAGGCCTCCATCCTCATAGACCATGATCCTCCTTCCCCCCTACAGCATCATCCAGGACATCAATCAGGACCGCTTCATTCAGAGGGCGGTGGAGGCCTCCAATGCCTACAGCAGCATCCTGCAGGCCGTTGAGGCCGCCGAGGGCGCCGCAGGCCAGGCTCTGCAGCAGGTCAGCCGCACGTGGGAGGTGAGCCCTGAGCACCCGTGGCTCACACGAGCCCTGCTCCCCACTCCCAGTGGTGGGAACGGCCCTGTGTAAACAGCTCCTGATCTTCTGTAGACAGTGGTCCAGCGGGGCCTAGCAGCCCGAGCCAGACAGCTCTTAGCCAACAGCAGCCTATTGGAGGAGACCATCCTTGGGCACCGGGAGAGGCTGGGTGTCGGTGAGTTCTTGGATCCTTGGGGGTACACTGACCTCTGGGACATGGCCATGTAGCTCTGGGACGGTTCTAGCATGGTTCAGGGTGAGAATCAAGAGGCACTGGACATGCCTGCCCTATGTGGCTTCTGTAGGATGGTTCTACTCCAGGGGTCAGGGATGGTGATACTGTCTGCCCGTCTTAGTGGTATGCCCAGGGACCGCAGCCAGAGAAGGATGAAGTTTCAAGGTCTTTGTTCTCTGTCCATCTCTGGGTGGGACTCTGTGTCACTGAGGCTTCCTCCACAGCTCAGGGTCGCCTGCAAGCCGCAGGGATCCAGCTACATGACGTCCGGGCCAGGAAGGACCAGCTGGCAGCCCAGATCCGGGAGGCACAGGCCATGCTGGCCATGGACACGGGTACGTGGCTTAGCTCTGCTCTTGCCCATTGCTCCTCTGTGACCTATAGTGCCTTGTGAGAGTGGACACATTCACGCCAGTGGCCAGTGAGTCACTGCTGTGGTCAGTGCGTCTGAGGAGGCGCCTAGGCTAAGGTATACTCTGGGGTTGTGCCTCTGACGTGAGGCCCAGGTCACCAACACAGCAGTCCCCGGCACTGGGTACCGATGAGCAGGGCGTCAGAGTGCTGGACAGTGGTGGAAGGCGTGGGGCGAGGAGCAGTGGCTAGGGTACCGGAGGATGCAGGAGCATGTCCTGTTGGCTCAGGAGAAGGCCATTCCTAGAAAAGACCAGTTGATCAGTGACCATAGAGGTCAGAATGGGGTTCATTTGGCTCCCTCTCCAAGAGGGTTCAGAACTGACAACAGCATGGTCTGGCCTAGTTGGCTAAGGCTTCCCCACGGCCACCAAAATGTCCCAGGCACACCTGGGTGCAAACCTCAAACACTGGGCAAGACTTGGGAACTGATGGTGGTCCCTGTTTGGGAGGGCGGCAAGACCAAGAAAGGTGTCTGGGTAGAATTCTGAGTGTACTGAGCTGCAGGTATAGAGCTTGTTACCCATGGGGTGAGCATCGAGGGTGGCCATCCTAGGTGGGGTCTAGAAACATGAAGCTGGCCCTTGCTGGGCATGGCCTCCATGTGCTATAGGTGAGACCAGTCAGAAGATCGCTCATGCCAAGGCTGTGGCTACCGAAGCCCTGGACACAGCCACCCGTGTGCAGTCTCAGCTTCAGAGCATGCAAAAGAACGTGGAGCGTTGGCAGAGCCAGCTGGGGGGCCTGCGAGGCCAGGACCTGGGCCAGGTGGAACGTGATGCAAGCAGTTCAGGTGAGCCGGCGGCCCTCGTCCTCCCGGGGGGCCGGGCTGTGGGAGACAAGGCTCTCAGCCCACCTTCCCTGCAGTGTCCGCCCTGGAGAAGACACTGCCACAGCTGTTGGCCAAACTGAGCCGTCTGGAGAACCGTGGAGTGCATAATGCCAGCCTGGCCTTGTCTGCCAACATCGGTCGTGTGCGCAAGCTCATTGCCCAAGCCCGGGGTGCTGCCAACAAGGTGGGTAGCTTCTGGCCTCCGGACTGTGTGTAGGAACGATGGGACCCAGGAGGCTGGGTAGCAAACTGTCATCTGCTGCGCTCCAGGTCAAGGTGTCTATGAAGTTCAATGGGCGTTCAGGGGTGCAGCTGCGTGCCCCACGTGACCTCGCTGACCTCGCTGCCTACACTGCCCTCAAGTTCTACCTCCAGAGCCCGGTGCCTGCGCCTGCACCAGGCGAGAACACTGGGGACCGCTTTGTTCTGTATATGGGCAGCCGCCAGGTACCAGTCAAGCCGGAGGAGGGAATGGGTCATAGTGGACTGGAGGTTAGACACGGGCAGTGCTCGGTCCTCATCCTAACTGCGTCCTCTGGCTGCCACCGCAGGCCACTGGGGACTACATGGGTGTGTCTCTGCGTAATCAGAAGGTGCACTGGGTGTACAGACTAGGTAAGGACGGCCCCACAACTCTGAGCATCGATGAGAACATTGGGGAGCAGTTTGCCGCCATCAGCATTGACAGGTACAGGTACCCTGAAGAGGGGGTTAGACACTCGTGGTTCAGAGTCCCCCCGTCTGTTTCTCACCCCTCACCTCTGCTCCTAGGACCCTCCAGTTTGGCCACATGTCTGTCACGGTGGAGAGGCACACGGTTGAAGAGATCAAGGGGGACACAGTGGCCCCAGGGATGGAGGGGCTGCTGAGCCTACAGCCTGATGACTTTGTCTTCTATGTGGGAGGGTACCCCAGCAACTTCACGGTGAGCCTGGCCCCGCCTCTGGGTAGTCCTAGAGCGTACTGGCAGTCCTGTCTGTCTTGACCTGGCGGGAGAAAGCCCTTGTCTGTCAGTCCATCCTCCTGCAGTCTGAGTGTCCACTGGTCTCTACGAAGTAGGAAAGTGGCACCCTAAGCGTGCACTTTACCCACAGCCCCCTGAACCCCTCCGCTTCCCTGGCTACCTGGGCTGCATTGAGATGGACACACTGAATGAGGAGGTGGTCAGTCTCTACAACTTTGAGCAGACCTTCCAGCTGGACACCGCAGCGGATAAGCCTTGTGCTCGGTAGGAAAGGCCCAGCACCCTGTGACGCCACTCGCCCCATCTCCCACCCCTTCCCCCACTGACTCGAAGCCTCTAATGCGCAGCTCCAAGGCCACTGGTGACCCGTGGCTCACGGACGGCTCCTACCTGGATGGCAGCGGCTTCGCCCGCATCAGCTTTGAAAAGCAGTCCAGCCACACGAAGCGTTTTGACCAGGAGCTGCGGCTCGTGTCCTACAACGGGATCATCTTTTTCCTCAAGCAAGAGGCAAGGCTGACCCTATGCCCCCCCTTCTCCCTCAGTCTGGCTCTGCCCTGCCCTGCCCCCTCCTAGTGCATCTGAGCTGACCCTGCTGTGCCCTGTTCCTGCAGAGCCAGTTCCTGTGCCTGGCAGTGCGGGACGGCACCCTTGTGCTCCTTTATGACTTTGGCTCAGGCCTGGAGAGCGCCACCCCACTGCAGCCCCCACCACCCCTGACAGCGGCCAGCAAGGCGGTAAGGCAAGGGGGCCTGGGGCTAGGAGGACCAGCAGGGGCTTGGCTTTTCTGAAGCCCGCTGCCCCTTCCCTGCAGATCCAGGTGTTCCTGCTGGCTGGCAATCGCAAACGTGTGCTGGTGCGTGTGGAGAGGGCCACCGTGTTCAGCGTGGAGCAGGACAACACGCTGGAGATGGCGGATGCCTACTACCTGGGCGGGGTGCCACCTGAGCAGCTGCCCCTGAGGTGAGCACGGGCCCTGGGGCATATGGGGGTCCCAGTGCCAGCAGGGCAGGCCACTCAAGCTCTGACTGCCCTGCAGCCTCCAGAAGCTCTTCCCCTCGGGGGGGTCTGTCCGCGGCTGCATCAAAGGCATCAAGGCCCTGGGCAAGTATGTGGACCTCAAACGGCTGAACACCACGGGTATCAGCTTCGGTTGCACCGCTGACTTGCTAGTGGGCCGTGCCATGACTTTCCACGGCCATGGCTACCTGACCCTGGCACTTCCCGATGTGGTGCCCATCACTGGCAACATCTACTCTGGCTTTGGCTTCCGTGGCACCCAGGAGAACAGCCTGCTCTACTATCGCGTCTCCCCGGTGAGCTGACGGCAACTCGCACCACAGCTGTGGTCTGGGCCTGGGGGTTGGAAGGAATGAGTCTGGACTCCTGGCCTAGCCAACTTGACCTTGCCCCTGTCCCTAGGATGGGCCATACCAGGTATCCCTGGATGAGGGCCATCTGACACTCCAGTTTATGAAGACAGCGGTGAAAACTCAAGGGGTCTTCGCCGATGGTGCCCCCCACTATGTTGCCTTCTACACCAATCAAACACAGTAAGCCCTGCTTCAAGGCAAAGAGGGAAAGGGTGCCAGTATGTTCTACAGGAGGGTCTGGGTGAGGCCGGCCCTTCAAGAAGAATGTGCCAGGATGGGAACACTGCCTTCTCCTCAGGGTAAACCTGTTTGTGGACGACCAGCTACAAAATATAGAACCCTACCAGGGAACACTTGCCACGCTTCAGCCGCAGCCTGAGGATCCGCGGCTTCTCCTGGGAGGCCTGCCTAAGTCTGGTACCGCCCACAACCTCAGTGGCTGCATCAGCAATGTCTTTGTGCAGCGGTGAGCTGGTTGGTGTCGGGATGAGGTCTGTCCCAGCTGAGCCCCCCATTCCAGTTACTGACTGGTACCCACCTGCCCCCCCCCACAGACTTCGGGGGCCGCAGCGTGTGTTTGACCTACAACAGAATATGGGCAGTGTCAACGTGAGCATAGGCTGTGCACCAGCCCAACGCATCCGGACCTCCAGAGCCACGGCTCAGAAGGTGAGTGTATGGGCAGGGCTAGGGGAGCTGGGAGGTTGGCTACAGGCGGTGGTGGCGCATGCTTTTAATCCCAGCACTAGGGAGGTAGAACTTTGTGAGTTCGAGGCCAGCCTGGTCCACAGAGTGAGTTCCAGGACTGGCTCCATAGCTACTGAGACACCCTGTCTCGAAAAAACAAAACAACACCGTGGTGTGGTCTGTGCCCTAGGTCTCCCGCCGCAGCCGCCAACCCAGCCAGGACCTTGCCTGTACACCACCCTGGCTCCCCGGGACTATTCAGGATTCATACCAGTTTGGGGGGCCCCTGCCCAGTTACCTGCAGTTTGTGGGTGTCTCCCCATCTCGCAGGAATAGGTAAGGTTGGCCAGGCCAGGCTTGGGTGGGATTGGAGATGCTGCCAAGGCTGACGTCATGCTTGGCTTCCAGGCTCCACCTCTCGATGCTTGTCCGCCCGCATGCTGCTTCCCAGGGCCTCTTGCTCTCCGCCACCCCCTTGTCAAGCCATGGCCCTTCACTGGTACTCTTTCTGAGCCATGGGCACTTTGTCGCACAGACGGAAGGCCCTGGGCCCCGGCTCCAGGTCCAGAGCCACCAGCACTCACAGGCTGGCCAGTGGCACAAGGTGAGAGGTTAAGGAGAAAACGTGTGGGTGGCAAGGCACGGGGAATGCCCTCTGAAAGCTGCCTTCTCCCCGGGGATACTGCTGACCAGGTTACTTCCTCCACCCAGGTGTCTGTGCGCTGGGGAATGCAGCAGATCCAGCTTGTGGTGGACGGCAGCCAGACCCGGAGCCAGAAGGCGCCCCGCCATCGGGTCCACAGGGCAGAGGGCCCGCAGCCCCACACCCTCTTTGTGGGAGGTCTCCCTGCCGGCAGTTATAGCTCCAGGCTCCCTGTGAGAACCATACTGCCCCATCCCTAGCCTTAGCCTGCATGTCCACCCTCAGCAGCCCCGGCCTGACGTCAGCCGTCCGTTCCTGCAGGTGTCCGTAGGCTTCAGTGGCTGTGTGAAGAATCTGCAGCTGGATAAGCGGCCCCTGAGGGCTCCAACACGTATGGTGGGGGTCGTACCCTGTGTCTCAGGCCCCCTGCAAGATGGCCTGTTCTTCCCAGGCAGTGAAGGAATTGTCACCTTAGGTGTGTGAAGCAAGGGAGGTCCTGTGGGTGTAGGGGCTCTCAGCGAGGGCCTGGACCTCTCCCATCACTGCCCCTCCCCACAGAGCTCTCCAAGGCCAAGCTGCCCTCTGTAAGCCTGGAGTTAGAGATACGGCCCTTGGCAGCTGCTGGCCTCGTCTTCCGCCTGGGCCAGGCACAGGCTACCCCCTCCATGCAGCTGCAGGTGTTGGCAGAACAGGTGAGCAGGTGCTGAGGGATTTCCTCCTCCGCCGCTGTGCCCTCCCGTAGACAGAACCTAACTGCCTTTGCCCCCAGGTCCTGCTGCGGGCCAATGATGGGGCAGGAGAGTTCTCCACGTGGGTGTCCTACCCCAAGCTTTGTGATGGACAGTGGCACCGAGTGGCAGGTAAGGGGCCCTATCCTCTCCTGCAGAGCAGGGTGGGCTGTGGAAGTGACACCACAGGTTGGCTGGCTAGGGGACACAAATCTGCTCCACAGTGATCCAGGGCAGGAACACGCTCCGCCTGGAGGTAGACACACAGAGCAACCACACCACAGGCTCTCTGCCAGCGACCTTGGCTAATACTCCAGTTCTGCTGCACCTTGGGGGCCTGCCCAGTAAGTATGGACTGCCCTGTAGGGACTGGGATCCTCACCCTCCAACGGGGCGACAGAGACAGGCTGATTGTTCTCTGCCCCCCCCCACCTCGTATTTTCAGAGGCGACAGCTGCTCAGCCAGAGCTCCCTGCCTACCGAGGATGCATGAGGAATCTGGTGGTCAACGGGGACCCTGTCGCTGTGACTACTGCACAGATCCAGGGGGCAGTGGGGGCAAGTGGCTGCCCCTCTGGAACTCCAGCCCCAGATCCAGCTCACTCTGCAATACTTCCCAAGCCCACGGGGCGGGGAAAAGCACTGACCCAGAGCCAAGGGGGGGTCCAGTGGGCTTCGGCAGGCCAACCTCAGTACCTTCCCCCTGCTTCAACGTTGAAGGTTCCGAGACACTCAGTGTTTGCCTAGACCATGAGTAACAAGTCATTTCTGGTTTAAGCTGTCTTTTTAGATGAAAAGACACTGCAGAACAGACTTTTATATTTATACTTCGTTCCTCTTGCCCAACAACTTTTAGTACCGAGATATGTAAAGTCACCGGCCCCTTTGAAATTAAAAGCGACTTGTCTATCACTTGAGTGTGTTGATTCAAACAGCAATGGTGGGGTCATGCACAGGCCCCATGGAGTGGGGTACAGAACCCAGGGTGGCAGCTGGCCCCACAGTCCTCAGAGGAGAGTCGAGCGGCAGGTAGGTAACACAAGGCCGAGACCAGAGTCGGCAGGTACAAGAAAGGACTTTATTAGTGGGGCGGGTGGGAGAGGGCACAACGAATCACAATCGTCACTACGGAATCACACACTATGAATTCCAACCTGGGGAAGGACAGCGAATAATTTAATCCAGACTCATGTCCTCCTCCTCATCTTTCTTGTCTTTCGTGTCACCCTCCTTCGGCTCCGATTTGGCGTTATTCTGCATGGCTTTGGCAAACGCTTCCACATCTGAAACGGCCACAGCAGGGCTATCACCCCAGCACACCACAACTGAGACCAGCACAGCAGGACTACCACCCCAGCAGCCCCAGCAAGCCACACAACTGAGACCAAGGGTCTGTACTTACCACCTTTGTTGGCCGCCTCCACAGCCTCTGCAGGAAGGCCAAACTGGCACATGAGGGGGCCGAGCTGTCCTGAGGCCAAGGCTGCACTGAACATACCCAGGGCCTGCGATACAGAGAACACATGCAGAGTGGGGTGCCTACGGCACCAGGCCCACCATGTTACGTGTACAGAGAGTGCTACGGGCACACACCTGCTGGAACTGGGGCGAGGTCAATGTGTTCTGGATCTCCTCTGCAGTCTGAGGCAGAGACTCCCCAGAGGGCAGGTAGGGCAGCAGGCGCTCCTGGACGTCTGCGTTAGCGAGGATGGGAGCCATAATCTCTGGTGTCAGCACACTGGCCAGATCCACTAGGACACAAGCAACGTGGCCATCAGTGGCCCGATGCCAGCCCAGGCACCCAGAGGGCAGCAGACTGCAAGCCTGGCAGCAGGCAGGGTGAGGTGGGCACGTGTGGTCTGACACCATGGACACACCCGGCGCTCCACCGAGCACATGGGCAGCAGACCCCACCCGAGGACCTGCAGCTCTTTACCTTGCTGGCCGCCTCCTGGCCCTGCCGGCACGTTCATAGTGGCCAGAATGCTCTGGAGGTCGCTCAGCTGGATGGGCTGGGTCGGGCTGGCTGCTGTGCTGGTTCCATTACCTGAGCTGGGTGCGGGGCTTGGGCTGGTTGTCGAGGCAGCTGCTGGGGCAGAAGGGGCTGGGGTGGCGCGAGTGGAAGAGGTGGTGGAGGATGGGGTGACGGCT
Organism: Dicrostonyx torquatus; assembly: GCA_028555095.1. Classification (NCBI taxonomy): domain Eukaryota; kingdom Metazoa; phylum Chordata; class Mammalia; order Rodentia; family Cricetidae; genus Dicrostonyx; species Dicrostonyx torquatus. Next base: position 208,693 of record JAQHUG010000324.1, on the reverse strand, counting down.
GCCGACTGGCTCCGGGAGCTGGGGAAAGCGAGCAAGGGCTGGAACAGCTAGGCCCACTATGTTTCAGGGCGACTCCACAGGTCTGGAGGACCACTTCCCCAGTAACAAGCTCAGGTGTAATGGGGACCCCCAACCCTACCTCCTAAGTGATGTCTCCAGAAAAGAGAATGGCTGGTGGTGGTGCCCAGTACCCATGTCAGGCACTGGGGGCTTGGGGCTCACCTGGACGAAGAGCTGCTTGCCGGAGGCCCGCTGCTTCCCAGCAAGCTGGCCAGGCCTGGTCCAGTGAGAGCTCCAAGCCCACCTAAAGGAGCAAAGAAATGTATGCTAAACACCACCAGCCAACCCAAGAAGCCACACATCCCAATACCACAGCCAAGGGATGAGCGGGGCGGGCGGGCATGTTATTAACAAGGAAGAACACAGGAGGCTAAAGTGACCATCCTAGTCTAAATCCTAAAAGTTATCCTACTGAGCCAGGTCACTTCCACTCCAGCCCCGTCCGTGTCCAGAACACCTGCTGCACCCCAAAGTGATCACCCTTGGCTCTGCCCCTGAGAACTATACACGGGTATTAGATGAGGACCCTCCTGCCCACCCAGCTCGTATCCAGCACATAAGGAGCACAGGGACAGACAGGAAAAGGAGGCGCTGCAAGCAAGGTGCTTATGGGAGAGCCAGGGACAGTGGAGCCAACGTTACCCAGTCCTCCGAGGCCGGCTGGTCCGATGAGCTGCATGAGCTGGCTATGACTCATGTTCCCCAACAGGCTCTGCAGGCCACCCTCACCTGGAGAACACAAGAATCAGACATGGGCCTGCCGTGGCCGTGGCCGGGACCTGGACCCTTCCGGTCACTGCACAATGCTGACTATGGCAGATGCCTGGCCTTGGCCCCACCCCAGAGCCGCTCAGGGAATTGCCTCTGAAGGCAGCAGGGACCAGGTGAATTTTGTCCAGTAAAGATGGGGTAGAGAAAGAACCAGAACTTAATTAAGCAGGGCTTTGCCTTACAACCAATCTCCCAGCTCACTGACGAACGCTGCCCCACACAGGCCCAGGTGATAATTACCGCCCAGTGCCGAGAGCTCATGGCCACCACTCCCACTGGCACCCAGTGCTCCAGGCATGGGGGGGTTGTTCAGACACTCATTGACTTTCCGACAGTGCTCTTCATCTTGGTCAGTCTTGGGCTCCTGCCAGAGAGGATAAGCAAAGGGCCCAAGCTGAGCAGCCTGCACGAGGAGCTGGCTCACGCCTGCTGGCTTCCCGAGCACCCACATGGCCAGCCATCCTGATCCAGCCCACACAGTAACTGGAAAAGCAGTTACCCGCAAATGTCATGGTACCAGAGACAGAACCCAGCCTAGAGACAGTAAGGGCAGCAGGTACAGCCCCAAATCTAATCAACAACAAAGAGAAGCCTGGAGTGCCTTCAGGGTATGGCTTCTTCCTGAGCTCCAAAGGTAACACACTAGCCCCATCAACACTGCCTGAGGGACAGCTGGCTCCAGAACTCTGGGATAGAGCACTGTGTGGTCAAGGGGCGAGAAAGGCATACAAGAGTGAAAAGGAAAAGTTAACAACGCTCAGAACGGGGAGCAACTACGCTCCACCCGCTTCCACTTAGGACGCTCTGGACACAGCCACACCCCTACTGTTCTTGGTTGCGTTCTGGAGCCCCAGGTTCAGGTGACCAGCACCCAGGCACTTTGCAGACAGCTGCTGTCCCTTTAGACAGGATGACAGTGGTGACTGTCCACACTGAAAATGCGTCCACCACCCCGAACACACCCCAGTGCTAGCTTCTGACTAGACTGCGCCACATCCCATGCCACTGCAACACCGTACTAAGAGCATAAGAAATAGACACCAGGGGGCTGGAGAGATGGCTCAGCGGTTAAGAGCATTGCCTATTCTTCCAAAGGTCCTGAGTTCAATTCCCAGCAACCATATAGTGGCTCACAACCATCTGTAATGAGGTCTGGTGCCCTCTTCTGGTCTGCAAGCAGACACGCAGATAGAATATTGTATACATAATAAATAAATATTAAAAATAAATAAGTAGGCCGGGCGGTGGTGGTGCACGCCTTTAATCCCAGCACTCGGGAGGCAGAGGCAGGTGGATCTTTGTGAGTTCGAGACCAGCCTGGTCTACAAGAGCTAGTTCCAGTGCAGGCTCCAAAGCTACAGAGAAACCCTGTCTCGAAAAAACCAAAAATAAATAAATAAATAAATAGACGCCAATGGCCTCCAACAGGGCAGAATGTGGTGAGTCCCTGTTGGGGGGGGGCACTGTGGATGGGGATGAGTGGGAGCCATGGCACCAAAAGGTCTCCCAAATACACAGCCCGGGAGAGCTCGAGGAGGACGCTCAGCTGCTGAGAACAGTGTCACCTCTCGGAGCTAGGATCCATGGAGGACCAGGGCTCTGATGCTGAACCAGGAGCCACTCGCATAGGCGGGAACTCAGTTCCATCAGGGTCCCCGGGGTCTCAACTGTACCACAAGGCAACGCAGAGCAAACCCATTCTCCCGCATACCTGCATCCAAAAGAAGAGCCTCTTGGACCCCGCCTTAAACTTGAGCACGTAGACCCTCCCGCTGGGGCACTGAGGCACCCGCTTGAACTCACAGTCATCGGGAAAGATGATCAAGTCCTGGGGACACAAGGAGGACGGTCAGCCACACACACACCCCCGCCACGGTCTAACGTCCCCTGGAAACCTGCTGGGCGCAGGCCTAGCAGGACCCCAGTGAGGACGGGCGGAAGAGGGCCCAGAGTGGTGGGGCAGAAGAGCTGCTCCCCGAGATCTGATGACTTTGAATGGTGACATTCTGCAACTGTGCTCCAAGAAGCAGAAGGGCAGTGGAGTGTAACAAAGAACGATGTAGTCCCAGGGACAAAGAGCCTTAAGGAAAGGGGCCTCCTCCAGGAGCTCAAACCACCCGAGGCTGTGGTGAAGGTCAGATCCCTACACTCCTCCCCAACACTGCAGGTTTAAGGCCAGAGCTGAGGACGATGTCACCAGCTAAGTCGGCCACCCTGTCAGCAAGCTGGCTCTGCTAAAATCTTAAGAACCATGGTCACTTCGGGGTGCATGGCTTCACAGAGGGACGGGAGCAGCCTGCCAACCTTGGGACCAGACAACCCCTACGCCGATCTCCGCCAGCTGAGGCCAGCGGCCCCCACGCTCGCAGCGCTTGCCCGGGGGACTCACATCCTCCACGGTCCCGGAGGTCCTGTCTTTCCAACAGAAGTGAATGAGGGAGTCGTCCGTCTGCTGGATGTACACGAGCCCTTTCCGTTTATCTGGGGTGACCGTAGTTCCTTTTAATGACATTTTTCCTGCCCGGAACTCCACCAGATACTTGGTAGAGGATCCCCGAGAGCCGGGCACCAGGCTTGGGAACAGGGCGCCTGAAGTCGTCATCCTGAAAAAAAGCAGAGCGAGGCCCGTCGTGCGGCGTCGCGTGCGCAATGTCCCAACCCAAACGCTGGGCAGCCCCGCCGCTCCCCGGGAGTGGGAGCGCGCCAGGCCGAGCCAGGCCAGGGGGGTGTGCGCGGGACCGAGCGCAGCCCCGCGGGCTCCCTGCTCCCGCGACGTCACTGCCCGCCCGCGCGGAGACCTCGCCGCGTCCGGCCCGGGCGTCTGGGGCACCGGCGGCCGGTCCAGGCTGCCTCGGCCCCGCGCCGCTGCCGCGTCCCGTCCTCCCGCCGCCCGGCCGAGCCCGGCCGCGCGCGCTCCGACCTCGCCCGCCGCTGGGCCCCTACCTGGCTGTGCTCACACTCGGCCTCAGGGGCGCCGTCCGGGATCGCTCTTCCTTCTCGGCGCCTGCCGGGCCTCGCCGGAAGCCCGCGCTCGGCCCGCCCCACCGCCGATCGAGTTCCGTCAGCCGCGCGGCGGACCCTGGCCTAAGCCCGATTGGCTCTCCCCGCCGTCCATCGCGTCCGGCCCGCCTCCGCGCCGGAGGCCTGTTCCGGCGGAAGCGCGGGCCAGAGAGGCCTCTATTGTTGCTGTGTCATAGCGGAGCGGCGGCGGCCCCTGGCGGCGGCGCCGGGAACAACGGTCGGGCCTCCGCCGACTCGCCAGAGGCCCCCGCGGGGCGGCGCTGCAGGGTCGAGGTCCGGGCGGGGGTGGGGGGGTGGGGATGCCGGACGGTCCCCAGACGTGCCCGTGGGGCTGAGCTGGCTGCCGTGCACCCGGGGTCACCCTCTCGGCTCTGAATGGAGCCCGCCCTGCACACCCGCAGGAAGACAGCCTTTCTGACCTGCATTATTCGGTGAGCGAGGTGTCAGGGCCTGAGACATAAGTCACATGGTTGAAAAGGTAGGAGGTAGTCTCCTGTCGCGGGAGCGAGCATAGTGTCAGCTTCGTGTCACTTTGTGCTAATTTGACATACCTTACAGCAAAGCACAAGGGGCTGCCCGGGGCGGAGGGTGGCGGGAAGGCAGCGTGGGGTTGCTCGACTCTGCAAGAGCGAGCTCACGAAACACCGAGGGTCTGGGGGCTGCATGGAGCTGGCCTGGTGGGTGCAGCGGCCGTCCATGAGGGCAGAGGTGCCTGTGAAGTGTAACCCCCGAGGGCTCTCACGGTTTTCCTCTCGCACACCACTTTGCTTCTTCTCTGACAGTTTTGCGAGCGTGAGCGGTAGTTCCCACTGGGTGGCCCCAGGCCCGTCCGCCATCCCTCTCTAGGGATGAGCAGTGCTGAATCCCTGGCTCCACACTTTACCATCTGCGGATGTGTGAAACACGTGGGGCCCGTAGCTTTTTCCGAAAAACGGGCGAAAGTGCTTTTTTCCCTTACCAATACCCGTCCGATGCAGAGACAGCCGTGTTCCAGGCCAGCAGGAGCTAGAGGGAGACCTGCCTCTAGAACGCATTTATGCTCTTTTTAATTCCTGTCTGGCATTCTGATGCGCTAACTTCTACACCTCTGCATCTGTCGTCTTTCTGTTGGACTCTGTCCCCGTGGCGTTCTAAACACAACTTCCAGTATTTGGTTCTCTTTCCATCGGGGGTTCCTGTGAGCTCGCCTAGTCCACACATTTACCTGCTGACTCATCTCACTGGCCCGGTTTCCATCTTTTTACTAAAAGAAAAAAACTCCTTCAGTTTAGCCAGGTGTGGTCGTTCATGCCAGCCCTCAAAAGGCTGAGGCAGAAAAACTGCCAGGCGTTCAAGACCAACTTAAAAGATTTAATTGGGGCTGAAGAAACGGTTCTGCGGTTTAAAGCTCTGGCTGCTCTCCCAGGGTTCCATTTCTAGCGCCTACATGACAGCTCACAACTGTCTGTGACTCCCGTTCCATGGGCTCTGATGCCCTCTTCTGGCCTCTATGGGCACCAGGTACATGTCTTACAGACATGCACCCAGAAAAAAAAGTATAAAATTTTTAAAGAATAATTTTAATTAAAATTTAATAATTGATTTGGAGGGACAGCTTGGAAAATATAACTGTCATTTCATTAAGATATTGCGTTCATAAATTTGAAGGGTAAGTTTTGTCTGTTGCCGTGTGAGGGACATGCACTCCTAGCAGGGCTTCACCAGGGAGTCACATTGCCAGCTCTATTTTGTAGTTCTTATGTGTATGAGTGGTTTTGCTACATGTATGTATAAACCACTCACATGCCAGATGAAGCCCAGAAGAGGATATCTAGGATCCTCAAGAACTGGAGTTGCTAACAGTTGGGAGCCACAATGTGGGTGCTTGAGAACCTTACTGGACCCCTGGAAGAGTGGCCCACATAAACAAAACCTGTCTGGAGCTGACAGCTCGTGGGGGGGCACCATACACCTTGAAGCAGACCTCATTTCTAAGAATCTGCGTTTTCAGAGACCAAAATGGTGGAATGAGGTAAACACAGGCTTGCTGACACTACACGGGCCCTGAGACAGGAAAAGAGAAATAGAAGACAATCTAACCTGGCTTCCAGGCAGGTGGCATCAAGTAAATGTCACCTTGTTCAAAGCCGTATGTCTAAGCTGCCACTGGTAGTCATGAGGAACTGGCATTTCAAAACCAGATCTGGGCTTCCTCCAGGTCATGAATGCTGAGGGTGTTGGGATCCAGTATCTCCTCTTGTGATCCAGGACCCTTGGGGTGGCTCAGGAAGAGTTTAGCTCTGCACGCACGTACACACACACACACACACACACACGGACTGGCATCTGCCATGCTACAGTGGAGACTTCACTTGAGGGCACTGAGAAGGCAGCTGCAGGCACATCACAAAGATGCTGGTTCCCTGCACCGCAGCTCACAAATATGGCCCCTGGGACGTGGGAGACTGTATTAGAGCCCATGTAAAGGTTCAAGAGGAGACTGGGAGAGACGCTAGGCAGGCTGCAGTGGCCGCCCTGGCCCCCGACCTATGTGGACTGCACCGTGGATGGTTTCTATGACGTCTTCTGTCAATTCTAGCAGTCCTGTAGAAAAAGAAGCCCCAAAAGGGGGGTGTGACCCAGTGGCTGAGTAATCCCCAACATTTTTAAACAGAAACAACAAAACAACCCAGAAACCCTATGAGCCTTTAATGGCGAGAGAGAATGCTGACTCGTGGACAGCCCTGAACACAGCAAAGTGGCACCGGGATGCCTAGGCACTTTACCTGGGGGAGGAAGAGTTTCTCCAGGGGGAAAAGGCACCTGAAGAGATGTCCATGTCCTTATTTACAAAAAAATATAGACAAAACCTCACCTTCGCCGGGCGGGCGGTGGCACACGCCTTTAATCCCGGCACTCGGGAGGCAGAGGCAGGCGGATCTCTGTGAGTTCGAGACCAACCTGGTCTACAAGAGCTAGTTCCAGGACAGGCTCCAAAGCCACAGAGAAACCCTGTCTCGAAACAAAACAAAACAAAACAAAACAAACCTCACCTTCGAGACCAGGTACCAAGAAAAATCAGCGGCAGCACCAAGGGCAGGGTCTTTAGTTCTAGGACTGCAAAATGGCATAGCCACTGGGGAGCTGACTTTGGAAGGTGACTTTTTTTTTCATTTTTATTAATAGACTTAATTTTTCAGAATAATTTTAGGTTCATAAGAGAACGGAGCAGAAAGCACAGATAGTTCACGCTGCCCTGCCCCTACACCCCTGCCTCCCAGCCTGCACCTTCCAGGGGTGGGTCTGTTGGAACCAGTAAACCTGTTCTCCGCAATTCGTGATCCCAGAAGTCACAGCGTACACAGGGTCCACTCAGCACCTCCAGATGAACACTTCTAGGTCCCCAGCAGAAAACTGAGGACAGGGCAGAGCAGTTCGGTGTCTCAGTGGGGACACGTGTTCTTACAGAGTGGAAGATGACAGGACACGCTAAGGGAATATGGAAGGATGCTGCCTTTCGTAAGGACTCAGTCCAGTGCATGAGGGAAGCACCCCCATAGCCTCCTCACCTCTCACAGGTCCTGCATGCAAAGCTGTCACACGGATACAGCTAGACCACACCAGCATGTAAACAGAGACGCT
>JAQHUG010000324.1:105314-199831 GCA_028555095.1 Dicrostonyx torquatus | reverse complement strand
CAAAATTAACATTTAATTTGTATCAATAGACCAAGATCCATACCAATGCAGTGTTCATTTCTATATCCATATCCCCCTTTAAATGAGAAAAAAAACCACATTTTTAAACAATCATTTTGGGAATTTGGGCATAATTTTCTCCAAACTGTTTTCTGCTGTTTGTTGGGTGAAGTATTTTCAGGGTTTACAGAGACCTCTCAGGGGATCTTGTTCCATCAAACCACATTAGTCTGGAAGGAATCCACAGGTTCTCATCCTCTGTGGAAACAAAAGCAGAACCTCTTTTCCAAAGCAACAAATCCTTAGACTCAAATTTAGAGGTCAAGATACCTTTATGTTGGTTTAACTTAGCAGCCCCCATAAAAGACCTTTAAACTAGACACAGTGTGTTTAAAAATGTATATAGGCTTGAGAGAGGAAAAAGAATATAGCTATAAAAAGTAAAAGCTATAAGGAGACAGTAAAAGGACATATAAAATATAAAAGAGTTTATGAAGAGTGACTCTTTTATATTTTCTATTACTTTTACTGTCCTAATTAAAACCTTCCTTTTTAATCAGACAAAAAAAGGGGAGATGATGTAGGATGTCCTTCTGCATATGTGTTGCTTTTATTGAGTAATAAATAAAGCTGTTTCAGCCAATGGCTTAACAGAGTAAAGCCAGGTAAGAAATCCAAACAGAGATATATGGAGAGAGCAGGTGGAGTCAAGGAGATGCCATGTAGTTGCTGAAGGAGGACGGCACCGGAACTTTACTGGTAGGCCACAACTTCGTGCTGTTACACAGATGAACAGAAATGGGTTAAAATACACCTGAGTCATTGGCCAAACAGTGTTGTAGTTAACATAGCTTCTGTGTGATGATTCGAGTCTGGGCGGCCAGGAAACGAACACGCAGTCTCTGTCTACACCAACATTGTATAGTCCATGCGTATATGTATGTAGACCGTCTCTACATACCCCAGACCGGCCTCCATATCTTCTTTTTCCTTTGTAAGATTCCTGGGTGTTTCTGGGGTTACAGATATACTACTGTTTAGTGATATTTCATTGTATTTTTAGTAAATAAATCTTGCCTGAAGTTCACAGCAAAACAGCCCCACTGGTCAGCCTTACAGACCAGGCAGTGGTGACGCACACCTTTAATCCCAGTAGTTTGCCATAGAAACCGGATGGTAGTGGTGCACACCTTTAATCCCAGCCCTAGAGAGGAATAAGGCAGATCTCAGACACAGTCTCATTCTGAGATTCCTGGAGGCAGGATGGAGGGAGAGGTTAGAGTTGTGGTTTGCCTTTTGCTTTTCTGACCTTCAGGCTGAACCCCAATTTCTGACTCTGGGCGAGCCTGTCGTCTATGTAGGTTCACCATGTGCAAGTCTGTCATGTATGTGGGTGCACCATGTGAGTCCATCATGTATGTGGGTGCACCATGTGTGAGTTCATCATGTATGTAGGTGCACCATGTGCAAGCCTGTCATGTATGTAGGTACACCAAATGTGAGTTTGGCATGTATGTAGGTGCACCATGTGTGAGTCCGGCGTGTATGTAGGTGCATTATGTGTGAGTCTGGCATCTGCAGCGAACAGAAGCAGGTGTCTGATCTCCTAAACTGTCGTTCTAAGTTCTTGTGAGCTGCTATGAAGGTGGTGGGAACCACATCTTTGTCTACTGAGCCATTTCTCCAGCTACCCAGAGATGTGACTGTGCCAAGGCCTGTGAGGAAGTCAGAGAGCAACTTTCACAAGTTCAGGAGTTAGTCTTTTTTTTTAAAAAGATTTATTTTACACATACACACACGCACACAAGAGTATTTTGGCATGTAAGGCACCAAATCTCATCACAGTTGCTTGTGAGGTGCCATGTGTTGTTTGCTGGGAATTGAACTCAGGTCCTCTGGAGGAGCAGCCAGTGCTCTTAACCTCTGAGCCATCTCTCCAGCCTTTCTCTTTTTTCTCTCTTTTGGTTTCTCTGTGTAGCCCTGGCAATCCTGGAACTTGGTGCTCCGTAGCTCAGGCTGACCTCGAACTTGATCCACCTGCCTCTGCCTCCCGAGTGCTCAGATTAAAGGCGTGCATCACCACCAGCCTGCAGGAGTAAGTCTCTTCTTCCACCATGTGGATTCTGGGTGTGGAACTCAGGTCGTAGGCTAAGGAACAAAGTACCTTTGCCTCCTGAGCAAACCCCCCTCCTGCCCCCGTCCTCACTTGCCATGGCTTGCAGTCCCCTTTCCCATGCTCCCTACTCAACGGTCTGGGTGTACTCCTGTTCACCAGCTCGCTGAAGGAGATCAGGGTTTCTTACGAGTCCTTGTCATTATGATCCTGACCACTGTAAACATCTGTGTACAAGCTTGGATGGGTGTGCTGCTCTGTTTAGGTAAATACAAAAGCCTGGCTGTCCAGTTGTTGTGATAGGGTTGTATTTAGTTGGGTTTTGTTTTTGAGACGGGGTCTCGCTGTATAATCAGACTGGCCTTGAACTCCAGACCTTCCTGCCTTCCCCGTCACACTTCAGACAGGACGGCCAGTATGCAGCACTGTGCGCACAGCGTGTTCAGCATCTTTTTTGTCCCTCGCCTCTGGTTTTTGAAGACAAGGTTTCTTTGTGTAACAGCTCTGGCTGTCTGGGAACTTGATTTGTAGAGCTGGCTTGCCACGAACTCAAAGAGATCAGCCTACCTCTGCCTCCCACTTGCTGGGATTAAAGGTGTGCGCCACCCACCTAACTAGTCTTCCTTTTTTTGAGCCACCGCCCACAAAGTCCTGGAACTCACCAGTAGACAAGGGTGGCCTTGAACTCAGAGATCTGCCTGCCCCCACCTCCCAAATGCTGGGATAAAAGGTGTGTTTAGTTAGTCCCTGCCACCTGCCTGCGCATTCCCTAGCAGTGCTGAGTCCTGCTGCTCACTGAGTCCTAGTCTGCAGTTCCCAATGCTCTACGGCAGTGCTGGGCACTTCCTGTTTCGTCATCTGTGGTTCATTTCTGACGAGGCGACAATGTTTGTTTTTTAAAATGAAGTGTACTCCTACCATGTGCGTTTCTTATGCATTTATCTAAGAGAAATGCCGGCTGATCTACAGGCTAGGTGAGAGACTCACCTGGAATCCCAGCACTGAGGAAGCTGAGGGTAGTGGTTTCAAGCTACATGAGACTTGACCTCAAAAAACGGAGGGCCTGGGTAGATATCTCAGTGGTTAAAGTTACTGCCACAAGGCTCCAGCAGCACCCACACAGTACAGCCAGGCACAGCAGGTGCTTGTGAGGTGGAGACAGGAATTCCTGACCTCACTGACCAGCCAGTCCAGCCGGAGCGTACACTTCAGGTCCCGGAGAGACACTGTCTCAAAACCCACGAGGGCACCCGAGAACAACATCCAGGTTTGATCTCTGTACACCAACCATAAAGAGAAAGGAGCTGTCCACAGAAAAATCTGTGGACAAATATCTAGTGATTTTCTTCACAACTGCCCCAAACTTAAGACAGCCCAAGTATCTATCAGCCGGTAAGCGGACAAAAGGCGACACTCCAGTGCTTGGTCACAGAAAGAAACAAACTCCGGCTCACACACGCCCACAGTGGCTTTCAAATGCACTGCTCAAGATTCAAACAGCCAGACTGAAATGAAGGGCAGAATCTTGAGGGCAAAGCCAGGCTGGGTGGTCAGGGCTGGAGGAGCCTGTCCAGTGGGGGCACATACTGGTTTCTCCGGTGGGTTTCGGCAGCAGGTGGCATACAGCAGTATTAACTTGAACTCATGACGTTACACCTCTTGAGAAGAGGCCCCACGTCCCCACCAAGCAGATGTGAGCCCCGGGCAGCTCCACCTTCTGGTGCTTATCCCCTGGGGTCAGACTGAAGGTAACAGGCATGATGCGCCAACCAACAGGAAGGTGCTGTGGTGAGCACCTGTGGCACTGGTGCCATCTGCCCTGCACAGCTGGCACAGTTCAAACACATGAATTCTGGAGGACCATCTGTCCCTTTATCGACAGAGTCATGACACTGGATAAATGTCTGGGCTCCCTCCCAAGCAGCCAGGCTGACCCCCAACCCAGCTGTTTATAGCTTAAGATCAACCTCTGGTCCCTGGGAGAGTACAGTTAAGCAGAGCTGCCATGGCTCCATCCCCTAGGCCAGCCCTACAGAACACCCAGTGCAAACACCTACCCCAGCTGGGTATGCGGACTTGTCTGTAGCTCTTTCAGGAAAGTCAGAGCACCGAGACAGTGAAAAATTGCCCAATGTAAAATACCACAAGCCACTTGCAAAGAATCTCTGCGCGGGCCCAAGTGCTAACATTCACGTGCTCACAGACCTGCGCACGATCGTCAGAACCAAAGCCCAGAGGTGACTGCTGTGCTGATATAAATGGTATTGACAGCGCACTCTCTTGCCTTACATCTCCACGTGTGGTGGGTGGTTGTTGGTAAAGGGCCATGCATACTGATGAGGAGTGAGGTCAGGGACCAGGCCAGAAGGAATGGCAGATACTGCTGTCTTCGGAACATCTCGTCAGTGCAGGTGGCTCTGAGGGCAGCCTAGGGAAGGCTGACTTCCACAGAGCACACCAAGACCTGAGGTGCAATTCTCACGGGGAAATCTCACACCAGATTCAGAGGGTAGCGAGGAGCAAAAGGAGATACCGGTTTTCCAGAGGTCAGCTGTTTAAACTGATCACCTGGCACACCGCTGTCTCTCTTTCTGGTTTAGGCACAGAACACAGGAGCCGGGTATGTGTATGGTGATGAGCCCAGGAGAGAACATGGAGATGTTACCCCATTAGTCAACCTTCTCAGCTTCCCACCTTTTGGGGGAATGAGCTGTGTGTTTGTACGTAGCCAAGGACCCCAGCAGAGACACACAGGGTGCCCTGTTCTATCAGACACTTCACAGTTTCCTCTTGGAATGATGAGAAAGCTACCAACCTTCAGATACATCTCAGACCCATCAGAGCCTTTGTTAAGGAGTCTCAGTAGGTAGAGCAGAGATGCTGACCCTGGGAGATCCCCTGGCTGCCACAGAAACACCATTTTCAGTTTTCAAAGCTATAAAATCAGCCTTCAACCCATGTTGGCTTTTTAAAGTGTTTTAATGACAGAGGTGGTTTGGAAGCCTGGACATCGTAAGAAGACCATCTCATTCGGAAGTGCCTGATGTAGTGACCCACACTCTAGGACACACAAGTGTGCCTGTGTGCCAGAGCACAGGGGTGTGACACAGCAGATTGTCTTTGATGCAAAGAGCTCTACTGTGACCCTTGGTGTCCATCACTTGACAGGAATGCAGAGATGGGCACACCTACTTGTGTTTAAACAATTTTAATGACACCAGGTTAAGTAGATCCTGCTTCTGACCTCCCACTGCACACAACCGGATGGGACTTGCCTGGACTGGAACATGCATGCTGGGAAAACCAAACACAAGACTGCAGGGGAGGGAGGAGGGAACACACAGGCGAGGTGACTGAAGGAATGACCCCTCAAAGACAGGAGGGGCCCACAGTGACAGTGAAGCTATGGAGTGCTGTGGCCAGAGGCAGGGCCTCCTGGTAGGCTGGGAGCAGCCCTGGGAGTGTCTCACCCAAGTCGCAGTGTCCCTGCCACTCTGGCTTGTCGTGGGGACACTTCTGAACAATACACAGTGGTGATTAATGTGTTTGCTACTCTTAAGCAGAACATTCAAGTAGTTTCAATTTAAATATTTTCTAAAGTAATCTTTACCTTATTCTGATTGGTAGAAAATACAGAATCTGGCAACTTGTCCCTTCATTCTGTGGGTGTCCCTCACAGTGAAGCGGACCCTGGCTTACAGGTCATTTTCGAGATCCACGCCCTCCTTTGGGTCTGGATTTGAAACTCTTCCAGAACCCACACCACAGCTTTGAGAGGAGCACAGGCCTGCCGGTTCCTCCTTAGTTACACATCTTAAAGCAGAGCGTGCTGCCAGCTCAGCTGGCCCTGTGCACGTCTGTCCTGTGTGAAAAGGATTGGGGAGTTCTTCCGAGGCCTCAGTGAATGTGAAGGACCCACGTGGAGCTTCTTGAAAGGGGCTGTGACATAGCGAAATGCTGGGCAGAGGCTAACAGAAGTCCTCCTTCCGGTTTGAGGCCCTCTCCACGATCGTGGCTGGAGAAGCTGGTGTCTGCCACCATGGAACTCAGAGTGCTACTCAAGGAGTCCAACTTCCTGGGCCTCCTCCTGGGCTCCCAGGCCTTACTTAGTAGATGTCTGGGCAGTCTGAGAAATTACGCTCAAAGTAATCCCCTGCGTACAGCCAGTCAGGAGCTCCTGTGTAGGGGTTACTGCCTGGATAGAACCACCTGCAGGACACAAGGAAGGGGTCAGAGATGCAGGGTCCTTCTTAGTCTTTTCACAGCAGTGTGTGCACCTGGAGAAATGCAGTCTAAGGCAAGGCTGTCACTGAGAGTGACCGACCGACTCCATGCGACTGTGCTCACCCACACATCTACCACATCACTGTCTGTTTCTCAACAAACTGTAAGGTTTTCGTCCAGTATTCAATTCTCCACATTCAGAGGCTGGTCTCTTATGTGCATGGAGAGGGTGTCCATGCAGCTGACCCTCACCAGGTTTAGTCTGCACCCCTGCAGCTGCACACCCACACAAAAGCGACTAAGGTCATCAGCAATATACTAGGAGGTGACGGGCTGGTTTTTCAGCTCAGTGGTCAAGCGATTTGCTTGCCACATGCAAAGCCCTGATTTTCATCCTAGTTCCATACAGAAAAAAAAGTAGAAATAATTATCTTCTATGGAAAAAAATGTCATTTTCATAATGGATTTTTTTTTGTTTGTTTACTTTTGTTTTTTCGAGACAGGGTTTCTCTGTGTAGCCCTGGCTGTCCTGGAATTCACTCCGTAGACCAGTTTGGCCTGGAACTTACAGAGTTCCACCTGACTCTGCCTCCTGAGTACTGGGATTAAAAGAGAGTACCACAATCGCCTGGCTTGGATTATCTTTTTAATTACTTATTTCTTGAGACAGTGTCTTATTATGTAGCTCAGGCTTGCCTGGAACTCGGGCTGGCCTCAAACCCATGATCCCCCTGCCTCATTCAGCTACCAAAATGTTAGAGAGTAAGCCACTACACCTGGGCTATGTCTTTAATACTTTAAAAGGCCAGTGAAGGAAGATTACTTTCAACAGTTTTCCTCTAGAACAAAGACAAATTCCAAAGCCATGGCATTAAAGCAGAGCAGTAAATCCGAAGCCCGTGCAGCAGTCGCTGGCGCAGGGACAGAGTGTCTGCCAAACACATACAGCTCTAGGTTTCATCTTCATCACAACAGAGAAGATACGGAGGAAAAGACAGGAGAAAAACTGGTTTTAAAACCCCAGCTGTGCCGGGCGGTGGTGGCGCACGCCTTTAATCCCAGCACTCGGGAGGCAGAGGCAGGCGGATCTCTGTGAGTTCGAGGCCAGCCTGGTCTACAAGAGCTAGTTCCAGCGCAGGCTCCAAAGCTACAGAGAAACCCTGTCTCGAAAACAACAACAACAACAAAACCCCCAACCCCAGGTCATTGGGGAGATGGCTGTTAATATGACCTAGAAATGGGCACCACAGGGAACGGTGCCCACCCAGGTCCATAGCTACTCTGGAGCCTGAAATTGGGAGCTGCTGGAGTTCCAGAATGGACCACCGTGAAACCCATCTTAAAAATAAAAAGCAATGATGAAAACAACCAGCCGGATAAGAACAGAACTGTTTAAAGATCCAAAGATTTTTACAAAAGACTAAGATGTTTATGTGCATCCACACAGGGGCGCATCTCGCTTATGCTAATTATTATAGTACTTTGACTACGGAGGGAAAAACACAACCAATGTAAGAAATCTGAGTCAGAAGTAGGGCTGAAGCTTCTGGCAGCTGGTGGAGGCCCATGAGTCCTAACACCCTCTGCAGCCCCTCATACTGGCAGAGGGCCCACCTCAAGGCTGCATCTTCATACCCACAACAGAGGTTGTCCTGATGCCACAGCAGCCTGGCACCCTACTGCATGGGGGTAGGGCAGGCGATCTGTGTGACTGTGCGGTGCCTTACCACAAAGTATAAATGTGGGGACAACATCAAAACTCTCAACACTGGAAGTGAACAGCTGGGCCCATGCTATTCTGTCTTTAAACTGGCCATATCTGAGAAAACCATTTTGGGCCAAATATGCTGTGAAGCAGGGCAGCAAGGCCTGGGAGTGAGGTGACCTGTCTCCTGTGACAGCCAACTCCCAATAAATAGAGTTTTAACCAAGATATATGCTAACCAGAGACTCTGGCCTTTACTGCACGGTTCAGCTGGCACTTTGGGAGCAGTAGTAGGATAACTATCTTAATGGACCCACAGATTGTGGCTACTTAGCCACAATGGCGAGGCAGGAAAAGAAGGAGTAAAACGCTGCTGTCTATGATGTGGGTGTGGCCTTCCCACTGCTCAGGTGTGTAAGGCCTCACTGTGCAAACTCACCTGGTCCGCCACTCTGCCTCCTCTTTGGCGCGTTCTTTTCGGGCCTCTCTCTGCTTTTCCTCCAGCCGCTCCTTCTCCTGGCTGGCCAGATCTAGATCCAAACAAGCAAGCAAGCACTTGAAGCTTCCAGTTATGTCAAATGTCAGAACCCATCTTGACCCCTAGAGGACCAGTCCCACGTTGATTAGAAAGTGTGGGAAGTAAACTCTGCCTTTAGTGTATCAAGTGGAAGGTGTTACGGCTGAGTTGTTCCTGCCTGGATGTGTGAGGGCGTGTCCCCAGGACAGCAGAGTGGGAAGCATCACACCGGAGCACAGAAAGCATTACTTCAGCTGTGATCTGTGATATGCTGGGCAGTTTGACAGCACCTGAAGTCCAAGTGGGAAAGCGAGTATCTGGAATAGTGAGCTCAAAGAATCCCCAAGCATAAGAATCTCAAATCTATTTGCTATTAAAAGACAAGTCTACTGAACCTTCATCTTGCAGGATAAACTGTGGCTTCTGAGGGAGGAGCACCACCGACCCAGCATGATCAGGACAGAGTGGCCCTCCAGACGTTCAGGGCTTTCCCCCACCCCCAGGCATGCCTTTCATGAGGTAGATTTCTTCTATACTCATTTGTTACTGTAATTGTAGCCTAGGATCATAATGATGGCATTCTTAGCAAAGAACTCTGCTGGTATTCAATCTTGCCTTGTAAGCAAGAAGCAAGCTCTCACACTGAAACCTGTGCACAACGCTCACCTGGGGTGTGACTGTCTAGTCTTGGGACCAGGGCAGTGGCTCTGCTCACAGGAACTGTGCATGAAGTCAGTCCTGAAATGCACTCTACCTCTGAGCTGCACCCAGCTTTTAAAATGCAACTTTAACCCATTGAATTAAATAAATAATAACGTCTTGGGATTTGTAGTTTTCATTTTTTTTCACTCATTTTCTTTTCTGTTGTTGCTGTTTTGAGACAAGGTTTTCACTGGGTCACTCGGTCTGGCCTGGGGCTTATATTAATCCTCTTGCCTCAGCCTCCCAAGTACTGGGATATAACAGGTGTGTGTTCTCCCCTTTCACTGGTCTGTAAAGGAGTGTCCTGGGAGGGCAGCACTCTTAGCCTGGATGAAGAGTCTGGGCATCCTTCTCACAGAAAAGCCTAAGCTCACCCACACGAGCCCTCTGGGGAGGGACCAGCAGTTACCCATGTTGCCATTCTCCATGCCACGGATGTCAGGGCGGAGGCGGCAGTCTGTGGGTGGCAGGGTCTTCTCCATGCCTGACTCCAACTCATTGAGACTCACAGTGAAGCTGGTGAAGTTATACATCTGCAGGGAAAGCAGAAGCACTGTTGCAGTGGCTGCATGAAAATAATGCATCTGTCCTGGCCTGACCACGGGTACCCCAAACCACGATACACAGTCACGTGTCACCTGCTCTACAGAAGCGCATCTGTGTCCTATTCAAATGGCTTCAGAGGTGTCCGTCTGTTTAGTCGGTATGTAGCTTAGCACCCCTAACACAGGGTGCCATCTGCTATGCACACGGCACCCTGGACTGCTTTATAGCCTTCCCAGGCCTTGACTCCTTGGCTCTTCCTATTGGTCTTCTCTTCTCTTTATTGCCATCTATGAGCTCAAGGGCCAGAGGGAATGTTAAATTTTCTCTGGTCACCCTGCTTGAATGACTTCTAAGATACGTCACTCAAAAAAAAAAAAAAAAAAAAAAAAAAAGCAGATATTGCCAGGATCCTTGAAGCTTGACTTCCCTAGCCCCTGGGGTCTATGAGAAATGTGTCCCAGCTTCCCAACATGGTCCTCAGGTGGCTACAGCTCACACCCGACTCTTTAGAACCCTGCTCCGTAACCACAGCCTTCCTGTTCTGGAATCAGCTGGCTCAATACACCTAGAGGTGGTAGGTCCCATAACGGTGCACTCTGCCATTTCAGGATCAGGACCCTGCTTCTGCTACCCCAGATCCACCAAACCCCTGGTAGGCATGAAGGACTAAACCAGCACACTGAACAACACATGGGTTTTATTCTTCCAAAAGCACTCTAGAAGAATAGCACTCCCCTAGTTCCCGCTCTTGACGGTAAAATGAGCACGCACCCCGTGCAGGGGTTGTTGCTGTTGTTTATTCTGGCAACTTTGACACAAGCTAGAATCATCTGGGAAAAGGGAACCCCAGTTAGAAAAATGCCTCCTTAGGACGGCCTGTAGACCAGCCCATGTGTGATCTGCATTGATTACTGATGTGTGACCCACCCCCGGAAGGCATAAGAAAAGCAGCTGAACGTAAATGGTGAGCAGCGCTCTTCCGTGAACTCTCCCTTCAGTCCCTGCCTGGGCTGCCCCAGTAAAGGACTGCGGGTCACGTGGAAGTGTGAGCCCTTCCTTCGCACATTAGTTTTGATCAGTGTTTAATCACAGCAATAAAAGCAGTTAAATAAATACAGTTAGGCAATATATTCACATGTAAATGGTACATTTTTTATATTTATTTATTCTGTGTATGTGTGGGCGCATGTGTGTAGATCAGAGGACAACCCATAAAAATTAATTTCCTCCTTGTACCATGTGTACCAGGATCAAACCGAAGTTGTTGGTCTGGGATCAAGCACTCTGACCCACTGAGCCATGTCATTGGCCCAGAAAATATTTTTGGCAAATTGCTAGGGACAGAATTTAGGGCTGTTGTGGGATAATCTTTTTATACACTGTGAAGATGTTTATGCCAAGGTGCCTTCTGTCTGGTTTCATAAAGAGCTGAATGGCCAATAGCTAGGCGGGAAGAGGTTAGGTGGGACTTCCGGGACAGAGAAGAACCTGGGAAGAATCTAGGCACGAGAGAGAGGCCAGCTAGATGCGGAGCAAGAAGGTTGTACAGAACAGGAGAGAGGTAAAAGAACATACATTAATAGAAACAGCTTGATTTGAGTTTTAAGAGCTAGTTGGGGGGCTGGAGAGATAGCTTGGTGGTTAAGAGCACTTCCTGCTCTTCCAAAGGTCCTGAGTTCAATTCCCAGCAACCATGTGATGGCTCACAACCATCTGTAATGAGATGTGGTGCCCTCTTCTGGCCTGCAGACATACATGCAGACAGAACATTGTGCATATAATAAGTAAATAAATCTTTTTTTTTTTTTTCTGGTTTTTCGAGACAGGGTTTCTCTGTGGCTTTGGAGCCTGCGCTGGAACTAGCTCTTGTAGACCAGGCTGGTCTCGAACTCACAGAGATCCTCCTGCCTCTGCCTCCCGAGCGCACGCCTTTAAATAAATAAATCTTTAAAAAAAAAAAAGAGCTAGTTAGGAACCTAAACTAAAGGCCAACCCTTTATAATGAAGTCTCTGTCATTATTTGAGGGCTGGTGGTCCACAGGAAGTCTGACGAGAAAGCTTACTACAATTCAGGGCCTCATTTGTATATGCCAGGCACTCCATTACTAAGCTACATCATGAGCCCTGGAGCTCTCTCCTTTTTTGTTTTGTTTTGTTTTTCAAGACAAGGTTTTTTTCTGTCCTGGAACTAGCTCTTGTAGACCAGGCTGGCCTCAAACTCACAGAGATCCGCCTGTCTCTGCCTCCCAAGTGCTGGGATTAAAGGTGTGCGTCACCACTCAGGTTTATTTTGGTTTTTGAGACAGGGTGTCACTATGTAGTTCTGGCTGTCCTGGAACTCATTCACTTTGTAGACCAGGCTGGCCTCAGACTACTAGAGGATCCACCTGCCTCTGCCTCTTCAGTGATAGGATTAAAAGGTATGCACTGCCACACCTGGCTGTTTATTATTTTTTACTTACATGTATGTGTGTGTATCTCTATGCATGGGTGTGTGCAAGTGTACCCAGAGACACCGCCCCCACCCCGGAGCTGGAGTTACAGACAGTTGTGAACTGCTTGATAAGGGTGCTGAGAACTGAACTCAGGTCTCCTGGAAGAGCAGAAATCATGCTTAATGGCTAAGCCGTCTCCAGTCAACTGAATGTGGTCAGGAAGAGCTGACGGTATAGAGAATGGGGAGCACCAAGGCCGCAGGTAAACAGACTCAAGATATCTCCCAAGTCCTACATGGGAACTACGGCAGGAAGAAGTCACTCTCCGGCTGGACCATGACATCAGAGTCACAGGCGGGTCCTCACGACTGTGGGATGTGACGGAGCCGGCTGGACCATGACATCAGAGTCACAGGGGTCCTCACGACTGTGGGATGTGACGGAGCCGGCTGGACCATGACATCAGAGTCACAGGGGTCCTCACGACTGTGGGATGTGACGGAACTCCCTCTTTGCTCAGAGACAGCTGGTTGGCTACATCCAGGAATAAGGTAGAGAAGTTGTGGGCCTGACTGGGGCGGCATAAACAGGACCTGGTCTCAGAGAGGGGTGCTAAGGTGTAAGACACAGACCTGAGCTGAGTTGGGGGGCCGGCTGTTGATCCTCCAGAGTAGCTTACTGCCAGGGATGACCTGCACAGTCTCCTGAGTCACAGGAACATTGTCTGTCGTATCACCAGGCACATCACTGTTAGCTTTCTCAGGACCATCATCCTGAAAGACAGAACACCTCACTATGACCACTGGCCAGGAGACCTGTCCTCAGGGCACTTGGAGACTTGTTCCCCTGCTGGTCATGTCATCAGGCCTCGGGCTTTGCCTCCACAAGCTTTTGCTGTCTGCAGAGCTGTGCTAGGCAGAGAAGGGAAACAGGCTGAAACAGAAGCAGACATGCACACTGCCTTCCCAGAGACATGCTTGGCCATGTTCCTGCCTTCCTTCTGGACACACAACATATCATCTGAGACAGAGGGCCCCCTGATGCCATCTGCTGCCCAACCGAAAGCAGTTCTCCTGGACAAGCTCTTAAGTCCATCCCGTTTCAAAAGACACAGTCAGCTATGGGCCACAGCTGTTGAGGAGAACACCAGGGACACAGGATGGAAGTGTGGGGTCCTCAGACGGCTGAGGGTGGGCACCCACTGCTAGATGATCCAAGGGAGCAGTAAAGTTGGCGAAAACGACACCAACACCACTCAGCAGATTCAGCACTCTAAGTGGGATTTTTCTTTTCTTTCCTTAGACACGATCTCAGTATGTAGTCCCTGCCTCAACAGCCTGGAGCTTGCCGTGTAGATCAGGCTGCCCTGCGACTTACAGAAACACTCCTGTGTTTGCCACCTGAGTGTACTACCACATCTGGTGAACCCCCCCTTTTCCCCCCCCAAATCAGGGTTTCTTTGTGTGTATCCCTGGCTGTCCTGGAACTCACTCAACAAGATACCTGCCTGCCTCTGCCTCCGAGTGCTGGGATGAGAGATGCACGCCAAAATACCCAGCTTGAACTATGACTTTTAATTTTAATTTTGCTTAAGAATAACTCATAGTCACCAGCATTCCAGAGTTCTTAGAGGATAAGTCTTTGCAAGTACTTCCTGACTGCTGAATATATTACTAAGAACTCAGAACTGGAAAAACAGAAATGAAATGCACTTGACTTCTTAAAAAGGTCTCAGCTAACTCAGGCGAAACAAGAGAGGTTTATTACAAAGGACTATGTGAAAGGGTGCGCATTCCCTCGGAAGCTTCCGACTTATAGAAGCAGCTACAACATAACTGAAGCAAAGCCAACCCCACCTCTGCCCCATACCTGAACCCAGACTTCTGGAGGGCTTACCACCTCGGTCCTCACCCTGACCAGGGTCAGCTGGAGCAGGCACTCACCATCTTGGCCTTCCTGGGGTGTTCACTTCTCCTTTCGTGCTTCTTAAAGGACTCATACAAAACAGGCTCGATGCCCCACAAGCACTCTGTCCACTTGCCGTAAATGATGAAGAGCTTCCTCCTGCTGCAGTGGAGGAGGGTGAAACAGTTACCAGTCACTACAGCCCAGGGACTTAATGCCGACCTGTTGCTCCCCTTCTGATACAAAGAAGAAACTTTGTATTTCAGAACCTCCTTCATGGTATTACAAAGTATCCCTATCCCTGATGCCAAAGAGAACATGAAGGCACAAAAGCCTAAACAGTCCTCAGGGCCTGGGAAAAAAGCATGAACGTATTTTCCTAAGCGGAGAGTTGCATTGCCCACGCTTTGCTGGGGTAAGTGCTGTACCACTGGGTTTTGATGAACTGTGAGTTCCTCAAGTCTTTTTCTATCAAATGTGCCCATCATGCCTCCCACAGTCACTTGACAGCATTTGCTTTCTCTGTGGCTGTCCCTCCTGCCCTCGTCTAACCACAGCCCTGGAAAGCTGCACAGTGCAGCCAGAGGTGCTGCCCCGCACCAACAAGATCAGAGCCCGTTCAGGATAGCCTGGGAAGAGTACATAGTGGCCAGTGCGGCCCAAGAGGAGGACACCTGTGTGCGTAGGCTACAGGGAAGGTCCAGTGAGAACTGGCTGCGCAAGCACCAGGACCCACATTCAGATCCCTAGACCATGAAGCTGGGCATTACTCCTGTACTGGGAGCAGATACAGAGCCAGCTTAACCGTCATCTCCAGGTTCAGTGAGACCCAGTCTTAAAAATAAAAGATAAGACAGAATAACAGGAAGATACCCAATATTGGCCTCTGGCTTCCACATGTATGTTCATATACACAACACATATGCACAAACATGTACACACGCATATACCACACAAACAAGAACAAGAACAGGAAAGGTAAGGAAAAGAAAAGAAAAAGCATGTTTGGGTCCAGGATGCAAAACCAACAGGTCAAATAATGACTCTCCCATTGGCTCAAAATCATCAGCCTGTTTCAGACCTTGGGCAGGCCAGTCTCAAAAGATGCCTTGGTGCCCCTTGGTCACCATTATGATCATGACAAGGCCTATGTCATGTGAGGTCCTGACTTGTCTCATTAAAGTCTGACATTAATATGCAGGTTTGAATAGGTGAGTTTCTGGTTCTCTAGAGACAGGCAGAGAGAACAAAAGAACTGACTCTTGGCATTATATTACTGGAGGAGGGTTGTGATAAATAAAATTTTGAGAGCCAGAACATAATTTTACCAAAGGGAGAAAAATCTGGAAAAATGTGTCAAAACCCTACTGGTCATTTTTCTACACAAAATTCTCCATCAGGAGGCTGGGTGATGATGGTATATGGCTTTAATCCCAGCACTCGGGAGGAGGATGCAGGGTTATAAGACCGACACCAACCTGAGCTGCGCAGGAAGACAAAAAAGTGGGGAAAAAAGCCACATTATCCCTGAGTAAAAATGCATTTCTTTTTCTTTTTTTCCAAGACAGGGTTGCTTTATGTACTCCTGGCCATCGTGCTCACTCTGCAGACCAGGCTGGCCTTGAACTCAGAAGTCTACTTGAGTGCTGGGATTAAAGGCATGAGCCAACGCCATCTGACAAATGTCGATTTCCTTAGGCTGACCCTCTTCTCTCTCCAAAGGGGACAAGTTTCACTCTGCTATCACCAGAGACTACACTCAAAACTCCCTTTAAAACAGGAAAGAAAGAGAGGCAGAGCTGCTCCCAGTACGAGCTGACACAGCGCAGCACCGGCCCCTGCAGACCACACCCACGGGCTCAATGAGTGCACCTACTTTTTGTCTTGAATGTACCCTTCCACTCTGTGAAGTTCCTTTCCAAATAATCCACACGGCTTGAAGTGAAGGATACACTTATCTCCAGTTCTGTGGGAACAAACACAGGCATTAGTTATGTAAAATATCTAGAGAACCAACCAAGCTACAGAGGAAGAGAAAAAGGACTTGGCTACCTAGGAGAGGAGGCCGTCAGTGATGGTTAACTTGCTCCTTGAAAGGCTCTGTGACTGCCTTGGGGTGACTGTTTGTACGACTACGGTAATTTACTAAAATATCACTTCAGTGTCCATTTAGGAAATTAGGTGAATTTTATGATTTATAAATTATCTCTCACTAAGGTGTTCACTAAGCTTCTAGCTGTAAGTCTAGGCCCTTGATAATGTTTGGGCACAGTCACTACATTTTCACCTAGCACCAACAAAACTTAGGTGCACTTTACATTTTCAAATAAATTAACAGGCCAGGCGGTGGTAGCGCACGCCTTTAATCCCAGCACTCAGGAGACAGAGGCAGGTGGATCTCTGTGAGTTTGAGACCAGCCTGGTCTACAAGAGCTAGTTCCAGGACAGGCTCCAAAGCTACAGAGAAACCCTGTCTCGAAAAACAAAACAAAACAAAATCAAATAAATTAACAATGATAATAAAAAAAAATCAAACAATCAACATGGGGTGTTCTTGGACAGAACTAAATCTAGCCAGACGCCATGACTCGGGGCCCCACTACAGGAGGGAAGTTGAACTACAGGAATAAAGGGCTAGATGTCCAGAGAGAAGAATGCAGACAGAGACAGTTCCCTTTAGGTCGGTAAGTTCATCATGGCTTGTCACCTGTGATTTAGGATCTCCACTACCCCGTACTGCTCGATCCACAGCTGCCCGAGGATGACATTGTGCACACAGCAGGTGGGGTTGGTCCACGTGTAGGCTTCCTTATGTCTGGGAAAGCACCAAGAACAGGACAGGGCGGTGAAGCTCAGTACTTGGGTGACCCAGAAGGCCATGACCAGGCAAAACCAGACCACAACTGTCTGGGAGCAAAATGCTTTGAAGTCTTCCCAGTGCAGGCTATTTAGTTAGCATGCAACTGGAATTTATTTCTCCTTTCCTTTGTAGCATCAACAAAGCTTTCTACTTAAATGTCAAGAGAAGTTAATAAGCAATAAAAGAACACTAAAACAAAAGAGAGACAGCTTTCCTGTGACACTGCCAAGAGGAAAGGCTTGTAAGAGTTAGGCTCCTAGCCCCAGCCCACAGGGCAGGAGAGGGTTGTTGCCTTAACACCCAGCTCCCCCTCCTCTGAAATGGCCCTGCCCCAAGGGTAAACCTCACAGCATGAAACACAGTGGTGCCTATGGGGACATCTGTCTGGACTGTCTCAAATGGCCCGGGCAGAACCCAAACATATTTTTCAAAAGCATTTGCAGTTCATCAGTGCTGCCCACCTCAACTCCCAAGCAAAGACTACCGCGAGGCAGGCCCAGCAGCCGGGCCCCTCATGAGCCTGCCTTTGTGTTCCTGGAGAAATACATGTACAGAGACAGAGTTTTGTTGGCTGTTGAACTTTTAAGCTAGGGTCTCACTTTGCAGCCCTGATTGTCTTAGAGCTCACTATGCAGACCAAGCTCGGCCTTAAATTCAGAGAGATCCACTTGCCTTGGCCTCCCATGTGCTGAACTGAAGGTGTGCTCAACTAGTTTGCCCCTAGGCCCTTTTTTTTTTTTTTTATTTTTATTTTTCAAGACAGGGTTTCTCTGTATAGCTTTGGTGCCTGTCCTGGAACTCATTCTATAGACCAGGCTGGCCTCAAACTCAGAGAACTCCGCCTGTCTCTGCCTCCAGAGTGTTGGGATTAAAGGTGTTCACTACCACCATCTGGCCACCCTTAGGTTCTTTGTGGGTCTTTTTTTTTTTTTTTTAAGATTTATTATGTATACAGTGTTCTGCCTGCAAGGCAGAAGAGGGCACCAGATCTCATTATAGATGGTTGGGAGACATCATGTGTTTGCTGGGAATTGAACTCAGGACCTCTGGAAGAGCAGGCACTGCTCTTAACCTCTGAGCCATCTCTCCAGCCCCACCCCTAGGTTCTTAAAACTGACAGACAGCCAGTATCCAGCAAATATTACACTGATGCTCCCTCACAGCAGACTCATAATTGATGACCACTGTAGCAACTGAACCCCTGGGCTGTGGGGGCTAGTATATGTTGGAGACTTGCTACTGGCTGAGTATCTCTGATGGGAGCTGGGCTGGACAGCCGGCTTCTAAGAGGGGCCCCAGTGGTCCTCACCTTCAGGCATTCAACTTCATAGGTACAAATACACATGCCTGTGTGACCATCAGCAAGCAGAGCTGTGTGTACGTGGCTGAGGAGTAGCTTTTGTAGCTCCTGTCTTAGCTGCTCTCTCTACAGGGTTCCTCTGCCACTGGAGAGGTGGGCTCTGGCTGAGGATGGAGTTCTTGCTGACCCAGGGCCGGCTAGTCTAGCTGTAGCCTAGAGGTAAGGAGCTACGCTAAGCAGTGCTGGGCTTTGGGTCTGGGATTGTCATACAGCAGTAGCTGATGAGTAGCTCCGGTCAGTGTGTGAGAGGGATGAGACTTATCCACACTGGTGGACAGGAAGTCTAGCAGAAGAAATGCTGCTGGCAGAAAGGCTGTCTGTCAGTCCACAAAGGTAGGGATCTCCCCAGAAAGAAGCCTTATGAGACATGGAGAGGTGACCTGCTCTCGTCACTCACTTGAGAAGCTCCAGTGTGACGGTCCCCCGGGGCTCTGCCTCGACACTCTTGCCCCAAAACTTCAGCTTTGGGTAGATGGAGCCGTGGAACACAAAGTCCTGGTTGAGACCTTCTGAATAAAATGCACTAATAGGAGGGTGGTGACTGACCTGTTCAGATATAAATCTGAACCCCAAGTCTTCCCTAGGTCCAAAAATGAGAATGGGGGGAGAGAAAAAGTCACATTAATGACAGTAATAACAAAGGGCGGCCGGCTCCCCGCCAGCTCCACCAGCCAGTTGACATGTGCTGCCCTCCCCTAGCAGCTGATACGGGCTCTGGACCCAGGAGTCTCCAGCTGTGATAGGCATCAGAATACCCAACAAAAACTTCTCAAGTGGCACATCTGGCCACATACCATTACCCTAGAGCACACCTGCCCACCACCACATGAGCTCTTCTGGCGGAGCCTCCATCTGGCCTGCTGCTTATCCCACTGACACCAGAGCCTTACAGCCACCAGGCAGGCAGGCCTCAGATGCAGGTCAACAGCAATCCCAAAGTCTATTTCATTCTCCCAGGGACTCCTAATGCCAGTCAACCCAACTGAATCAAAACCCTTATGAAGGGTGTTCCTGTCCAGCATTTGTACAGGCTCCCAAAACTTCTATGATGGAATGTCTTAGATCCCAAAATATTCCTGGCCAGGAAATAGGATTTTTAGCAGACTCCCTTATTCAATAAAAATGTCAGTTTTTAATTGTTCCGGAACTATGAATACACCTACAGTTGTAGTCATTAAGAATTATAAAAGCTAAACCACATAATTACTAACTTAGCTGGAATCAGAATTCCCAGTCATTACAGAGGAAGGAAAGTTGAAAAATTAGATTTTAAAAGGTTGCCTGCCAAGGTATGTAATCTACAAAATGAATACTTGTCTAAGAAAAGCAAGTATATTTTTAGCTGTTCAAGAGGGATTTGAAGGGATGAAAGATGCTGTACACAGCCAGGTCTGTGCAGTGCTGGGGAACAGGGCCACCAGTGTCAGGGCAGCTCAGTGTGGAGACACCAGGAAGCAGGCCTGGAGAGGAACACATGCCAATCCGAGTGTGGGGAACTTTTCCTGGCAGCCTCTGAATTAAATCCCAAACCAGGTTAAGCTTCCTGTCTCACACCCCATTCAGCAGCACAGACTGCTCCTGTCCCACCCACACGGTGGCTGCGGATGCTGCTCATCCTTATTTATGTAGACCGGTCCATGCTATGTAGCCCTAGCTGGCCTGGAACTTGTAATCCTCCTGCCTGAACTTCCTGGGTGCTAGAAATTAGAGGTGTGAGCCACCATTCCTAGCTGAAAAAGCTTGTTTTTAATCACCCAGTATTGCTCCCCCCTCTCTCTCTTTCTTGTTTTTGAGGCAGGGTTTCTCTGAGTTTCAGAAAATCTGATGCCATCTTTGGCCTCTTCAAGTACCAGGCTCACACACAGTGTCTCAGACATGTACGCAGACCAAACATTTATACATGTAAAATAATAATTTTTTGTTTTGTTTTTGGTTTTACAAGACAGGGTTTCAGATGTCCTGAAACATCTCACTCTGTAGACCACGCTGGCCTCGAACTCACAGAGATCCACCTGCCTCTGCCTACCAAGTGCTGGGATTAAAGGCGTGTGCCACCACCGCCCAGCCGAAATAATAATTTTTAAAAGTGCTTTAAAACAATAAATATTTGGGGCCAGTTTTCTCCTCATCTGGGCCTCAGTTTTCTTTTTCTTTTAGTTTTTACTTGCATTGGTATTTTCCTACATGTATGTCTGTGTGAAGGCATCAGAACTTGAAGCGAGAGACAGTTTTTAGTTGCCATGCAGGTGCTGGGAGTTGAAACTGGTCCTCTGGAAGAGCAGCCAATGCTCTTAACCACAGAGTCCCTCCCTTTTTAAAAATATTTTTGCCCATTAAATCCCAACAAAATTCTTCAAAGACCTTGAAAGAACAGTATTCAGCTTCATTTGGAAAAGCAAAAAACCCAGGAAACCAAAACAATCCTGTGCGATAAAAGAACTTCTGGAGGCATCACATTCCCTGACTTCAAACTCTACTACAGAGCTACAGTACTGAAAACAGCCTGGTATTGGCATAAGAACAGACAGGAGGACCAATGAACCAAATAAAAGACCTGGATATCAATCCACACATCTTCAAACACCTGATAGTTGATAAAGAAGCAAAAAAAAAATCAAATGGAAAAAAGAAAGCATATTTAACAAGTGGTGCTGGCATAACTGGATATTAATATGTAGAAAAATGAAAATAGACCCATACCTGTCACCATGCACAAAACACAAGTCCAAATGGATCAAAGACCTCATTGAACCTTACAGAAGAGAAAGTGGGAAGTACACTTGAACACATCGGCACAGGGAACCACTTCTTAAATAGAAATCCAGCAGCACAGACACTGAGAGAAACAATTAATAAATGGGACCTCCTGAAACTGAAAAACTTCTGTAAAGCAAAGGACACAGTCAACAAGACAACGACAGCCTACAGAATGGGAAAAGATCTTCACTAACCCCATATCAGACAAAATCTACAAAGAACTCAAGAAATTGGACACCAAAAGATCACATAATCCAACTAAAAAAAAAAAAAAAAAAAGACCTAAACAGAGAACTCTCAACAGAGGAATCTAACATGGCTGAAAGACACTTAAGGAAATGTTCAACATCCTTAGTTGGTGTAGGAGGTCCTTCTGTATTTCTGTTGCTTTCATTGGTTAACTAAAGAGACTATCTTGTCCTATCTTCTGATAGGACAGCCCTTAGGTGGGCGGAGTAGACAGAACAGAATGCTGGGAAGAAGGCAGTGTGGCAGACGCCATGATTCTCCTGCCAGAGTCAGACATGCGGAATCTTTCCCGGTAAGCCAT
This sequence comes from Dicrostonyx torquatus, assembly GCA_028555095.1. Lineage (NCBI taxonomy): Eukaryota > Metazoa > Chordata > Mammalia > Rodentia > Cricetidae > Dicrostonyx > Dicrostonyx torquatus. The sequence goes on along the minus strand of JAQHUG010000324.1, from coordinate 178,157 downwards.
GACCTTGTGGTGACAAACAGATTATTAGAAATGGGCTGAATCAATATGTGAGAGTTAGCCAATAAGGAGCTGGAGATAATGGGCCAGGCAGTAGTTTAATCAATACAATTTTCCATGTGGTTATTTTGGGTATAAGTTGGCCAGTGGCTGGGAGCTGAGTGGTGGGACACAGCCCGCTTCCTTCATTACTACACGTAGTCATCAGAAAAATGCAAATCAAAACAACTCTGAGGTTCCATCGTACACCTGTAAGAATGACCAAACTCAAAAACACTGATGACAACTTATGCTGGAGAAGTTATGGGGAAAAGGGAACACTTCTGCATTGCTGGTGGGAATGTAAGCTGGTACAACCCCTTTGGATGTCAGTGTGGAGATTTCTCAGAAAAGTAGGAAACAACCTTCCTTAAGACCAGTAATACCACTTTTGGGTATATATCCAAAGGATGCTCAATAGTGCCACAAGGACATGTGCTCAACTATGTTCATAGCAGCTTTGTTTGTCATAGCCAGAACCTGTAAACAACCTAAAAGGATAAGGAAAATGTGGTCCATTTACACAATGGAGTACTACACAGCAGAAAAAAATAACGACAGCTTGAATTTTGCAGGAAAATGGATGGAACTAGAAAACATTATTTTGAGTGAGGTAACCCTGACACAGAAAGACAATTATCACATGTACTCACTCATAGGTGGTTTTTAATCATAAAGCAATGAAAGCCAGCCTACAAACCATAATTCCAGAGAACTTAGTCAACAATGAGAACACTTACATAGATCTAATCTACAAGGGAAGTAGAAAGTAGAAAAAGACAAGATCCTGAGTAAATTGGGAGCATGGGGACCTTAGGGGAGGGCTGAAGGGGGGGGGGGACAGGCAGGGAAGGGAGCAGAGAAAAATGTAGAGCTCAATAAATATCAATAAAATAAAATAAAAAGTTTTTTACGGGCCTCAGTTTTCTGTTCCTTATGATATCAGACTCTCTACAGCACGGGGCTGGGCCCCACAAGCCAGTACCACCTCATGGTCATGCTCTACAGCACGGGGCTGGGCACCACAAGCCAGCACCACCTCATGGTCGTGCTCTACAGATAAGCTCCTTACGCGCGGAGCCTGAGGACGGAGGGGCTGGAGCTAGTATGATTTTTACTTTTCCAAACTGCAGTACAATATCTTGGCAGGTCCCTAAAGAGCTTACAAGGACAAAAGTGACAATTACTCCCTAGATGGACAGATTCCAGACCTGAGGAGAAGACCATCAGGGTCATAGGCCCAGGTACACACACTAAAGGCAGTGCCAGGATCCCACAACCATCCACCATGGAAAAGGTTTATCATCACATCACACACAAGTGCCAGAGAAACTGTCCTCTGAATTCGCTCAACATTATCATTACTTTTATAACAAAAAAATGGTATGAATTAAATAATCTATGAAATAGAAACACTGCAACCAGAAAAATGTAGGAGGTCCTTCTGTATTTGGGTTGCTTTCATTGGTTGAATAAAGAAACTGCCTTGGCCTTTTGATAGGGCAGCTCTTAGGTGGGCAGAGTAGACAGAACAGAATTCTGGGATAGGGAAGGCTCAGAGAGAGCCGCCATGAAATCACCAGAGTCAGACATGCTGAATCTTTCCCGGTAAGACCACTATCTCATGGAGACTTACAGACTATTAAAAATGGGTTGAAATAAGATGTAAGAGTTAGCCAATAGAGGCTAGAACTAATGGCCAGGCAGTAATTAAATTAATATAGTTTTTGTGTGGTCATTTCGAGTATAAGTTAGCAGGGATAAAAAGCAGGCTGGCGGCCGGGAGCCAGGCGCAGGGACCATGGCCCGCTCCTCATTACTACAGAAAAATAGGTCTTAGAATCAACAAGAAACTACCACTTAGAAAACTGTAACACGCCAGGCAGTGGTGGCACATACCTTTAATCCCAGCACTTGGGAGTCAGAGCCAGAAAGATCTCCAGGTTTGAGGCCAGCCTCATCTACATAATGAGTTCCAGGATGGCCAGGGCTACACAGAGAAACCCTGTCTTGTAAAAACCAAAAAGGAAAAAAGAGAGAAAGGAAAAAATGAAATGAAAGGAAACTATAACATCAAGGAAAATGATTACAGCTTTGTTTGTTTGTTTTTGAGACATCCCTGGCTGTCCTGGAACTTGCTTTGTAGACCAGGCTGGCTTTAAACTCAGATCTGTCTGCTTCTGCCTCCTGAGTCATAGGATTAAGACACGTGCCACCATGCCCAGCTACGGAAAATGATCATGATACAATGCAAAAGTCATTAATTAATATCTCATACACAAGAAAATCTATTAAGATGTTGATACCCCTTGTCTTTGGCAGGTTACATCTGACGGTTTTCTGCTTCCGGCTTTGCCATGTTCTGTGTAGATATTATTATAGCCAAAACACCAACGGACTCCATATACTGAATTCCCCAGATAACCAGTTGACCCTGATTCCAGGGCGGTGACAGAACTCTTCATACCAGAGCAGGTAGCAGGTGCTGGCACTCCTGCCTGCAGCCCCATGGCCTATGGCAAATAACCACTACGCTAGCCAATGAGAATATCCCATATAAAACCTTCCAGTAACTTCCTCCAATCAGAGAAGATCTACCTACTAAATTACCCTGTTTTCTGCATCCCGAGGCACAAGCACACTACTGGTCACACATGGATCAGAGAACGATAGTTCCCAGAGTGGCAGAATGGGCCCACGAGGAACTGGACACATTCAGTGACTAGTCTCTGGAGTCTCAGGCAAGGCTAAAATGAAAACGCACCAGGGGTGTGTGACATGTGGTCGGGAGTGTTGTCACCACAGCAGCACCCCCAAGACAACTTTCTGCATAATTGTAGAAGGAGGCCCCGATTTGACAAAGTACGTAGCAACAACCTCCCAGCCCAGCCCTCTAGAGGCTCACCATCCATATAACTAGGATTCAGGGTCCAGGCTCAGAGATCTACTAAGTCCAAGGGTGAGGATGGAGGGGCTATGCACTGCTCATGTGCAAGAGTGTTTACCAACATCCGCCCTGTTCCCGCTACTCTGGAAGCCTCACATTCTAAGGGCCCCAAGAGGCATGATACTACTCAGAATCAGCAAACATTCACAGACTAACACTTCAAGAGGCTAACTCTTGGGTCCTGACAACCATTCCTGACACACTGTAACACAGGTATGGACTAAGAGGCTAACTCTTGGGGCCCGACAACCATTCCTGACACACTGTAACACAGGCATGGACTAAGAGGCTAACTCTTGGGGCCCGACAACCATTCCTGACACACTGTAACACAGGCATGGACTAAGCAGTGACTTTAGCAGTTCGTCCTCTCTGGGTTATTTCTCTCTCAACAAAGTGCTGCAGCAAATGGCATAGTCCTATTTATTAGTCTGGTTTCATTTGTTGTTGAAAACCAGTGACTCCCATGTCTTGGCCAAGTAGCATACATAGACCACTACTATACTATATGTGGTCTACATAACATGATCTCCATCCTTGCTGTGGTACCAGGGTTCTAGTCCATCATTAACATCACAGCCCACGTTGTATTTTTTACCTTTTTACCCACAACATTCCAAATACTTCGGTAGCTCCTAACTCCAAGCACTTATCCTGATCTGAGGAATCAATGCTGAAGAGAGAATCGAGCTCTTTTGTCATCCAGTGTTCATGATGGACTCTCCTTACCTGATCAGCTCATACGTCTCCCCCAAGAGCGGGTTAAAGGGTTTGCCGGTTCTCTCCCACTGGGAAGCCACTGCCGAGACTGCAAAGGCAGCTACAGACTGCAAACAGTTCAAAGACAGATCAAAACAGATTCAGCCAGGACAGCGGCACATGCACGCTTCCCGCAGCATCAGTCACAGGACAGCGGCACATGAGCACGCTTCCCGCGGTATCAGTCACAGGACAGCGGCACATGAGCACGCTTCCCGCGGTATCAGTCACAGGACAGTGGCACATGAGCACGCTTCCCGCGGTATCAGTCACAGGACAGTGGCACATGAGCACGCTTTCCGCGGTATCAGTCACAGGCACCCAGCCAGCGTCACTTCCACTCTGCTGACTTCTCAGGTTTCTACTCACAATGGTTTTTTTTTATATTTATTTATTTATTCATTCAGTTATTTATCACAGTGATTTTTTTTTTAAGATTACAGAACTTTTGGGGAAACACCACTGCTATGCACTATTTCCTCAAAGTCACAGAAAGAGGGAACAGGCTGCACACCCTGCCGATGCTAAAGCAATACCTGTGTGTCTGTCCATACACTCCCACATAGTTGAACATGCATAGGTAAATACCCACCACATAAACATACGCACACAGGAAGCAGTAGCATGTGTGATACCAGAGGGAAGCCAACTCTGTGAGGCTGACATCTGGAGAGAATACAATTCTTCCAGATAGCTCACCAGCAGGATACCTTGGTCCCTACAACTATGGGGCCAGTCAGGCAAACAGTTATGGCATCAAGACTGTCCTCACAGTCATATGCAGTGCCCACCTGCATCCTCTCCAGGGTCTGGGACTGATTTGAGGCTTTGTGGATAAGGTACACATGTTCCATGTACTCCGTGATCCGTTGCAGAAAGCTCAGTGGCTCATTGAAGGCAATTGGCATTGTGATCTTGGATAGCTCCTAGAAGGATCAAGAAAGACATCTGGTTGGGTTTCTGAGCTTCTGGGTATGCCTCAAATGCAAGTATCCCACTCTACTCTGAGTATTCTGAGGATCACTTCCCAGAGCCTCAAATTCCCATACAGACAAGACTTAGAAACCCGCTACGGGCAAGCTTTCTGCTGTGAGCAAGCTGCTGCTCCTACCTTACCCAACACGGAATGTCTTCCCGAATGGCAGCCATGGCAGCTCTCCATCTCCCAGGTCTGGGAGTCACTCCCCACTTGTGTCACATGAAGTGATTACAGGAGCTCTCAAAGAACCATCTTATCTTCCCTCACTCACTCCAGATGAGTGATCACTATTAAAACTTGCCCTTGCTGGGTGAGGGCGACACACACCTTTAATTCTAGTACTGCTGAGCAGAGACATGCAGATCTCTGTAGTTTGAGGCCAGCCTGGTCTACAGAAAAAGCTTCAGGACAGTCAGGGTCACACAGAGAAACCCTGTCTCAAAACAAACCAAAAAAACCTTGTCCTCGGCACCCACGGCCTTCCAGTACGGAAGCCTTAGCTGGCACTCAAGTCTTTTTACCATGTGACTCTGCTTCAGAGTCTGCACAAGTGACACAGGACTCTTTTCTCAAGCACCATGAGGCACAGTGAGACTGCAGCTCCTGCCTCCCTGGAGCTCATGGGCAGAGGACAAAGGTCTAGGAGCTATTCCTGAGCCGGGCTTCAGAAAGGCACTAATAGGAATGCTCCAGGAACAAGGACAAGCTCTGGACCTTAGGTTGCTTTTCAGGCTTTCTGTATTAGGAGTTAGAATGACCCCTCTGCTCTCACCAGCCCCAATCACTTAGTGCCAAGGCAAAGAGCTTGAAAGAGTGCCCCGGGGGAGGCGGTATGCTCAGCACACTACCAGCAAGACAGCCTCCTAGCCAGGTCCTGGAAACAGCATTCGGGGAGTGGGGAGGGCTTGTTAACAGTGCTGATCTAGGGAGACCCCACTGACAACCTGAACTCACAGACCCTGGACCAGAGTCAGGCAGGCTCCTCACAGAGGCTACATGCCATGCTGAGAAACATTCGGATATCTGGGAATATAAGAGCTGGACAGGGCACTGAGACAAGAGTGACAAGTCAGGTGCCTTCTGGCTTAAGAGGTGACCAAAACCACACAAGGAAGTTGCGTAAGATCAGCAGGAAGAACAAGAAGCTTCTAACTATACCCACCATGTCAACAAGTGAGAGAGAGAGAGAGAGAGAGAGAGAGAGAGAGAGAAAGAGAGAGAGATAGATAAGGGAAGAAACTCTGAGCCAGTAGCCAGGAAAGTAGAAAACACAAGGCTTCCTTTTCTATGCCTTCTGTGTATTACACACCTGTAAAGCAAAGCTGAGCCCACGGCCCACAGTGTAAGAGGTGAAAGAGGTCAGTACTGGGCAGGAAGAAACACAGCAGGAGAGGCTATCTGGGCTCCCAAGTATGCCCACTGCTTCTCCGCTCTACACCACAGGCCAGGCTCCACCCCTGCCGCTGGGCACAGCAGCACTGCATGCGAAGTGGACACTTGGCTAGAGCTAGCACTATGCTAACACGTTTCTCCTCTGATCCAGCAGTCCCACGTCCGGCACCAATTGCTGAGCCTGAGCAAACAAGCATGCAGGGCTAGCCCCATGTAACCTGCTTTGGTCAGCCAAGAGCCAAAAATGTCTAATGTCCAAAACAGGGCACCGTACCATTAAACTGAAAGACAACCAAGAAAGGGGCATGAAGTAGTTACAAGATCACTTGGAGATTGGTGGCTGAATGAGAACAGGGATAAAGAAAAGCCTATTGCCTCTCTGAAGGCATGGGAGACGACTTATACACAGTCAGGGAGTGGGGCATGGGGTGAGATACCATGAGGATGGGTAACAGCTATTTGTGGGGAGGGACAAGGACAGGAAGCTAAGCTTCCTAGGACACACTGCCATGCTCTGGATGTGGTCTTAATAGCCCAAGGCTTCAGCAATTAACTGTGAAGAATTAAGTGGATGACATTTAATCCATCTATGGTGCTGAATGCCAGTTCTCTGAGGAGTCATTAGGATTAGGTTGTCATAGCCTCCATGGTTGACTACGGTAGCTAAGTAAGAGCAGGGCAAGGGGGCTGGTGAGATGATTTAGCATGCATACTATAAAAGAGAATTAATTCCTGCAAGCTGTCCTCTGACCTCCATATGCACATGTGTGCATATAAATAAATAGAATTAATATTAATAATAAAAGAACAGGGCAAGGGTTAGGGAAACAGCTCCATAGTAGAATGCATCTGAGGCTCTGGAACCAATCCCTAGCACTTGTAAGCAAACAAATAGGAAGAGAGAGACCATCATACAACTGTGCATGTCCCTTCCCTGCTCCCCCCATATGATATGCTACACAGAACACTGTCAGCACTAAAGGCATCGCCAGATGCTTGCATGCCTTTAGCCTCTTTCCTTCTTTTAAAAATGTGATTTCTCTGTGTAACAGCCCTGGTTGTCCTGCCACTCTGTAGACCAGGCTGGCCTTGAACTCACAGAGACCAACCTGCTTCCGCCTCCCAAGTGCTGGGATTAAAGGTGTGTGTCACCATGTTCCAGCAAGCCAATCTTCCCTTTACAGTTCACCCAATCTATGGCATTGTAGTAGAGGCAACAGAAAACAGACTAACACATATTTAATGGATTTGACTTTGGCCCATATTTTGAAAAAAAATTATAAAAGGAATCTACAAAAGTCAAAATGAAACAGATGAGCTTGCATGATTCTCCCAGACCCATATACAATCACTAGTGGAAAAAAAAATTTTTTTGGGCCGGGCGGTGGTGGTGCATGCCTTTAATCCCAGCACTCGGGAGGCAGAGGCAGGTGGATCTTTATGAGTTTAAGACCAGCCTGGTCTACAAGAGCTAGTTCCAGCACAGGCTCCAAAGCCACAGAGAAACCCTGTCTCAAAAAACCAAAAAAAAAAAAAAATTGCAATAGGAATACACAATCAAGCAATTAAGGTAAGGTCAACATTCCTAGTAAGATGTATTGACACTATGCAATTCTGAACGAGCACAGACAAGAGCTCCTAGCTTTGTGTGCTCCTGCCCAAAAGAGAATCTCTAATTTCTTCCAGTTTCCAATGCCAACCCCCATACCAATCTATCTACCCTCAATCATTCTAAAGTTATTTAAAATAAAAGATTGGAAGAAAGTGTAGAAATAATGATGAACAACAAAAGCTGGCGCTAAAGGAATGCGGGTAGACGCACCTCAAATCTGGCAATGTGCACTTCTGACTCTGACCTGAGTGTCTTGTTGCCAAGTGCTGGATTATGTACGAAGTGTGCCACAGACCATATGGGCACACGAGCTTCTAACAGTCAAGGAAGACCATACGGAAAGCTAATGGACACTGGACACTTCCTAACACAAAGGTTCAGGACTTGACATAAGCCGTCTGGAGCCTGGAGTGCAGAAGGTGTTCAGACCATAAGCAAAGACCGCGTCTCAGAACACTGGGGCGTCTCCAGCCACCTGCTGAACTGTAAACAGCTGATCTGCTGTTCCTAAGACGCGCTGTTTCCCTTCCCCTTATGCACTGTCCCTTTCCTGCCCTGCTACAGGATGATAAATACACAGCGTACATTCTCTCAGAAACTAACAGTACAAACCTCATGGGAATTAAGACCTAAGCTTCATGTTTCCAATGAGTTATCTGCACTCACCAAACCAATGCACTTTTTCAGGATACTCCACACGCTGAAGTCACTTCTGGTGAACATGGGGGCAGGAAGGGCTGTCCTGTGAGTAATGTGAGAGCAACAAGCATTTATTAACCAATGGAGTATGTATGGGGGAGTGTTTCTCACAGGAACTGCTCAAGACCACCATCTTAGCTTGAGACCTAAACATCAGTGTCTCTGACAATGGGACAGCAGGGAGAGAAGCTAGATCACAGCTGAAACCCTACAGGGTGTCTGTACCACTGTTCTTAAGTCCTGATAATGGTCATTGGTTATGGCAACCTTGGAGTCTTGACTGGCTCTGTAGTGACCAGGCCATTGTTTTCCTTCTGTGAGCTGGAGACAAGGCTGACAATGGGAACGGAATCCCTCTACTTACAACCCGACTGTCTACTTTAGGGTCTTCGGCCTAACCCCAGGACAGTGGACAGAGATGAGAATAAGGAGTGAAATGAGTTAAGAAAATCTCCAAAGTTAGCTATCTACCCTCTCCCCAAGGTGCATTCCTTCTCAAGCTATCCTCCACCCAACAAAGCCCCAGCAGTAACCTTAGCCTCAACTCCTGCTCTGGCTACCTGGGGACAGACTATAGCTCCCTCCAGAAACCGTGGGCTATACAGAGCACTGTCTCCATGGGGTAGGAAGAAGCCTCAGCAGACACCTGACTGCCTTGTGGGAAGGAATGTGGAGAAGGCATCCGAGAAGAAGCCCTCAGACACACATGACTGCTCTAGTGTTTGTTGTGGAATTCCCGGTGATATTTCACTGAAATTAATCAGAACAGACTGACTGACTGGGCATTTTGATCCATCCTGGGATACTGATAGCTGGGGTCTGCCTGCTAAACCTCATGTGGGCTCATGTGGGTAACTGAGTTGAGACAAGAGGGAGAAAGGAAGTTCTGAGACAAAACAGGAAAGGAAAGAAGTCTAATGTTTACTGAGCACTATGCACTAGGGTTGCCAAAAATAGCTGGAATGCTGTGCACATAGCAAACCGTGAGGGTCACAAGATATGGAAAATACGGTTCTGCGGGGATCAGGGTTATGTCCCAGGGATACAACCTGTGCAGGTTAGTTTTGTCAGCTTGACAGAACTAGGATGACCTGGGAGGAGGAACTTACACTGAGAAAACACGTCTGTCAGACTGCCTATTACAAGTCTGTACAGGGCACTTTCCTGATTGATGTGGGAGGGTCGAGCCCGTGAGAGCAGAGCCGCTCCTCGGCAGGTGTGAGCAAAGCAAACTGAGCGAGCCAGGGGCACAACACAGCAAGTAGCATTCCTCCACGGTCCCTGCTTCAGTTCCTGCCTTGGACACCTTGATAATGGTCTGTAACCTCAGCCAAACAAATCCTTTCAGCTCTGCCTGTGATAAGTACCACTGTGCTCAGCAGGAAGAACAAGGGGAAGGTGACACAGTGGACCTGAGAGAATCCGAAGAGCCACGTTTAGAGGCCAAAGCATTAGATCATGGTGACAAGAGAATGAGGCAGTGGTCCTAAGCTCAGTGCAGTTTGACACCAGGTGATGTACAGTGGACGTAAGTGCCTCACATAGGCCCTCACAACCCATCCAATGTGCTCCTGCACCTACTGAGCACATGAGCATAGGACAGGAGAAAGGTGAGCAACCTGGACATTGAGGGAACATGCCCTGAAGGTAAATGGGCCCATGTATAAGGCCAGTCATGAGGCTGGAGGGTCCGTTGAGGCCCCAAACACCTTTTAACACATATGTGTAAGGAAGCCTATGTCCCTTGGATTATCCCCGTGTGCTCCTCTTTTCCTAACAGCGACTGAGAACTTTCCATGATGACCACTGTCACAGTCTAAAAACACAAATGAACTTGATGGGGAAAATGGAACGTGGTGTTGCTGCAGCAAGGAATCAAACCCTTTCAGTTCCTTCAGGGTCAGTGGCCACCATTTCTCAGTGAGATATAGAAGGGACAAGGGAACCCTTGCTATCCCCATTAGCCCAGCAGTTAAGTATATCTCAGTAAAACACAAAAGGGACAATGGGATTAACTTGGTGTCTGTGGAAGGACAGGTTGGTTTGTGGTGGGTGAGGTCTGTGAATTATGTTATGCAGAGGCCCTACGCCATTCTGGGACAGAACTATCACTTCATGGAGGGGGAGTGATGGGTCAAACACTGCCCTCCACTGGTCTCCATGCCCCCAGCAGAGAGGCAAGTCTCATGGGATTTTGGTGGCTAGACTGCTGGGAAGAGTCACACTGGAACTGGGGGTGCACCAGCTCAATTCATGGGACCTAAGAGGATACCTTATAGTATGTATGGGGGTGATCACAGATATACTTTGGAAAATTCTGAAACAGTATATGTAAGAGAGTCTACCTGTGTTTCTGAATTCCATTCTCTTGTGGTCTCTCCCCACTTTTGCTGGTATCCAAATCAATCATCCCACTGATTTTATTTGCCTCTGAAAACTCCCTTGTAGAATTATCAGAATCAAAGCCTGCAAGAAAAAAGCAAAAACAATTATCCTTACAAGATTTGGGAGATACAGAAGCCTACTTCAAGATTACACAAACAGAAGCCTAAAGATCTGCAAACCTTTCATCTGTTTTTTTTAAAAAAATATTCATTTATTAATTATGTATAAGGATTCTCAGTATTCTGTCTGCATGTATGCCTACAGGCCAGAAGACAGCACCAGATCTCATTACAGATGGTTGTGAGCCACCATGTGATTGCTGGGAATCGAACTCAGAACCTTTGGAAGAGCAAGCAGTGCTCTTAACCACTGAGCCATCTCTCCAGCCCCTGGCTTTGGTTTTTTTGTTTTGTTTTGTTTTGTTTTTTGTTTGTTTGTTTGTTTGAGACAGGGTTTCTCTGTGGCTTTGGAGCCTGCACTGGAACTAGCTCTTGTAGACCAGGCTGGTCTTGAACTCACAAAGATCCGCCTGCCTCTGCCTCCCGAGTGCTGGATTAAAGGCGTGCGCCACCACTGCCCGGCCCTGGGTTTTTTTTTTAAGACAGGACCTCACTATGTAGCCCTGTCCAGCCCATAACTCTTTTTTTTGTTTGTTGGGTTTTTTTTTTTTTTTTTTTTTTTTTTTTTTTGAGACAGGGTTTCTTTGTGTAGCCTTGGCTGTCCTAGAACTCACTTTGTAGAAAAGGTTGTACTGAACTCGGAGATCCACCTGCCTCTGTCTCCTATATGCTGGGATTAAAAGGTATGCACCACCACCACCTGGCAGGCCTGAAATTCTTTATATAGACCAGTCTGGTCTCAAACTCACAGTGATCCAGCAATCTCTGCTTCCTGAATGCTGGGATCATGTGCCACCATCCCTGTCTGATGATTGTCAAGTTGTACATTTAGAATAATTAGCTTTGTTTCCAACTCAGTAAAAGTGATGGTCCACCTCAGTGTCGGGACACACAGGACTGTGGGAGCGGTCCGCTGAGATGGTGGGGATCATCTGAACATCAATAAGGCTGAAGCCATCCCTGGGGAATATCAAGACAAACTTAACCAAAAGCTCAGGGGTGTTTGGAGTAGTCCCTGGGTGAGAAGGAACTTCTAGGGGACCTGTGGGCTAGGAGACATCTGAGGTGATCTCTCCATGGCAGGCATGGCCTCCCAGGTACGGCTGAATGCCTGCCTGGGACTCCTCCTCTGAGGACCACAAGCTCTACTTGCAGGACACACCAATGGGGAACAGAACCAGTGAGTTCCAACCATGAAATAATGAAATGATTCCACTGAGCTTTGGAAATGGCAGGGAGCTCAGTGTCCCCTTTAGGGATCAGGGGGTCCACTAGTGTTATTGGCCAGGAACGGGCTGGGCAGGGAATGACTATCCCATACCCAGATGCTCTAGAATGGAGGTTTTAACAAGCAGGGGATAGAGAGGAAAATTCTGGTGGGGCTGTAACTGGGGAGTCACTGCAATACTTCAAAGCTGCTGCTGTTTGTGTAACTAAGGCCAAGGACAAGAAATGGTACAGGTAAGCCTTGAAGTCCCTTTCCATGGGCAGTGAGAAGTCCTTCACAGAGAGCAAAACACATTCTGAATATGGACCTTAAGGGACAGCAAAGTCGATAGCTGAAATGTTACGGAATGAACAGCTGTGACGGAAGAGTCTACAGACCCCTGGGGGACCCAGTTCTGCCAGCACCAAGAGGAAGAGGCAATTCTCCTCCGCCCTGTTCACTGATGGCCTCTGCCCCACCACCAACCACTACCCGTCGTCACCTGAGATTGCTACTGTGAGCAGGGAAGTAGTGTGTGCTGTGTGTGCCTGTGTGCACATGTACAGAGACGGGACAGACGAGGGTGTCACATGCCTTCCTCTATGACTCTTCATTTGGTCTTCTGGGACAGGGTCTCTCACCGAGCGTGAAACTTAACATTTTTCAGCTAGATTGGCAGATCAGCAAGCTCCAGAAATCTTCCCATTTCTGTGTGGGCCCCTCTCCAGAATTGGGGTTACAGGCATATATAAGCAAGCCATTCCTAGCACCCCCCCTTTTTTTGAGAGTCTCGTCATCTAACTCTGGTGGTTCTTGCTATGCAGACCAGGCTGGCCTCAAATTCACAGAGATCCACCTGCCTCTGCCTCCCGAGTGCTGGGATTAAAGGCGTGCGCCACCACCGCCCAGCCTGATATTTTTGCCCACATGTACATGACTCACATGCATACATACAGGTAAAATAGACATACAAGTAAAATAACTATATTCAGAGATGTTCTTCCAAAGAGTCCAGCCCCCATTGCTCTTTAATCTGTCTCTTAAGATCCAGTCAAGGTTGCTCCCATGAGGGAAGATATCTTTGTCTCTCTAAAAAGCTAAGGTCAGGTCTCATCTAACACACCCCCTGGCCTTGCTGTGCTGAGCCAGGCCAAATCCCACACTCCAGATCCCAGATTCCCACACAAGATGTGGCCTCGGGGTCACGTCTCTTGGTAGTTGCTCACCTGTGACGGCATCAAAGAATTCCTCCTCCCCGTTCATCCTTCAGTGACCAGGTATCACTGTTTTGGGGTTTGGTCTTCCTACTGGATCATATCTGATCTATATTTATGTAGACGCTCTGTGAGTACAGGAAATCTGAGGAAGAAATATTTCAGAATGAACTCAGTTACTACCAAGTCTATGTTCTGCAAACATTTATTTCAATTCTCTGGGTTTTGTTTGTTTAAGAAAGGGTCTCTGGCTGGCCTTGAACTTGTCATATAGACCAAAACTAACCTAGAATCCAAAGATCCTCCCGTCTCTTCCTCAAGTGCTAGGATTAAAGGTGTGTACCACCATGCTCAGCTAAACAATTATTCTTGAAATTGATCCAACTGATCATAAGGGCCAGGTGTAGTGTCATAGTCTTTAATCCCAGTACGCCCCAGGAAGAGGCAGTAGATTTCTGTGAGTTCAAGGCCCACCTGGTCTACAAAGGGAGTTCCAGGTCAGCCAGGACTACACCATGAGAACCTTTTTCAAAAATTAAAAAAAAAAAAGGAAGGAAGAGATCTCAAGTCTAAGGAAAAAATATGAATTATAACAAATACACTGTTCAAGCATCCGGGATGAAAGGATGAACACCTGATAAAAAGATGAAAAAGAAAGCTGGCCTGTGGCACACAACTATAATCCTAGAGCAAACTGAGCAGGAGGATTAAAAGTTCAAGGTCTATGACCAATCAGATGGCTCAGTACTGACATGGTGGAAAAACTAACACCGGCCACTTTCCTCTGACCTTGCACATCCCTACCTGCCCCTCAATATTTAAATAAACAAGCAAAACACAAAATAAAAAGTAATTTACGAAGAGGTCGAGAGCTAGGACCAGGGAGATTGCTCAGTGGTTAGCACACAGCAAGCCGACTGGAGCCCAGAGGCCCAGCTCCGCGTATGTAAATGTGGCCAGGCTGCTGCCTGCAGGGACCTGGAACAAACTGACAAGCAAGTTCTGGGTTTGATTAAGGGATCCTAAGGTGGAAGAGCAACTGAGTGAGGAATATTCCAGACATCAGTCTCTAGATTCCACATTTGTGCACACACATACACACACACACGTGTACCCCATACATGAAAATATGCATACATGAACACTACACACACACACACACACACTTTAAAATAGAAAAAGTGCCGGGTGGTGGTGCACGCCTTTAATCCCAGCACTCGGGAGGCAGAGGCAGGCGGATCTCTGTGAGTTCGAGACCAGCCTGGTCTACAAGAGCTAGTTCCAGCGCAGGCTCCAAAGCCACAGAGAAACCCTGTCTCGAAAAACAAAAAAAAAGAAAAAAAAAAAAAAAAAGAAAAAGTGAGACCCACCCCCCAAATAAAAGTTCAAGGCAAGCCTGAACAATTTAGTGAGATTTTTGTCTCACGATAAAAAGTAAGAAGGCCTTTGAGATAGCTCAGCAGGTAAGAAAACTTGCTACCAGGCCTAAGCTAAACTTAATTCCTGGAACCCAAATGGTAAAAAGAGAGAAACAACTCCCCCCAAATTATCTTTTGAGATCTCCACACAAACGCCATAGCACTCACCCATATACAAAATGCTGAAAAACGTAGCTCAGTAGTAGAGTACCTGCCTACCGTGCAAGGTCCTAGGTTTGGTCTTCGGTAGTGTAAAAAGGATTGTTTTCCAATAACAACAATGACTGGTACATGAACAACTAACTGAGCATTAATTTTAAGCTTTATACGTACGTGTGTGTGTGTGTGTGTTTAAAAGGTTTATTTATTATGTATACAGTGGTCTGTCTGTGTGTATGCCTGCAGGCCAGAAGAGGGCACCAGATCTCAATACAGATGGGTGTGAGCCACCATGTGGTTTCTGGAAATTGAACTCAGGACCTTTGGAAGAACAGGCAATGCTCTTAATGGCTGAGCCATCTCTCCAGCCCCTATTTTCAGTTATATTTTAAAGCCGGGCAGTAGAGGCACAGGTCTTTGATCCCAGGCAGATCTCTGTGAATTCAAGGCCAGCCTGGTCTACAAAGCAAGTTCATATATATATATATGTATGAACATATATAAACAAGTTCATATATATATACTTGTATATATACGCCTATATATACAAGTACAAAGCAATACATATATATATGTATGTATGTATGTATGTATTTCACATATATAGTTTATAATATACAGTTATATATTATATAAAACAATACAGTTTTTATATAATTATAAATAATTATTTACAGTTGTTCAGGAAAATAACAAAATATTAATTTAGGAAGACATGTGGGAAGTTAGAGAGCAGTTTCAACAGAGCCCCACCAGTATTCAAAGGCTCTCCCACCTCGGGAGGCTCCGCGGTGAGTCCGGAAGATTGTCAAAATACTAGCCTCTCATCTACTTCAAGCCAACTGTTCCCTCCCTTTGTGGTGCTGGCCTCACACACTTAGGTGAATATTTCACTATGAGATACATCTCTAGCTGCAATACTAATTTTCCAAGCCAGAATTAAGACAACTATATAACTTAGTTCTATTACATAACCAAAAGAAGCTTCAATTTCCTCAAAATTATTTTAGCTTACCACTTTAGAACTCCTATGTAACAATCTCTCCTGTCAGGAAGAACTGTTTTGTTTTGAGACAGACTTTCTCTATGCAGCACTGGCTGGCCTCAGATTTACAGAGAGCCACCAGCCTTTGATTTGGAATGCTGAGATTAAGTCTGTCACCACAGCCAGCCCAAGAACAGTATTGTAAAACAGTGAAGGAAAAATTCAACCGGTAGCCAGGCTTGCAAGCAGGCACGCACACCTTTAATCTCAGCACTCTGGGGCAGAGGCAAGCCCATCTCTATAGAGTTCAAGGCCAGCAGGGTTACATAATGAATACAAAATAAACAACAACAAAAACCTTCAAGCTGTTTCAAAAGGTTTAATTTTTTTTTTAACATAAGTAGAGTGATACATGTAACTTCCAAGTCTCTGTGCCTGTGAAGCCTGACTGACAAGGAAAGTCCAAGTGAGAAATAAGTCCTCTGCCCTGGGGGGGCCCACGCAGTACTAGAGACAACACCCACTCATCTCTGAAGCTTTGCATAATTATAGGCAGCTAAGCTTCTAATCACCAGCCAGCAGGCATTCAGCACCCTCCCCACACAATGCTTTGGGTACTTCCCTTTTCTTTGCTCCCTTCCCAACAAGAGACACCTGTGAAGCAACACAAGGAGCAGCCATAGTTCACTGCATGGCTCTGTCCTGGTAAAGCAGGGATGTGTGGCTTGTCTCTAATGTTTAACAGTGCAGAGCCAGCCCTCAACCACCCACAGCTGCAGGAGGAAGGTAAAGTCTCTGGAGGAGAATAGCTACAGCCAGGGTGGGCACCATTCTGTCCTGCAGGTGGTAAGACAGCCAAATAGGCACAGATGTGCTGTTTCTGTCCTTCCAAAAAGGATTTTTACAAGCTGACTGGGCTGGGAACTAATAAATTATCAATGTCATTCTGAAGGGCATCGGTTCCCAGTGACAGTTAGGTCCCACCTATACAGGCACATCTACCCTTGAGAAACTGTCTCTCCTCCTTTTGCCCTTACACAGACTACCTGCTACAGCAGTGATGCAGCAGTGATGACCTCACCAGACACGGGTACCATTTACTGCATTTAAGAGCCGGTGTGTTTCTAGTCACCATGAACAGCCTACTCTGCAGCATCGCTGCAACAGCACAAAACGGACAAAGTCAAGAGGCCAAATGAGAAGCTACAACAGCAAAGATGAGACAAACTTACAAACAACACTTACCAAAGACACTGACGCCAAGTTCCTAAAGACACTGCAAAGAGGTGACTGCTCACCTGAAGCCAACGAATTATTTTGAAAACAAGGAAAGGGGGGCTAAGGATGTAGCTAAGTGCGTGTCTCTAACATGCTGGAAGCCCTGGGCTTGATCCCCAGTACCGTGTAATCTCGGCATTCCAGAGATGAAGGATCAGAGTTCAAGACTGTCCTCAGTTCCCAGCCCCGTCTCAAAACAAACAAAAAGAGTAAAACTGCTTCTTAGCCCTTGGCTGAGATCAAATGTGACCATCAAAGCAGTAACACAGAGTCTGTGTATTCAGGGGGAAAAACACATGGCCAACTAAAGCCACCCTGCTGAGAAAATCTTGCCAAAATGCAGCCCAGCATCTGGCTTCATCTACCAACGTAAGGAAGTGCTCAGAAAAGGATTGTGCTAGACACTGTGGGAGCCCAAACAGCAACACTTATAGACTCTGAAACCTTCCAGGCCAGAGACAGTTTCTGCAGTAAACAAGTCACAGGGAAGAAAGAGACAGAGTGGTAGGGAACAGACATTATCCCTACTGAACAGTGATTCTATGGCAGTACGTGTCACGCACAAAGGAAAGCATAAATTAACACACACGCTGGACTACATAAGGCTATATTCTCATCTCAACCTTATACCGCAAATGCATACATTTTATTACATATGAATCGCTCACTTCAAATGCTGCCTTTAAGCCTGGTGTGGTAGCAGATACACATAACCCCAGCAGTCCCGAGGTGCAAGCAGGAAGATTAGGAAATCGAGTTTATCCTGACCTATAAAAAAAAAAAAGCAAGTCAGGGCTGGAGAGATGGCTCAGAAGTTAAGAACACTGACTGTTCTTCCAGAGGTCCTGAGTTCAATTCCCAGCAACCACATGGTCTGATGCCCCCTTCTGGTTTTAGGCAGACATGGAAACAAACACTGTATACATAATAAATAACTATTTTTTTAAAAAAAGCAAGTCAGAGGCCAGCCTCGGTTACATTGATACTTGTCTCAAAAGACCACAAACAAACAAGAAAAAGCTACTTTGAGAGGCTAGGGGTATAGTTCAGTTGGTAGAGTGATGGCCTAGCATCTCTAAAAACTGAGGTCAATCCTTAGTACCCGAGGCATCTCTGTGAGTTGGAGCCAGCTTAGTTTACAGAGCAAAATCTAGGACAGATAGGACTACAGAGCTGTAGCTAAGACTACTCAAAAAACAAAACAAACCATCAAAAAAGACACTGCAGCCAGGTGGTGGTGGCACACGCCTTTAATCCCAGCACTTGGGAGGCAGAGGCAGGCGGATCTCTGTGAGTTCGAGACCAGCCTGGTCTACAAGAGCTAGTTCCAGGACAGCCTGGTCTACAAGAGCTAGTTCCAGGACAGGCTCCAAAGCCACAGAGAAATCCTGTCTCGAAAAACCAAAAAAAAAAAAAAAAAGAGAGAGAGAGAGAGAGACAATGATGGGGACTGGAGAGACAGCTCCGAGGTAAACAGCTTTACTGCTCTTGCAGAGGATGAGGGTTCAGTTCTTGGCGCTCACATGACAGCTCTTAACTGTCTATGACTTCAGTTCCAAGGGACCCAATCCTCTTTTGATCTCTGTAGGCTCCTGCATGTATGTAGTGCACATATAAACACTCAAGAACATACACATAAAGTAAATTTTTTAATAAAAAAGATACTAATGTCATGCCTGAAGCCAAATTCAACAAGGTTGGACAGGGCTCAGGACCTCGGAGATGCTGTGTGATAACTGGACATGAGGACCAAGTTCATGGGTAAGGTGTCATGGCGATGGTTTTCAAGAGGCATCATAGTCTAGAGCTGTACAGAGACATGCATGTAAATCAGGTAGCATCCTGTTAGGTGTGCACAGCAGGACAGGCCCGGGAGGTGAATGTTGGGCTGGACACAGGACCTGAGAGCACACTTGTACTTCCCTGCCGTGTGATAAAAAGCTGCTGCGAGCCGGCCTGCTCTTTTCACATGCTTTCTAATCTAAAGTAAATAAAGAAAATCATTGGGGCTGGAGAGATGGCTCAGTGGTTAAGAGCACTGGCTGCTCTTCCAGAGGTCCTGAGTTCAATTCCCAGCAACCACATGATGGCTCACAACCATCGATAATGAGATCTGGCGCCCTCCTCTGGAGTGCGGGCATACATGGAGGCAGAATATTGTATACATAATAAATAAATAAATCTTTTAAAAAAAAGAAAAGAAAATCATTGTACCAAGGGCATAAAACGTGAGGTCAGACACAGGCTTGCTGGCTACTGGGACACTGTGGTCCCTTTAGCCCATGTCCTTGCACATGCACCCTGGTGTTCACCTACAATCAAGAACCCATCTTGGGCCAGGTGGGGCGTATGCCTTTAATCCTAGCACTCAGAGGCGAGGTAGGCGGTTCTCTGTGAGTTCAAGACCAGCCTGGTCTGTGGAGTGAGTTCCAGGACGGACAGGGCTACAAACAGAAACCTTATCTCAAAAAACAAAACAACAAAAAAGAACCCATCCTGGAAAGTCTTTTTACAAGACTCCATGAGGTCAAGGACCCAGTCTTCCCATGCATCCCCAGGATGTCTTACAACTCTAAGTGAAACCATAACCCTCAAATTAACTCCCAGCATGGCTGCAGCTTCTGTTCTGAGGAGTCAGAAGGTGCTCAAGGGCCTGAGAAGATCGCTGTTCTGTCAGGCCAAACCTGGTGCCATGTCACTAGTTTCTGGCAGACCAATAGCTACCAGAAGCTGGGCCTCAGAGATGGCCACAGCAGTGCTCCCAGGGAACTCTCCCGATGGACCTCTACAGCTGACATGGAGATCAGCAGGAAGACGAGGCTGGGAACCACAAGGCAGTCCAGATGGCTCACAGAGTGGAAAAGCATTACCCTGATCAGTCCTCAGACCTTCTGCAAGTCTGTCCCATCTCCAGGGTCTGAACCAAAACATGGGTCTAAACATCTGTAACCTACAGGCTCTGTGTTTTATCAGTTTAGCAGGGCACCCTGAGAGAAGACAAAGCTGTATTTGGGAACTGAGCCTCTTCTGTTAAAGGAAACTAAGTCTGGCTTTCTGAACAGAACACACCACTGTGGAGAGTCGGAGTGGTGCAGATGCAGAGACAAACTATCCTCCCCTTAACTGCCATCACTGCTCACCTTATTGTTGACCTAACCCCTCTTTCACTGTCAGGCACATGTCTGGAATGTGTTCTCAGCAGACTGCTGGCTTCACCAACCCAAAGCTAAGAGCATCCTCAGACGGCGACACCGCCCCACAGCCTACAGCAGAAGAGCCCAAGCTTTGCTGTGCTGCCTCCCTCGAGTCCCCACCCATGCACCTGGCAAATGTCTGGACCTGTCTTTTGCTCTGCAACTACACAAAGTTCATGGCTCTGTCCTGGAACTCCAGATCCTCTCGCCTCAGTCTCCTGTGTTCTAGGATAATATGTATGTGCCAACATATCTAGCTCTAGATCTATTTTTGTAAATAACCTAAAGAAACATTGTAAGAGTAAAGTAGGAGAATTCGTGGAAGTAGTGGAGCATTTTGGGCCTGATTGGGTCAGGTCCTTGTAAGATGAAAGACAGCAAAGAGAGGGTACCTTCAAGAGAGCCTGACAAGGGCTCTCTTTGAAACAGGCGGGAGTTCGAGACCAGTCTGGTCTACAAGAGCTAGTTCCAGGACAGGCTCCAAAGCCACAGAGAAACCCTGTCTCAGGAGAAAAAAAAAAAAAAAAACAGAAACAGGTGGGCACTTATCGGGTAGCAGAATTATCGGGTGTCCCTGGTTGGGAGGTTGGGGAGGGTCTACAGTGATGAGTGCTTGGGTACCAGATGGAGGGAGAGCCCTGACCCCAGCCTGGGGTTATTTGTGGAGAAGGTGGAAGGCCAAAACGATGCCCAGCTGGAGCTAACTTTCTGGGTTTTCTGTAGATGGCAGAGCGTGAAACACCTGACCAGACAGCACTGATTAAAGAAATGAGAGCCACAGAGGCCTTCCTGAAGCAGTCTGGTGGGTTGGTTCTGAGAGCAGGAGAACCTGGAGACCCGTTTTTCCCGGCAGTGAGGTCTACCTCTCCATCTGCTTCATGTGTGAGCTCAGCTGGGACAACACACAAACCACAGCTCGTGGGCCAGTGAGTTGCTCAGTGGGTAAGAAGAGCTCTTGTTGCCAAGCCTGTTGACCTGGGCTCCAACCCACATGCTGGAAGCAAGAAACAGCTCCACAAGTTGTCCTCTGACCTCTACAAGTGCCTCTGGCACACATACCCTCTCTGCCCTACATACATACAGCCCTCACCTCAAAGGAAAGAAGAGTTTATACTAAGCTGAATGTGAGTCCCCTCGACCCAAGAGTAAGGATTGGGTTTATCCCAAGTAAAATGTCCCAATATGGAGACAGAGCCATGAACTTTGTGTAGTTGCAGAGCAAAAGACAGGTCCAGACATTTGCCAGGTGCATGGGTGGGGACTCGAGGGAGGCAGCACAGCAAAGCTTGGGCTCTTCTGCTGTAGGCTGTGGGGCGGTGTCACCGTCTGAGGATGCTCTTAGCTTTGGGTTGGTGAAGCCAGCAGTCTGCTGAGAACACATTCCAGACGTGTGCCTGACAGTGAAAGAGGGGTTAGGTCAACAATAAGGTGAGCAGTGATGGCAGTTAAGGGGAGGAGCAATAATCCAGGACAGCTAGTCTACACACTGAGACCTTTTTCCAAACAAATAGGAAAGAAGGAGAGGGAGGGAAGGGGAGATCTAGATGTTGGGACAATGAGTCATTTGAACAAGCAGGGGGATATCACTGTTAACTTGCTGGAAAATCTAATAGAGGAAACCTCTGCTGTTAAAAACAGGTGGGGCAAACCAGATAGGATCTCTACAAAGCAGAGCGTGCATGAGCAATGCAAACACGCTAAAGCCACTTTTTCTCACATGCCTGTAATCTCAGCATGAGAGGTGGAGGCAGGAGGATGGAGAAGTCAAGACCAGCCTGGGCACAGGAGACCCTGTGTTGTGAGACACAGGGTGCAGGAAGTCTCTCACTAGTTTCTGCAGGAGAATGTTAGTCTCCAGCCCCCCAGCCCT
The DNA here is from genome assembly GCA_028555095.1 of Dicrostonyx torquatus. NCBI lineage: Eukaryota > Metazoa > Chordata > Mammalia > Rodentia > Cricetidae > Dicrostonyx > Dicrostonyx torquatus. The sequence goes on along the minus strand of JAQHUG010000324.1, from coordinate 155,904 downwards.
GCCTGACAGTCATTATAGATGTTACTGAAGGACTCACCCTGCCCTAAGAGACCATGCAGCAGGAACACAGAGCAGGAGTCCTCAAACAGTGAGAAGTCTCACAAGTGCCTAAGCTAAGGCCAAATGTACCATTCCAGTCTCACTTCGGGGTAGGTAAGGACACAGCAGTCTAGAGAAATATCCCAAAGAGAAAAAGTAGCCATGGGCATCGTACTCCTGATAGCACCTCTCATCCCAAGACCCCCACAGCCACAGCATTTACCGTCAAAGTTGACAGATAAACTCGAGCAATGGGCAAAGCATAACAGAACTCATTAGGCCAAGTCAGGGCACCACATCCTCAGAGTCAAGCCTTCCTCAACAAGTAGTCAGTGACCTAGCACACACTATCTGGCTGTGTCCCTCAAGTGGGCCTGTGGGACCCCAGATACATGACATAAAAGAAGAGTCACTAGGAGTACTCTGAAGAGAACATATTCTCCATGATCAAAATCGCTCTGCAGGAATTCAAGGCAACTTTCCTGGACTGAGGTGGAGGATGAGAAAGCTAAGTCACAGAGACAACGTTGGCTCCACAATCTGAACACACAGCTGCACGTCTAGTGAGGGACTCCCTGTCCCCTGCAGCAAGGCTACCTTAGGTGGACAATGTTTCTTGGTCACCTCTTCAGTACCACTGTCTTCACCTGTCCCTGGGTGTCCTCTTACAACACCCAGGAAGCCACCGTGCCACAGAGAAGGCAGAGGACGATGAAGGAAGGCGTGGACGACATGATTCCATACACCAAGTACTCTAAACAGCCTGGTCAGGCAGCGTGGCCCACAGGCCTCACGGGATAAACCACTGACCAAGAGGAAACAAAGCTGGAGACTTTCGGCCCCATAAATCTAGGCCTAGGCCGGGGCAGCAGCAGCACAGCCTAGCTCAGATCAATACCACAGCCAATTCCCTAAGAGCAAGCAGGAGGAGACAGAGAATGAGACCATCATGCCCGTCTCATCTCTCCAGACCACCTTGCGGTTCTCAGGTCACATCGTCACTGGACAATACTCTGCCAACACTAATGAAAGAGCAAGTCTGAAGAGCTCTGTCATGGTAGAAGTGTAGTGGTTATTTCTTTTCTTTTTTCTTTTCACAAGTTTTGGATAGATTTAGAATCACACAAACAATCCCTACTCCTTTGGGGAGAGCAGCCAGAATGGCTGGCTGGCTTTAGCTTGCCTGCAGTCATCACGATGAGCGCGCATGGGTCACGCAACCTTAGCTTTAAGCACAGGCAATCTTGAGGAAGGAAGATGTGACCTTTACTGAACACCGGCTCCTTATCCTTTAGTCAAACACAGTTAACTCCAGCTGACAAGAAGAGCCACTAGGCAAGACGAATGGGCCTCTCCTTCCCTGCATGTCACAGAGCATCAGCTGTCTGCAGGCTCCCAAGATCTGCGGTTTCTGCCGGGCGCTACACAATCTCTCCCAAAGTAAAACCTAAGCACTCTTAGAGCTGGGCGAGTGAACAGCTGACTTCAGCCTCCAGTCAGCGCGCAGCAAGAGCAACTCTTACACCTGCTGAGCAAATTTTGCAGCCACAGGACTCTGAGTTTATTGGAAATTCACATATGAAATGGGAAGTGTCTAGGTCCTGAGAAAGGCAAGGAAAGCAACAGTATTAGTCGCCTGCTGTTTCCATTCTCCACATCAGCAGGGTGGCCCTCAACTACAGGCCAAAAAGGTGCTGAGCAGCCACGGGGGGTGGGGTGGGGGTGGGGGTTGTCACCTCTAAGGGGAGCCTGAAGCTCATTACTCATGATGGATTCCTCCCTTCACTAGATCACACTTGATATCAAAGCAAACACCAGAAACACGGCACACACTTCAAGGACGTTATCTTATGATCCAGAAACACGGCACATGCCTCAAGGATGTTATTTTATAATCCAGAAACACGGCACACGCCTCAAGGACGTTATTTTATAATCCAGAAACACGGCACACACCTCAAGGACGTTATTTTATAATCCAGAAACACGGCACACACCTCAAGGACGTTATCTTATAATCCAGAAACACGGAACACACCCCAAGGACGTTATCTTATAATCCAGAAACACAGCACACACTTAAAGGACGTTATCTTATAATCCAGAAACACAGCACACGCCTCAAGGACTTTATCTTATAATCCAGAAACACGGCACACGCCTCAAGGACGTTATCTTATAATCCAGAAACACGGGACACACTTCAGGGACGTAATCTTATAATCCAGAAACACGACACACACCTCAAACACGGCACACACCTCAAGGACGTAATCTTATAATCCAGAAACACGGCACACACCTCAAGGACGTTATCTTATAATCCAGAAACACGGCACACACTTCAAGGACATTATCTTATAATCCAGAAACACGGCACACACCTCAAACACGGCACACACCTCAAGGACGTTATCTTATGATCCAGAAACACGGCACACACCTCAAGGACGTTATCTTATAATCCAGAAACACGGCACACGCCTCAAGGACATTATCTTATAATCCAGCACAACGCAGTTCAAGCACAGACCAGACGACTTCTGTACAAAAATGTTTGTTTTAGTCATCAGTATCCTACGACAGGAAAGAACTGTTCAGAAGCCGCTCAAGAGTGGGTGGAAAGTTTGTAGGTGGGTCTCCCCACAGCTTGTGTCTGCCACTGAGGCAGCAGAATCAGACAAGTGGTCAAGCCTCTGCTACATGTGGCTGCTGCTCCTCCCAACACACCACCACCACCTTGCTGATCATCTGCTGATAAAACCACAGCTTTGCCAAGTGCCAGAAAAGGGAGCTGCTGCAGAACCAAATGGATGGCCCTGATCACCCCGAGCGAGAAGTCCCACTGCACTCAGTCTGCTCCCAGACGACTCTGACACCCTCTTTGGCCAGCTTCCTCTTCCTCGCCAGGCCCTTCCTCATCATCTTGCTCAACCTCACTCTGCAGTCCCTAACCAAGCTGGTTTTACTGTGCTGAGAAAACCAAACCTACCCAGGTCACGCCCAAGATTCTTCCTGAGCACTAGGGGAAGGGTAAGCAGCTATTAAGACCTTGGTCTTGGGGGGGGGGGTACATGCCTTTAATCCCAGCACTTGGGAGGCAGAGGCAGGCGGATCTTTGTGAGTTTGAGACCAGCCTGGTCTACAAGAACTAGTTCCAGGGCAGGCTCCAAAGCCACAGAGAAACCCTCTCTCGAAAAACCAAAAAAAAAAAAGAAAGAAAGAAGAAAAAGGGGAGGAAAAGTTGTTAAATCCAGTGTCTATGTTGTCTGCAGAAAGGTGACTCAGCTATTGATTAGGTTATCAAAGGTCCCTGATCCAAAAAACGGGGTCTGACAACAGCAGATCGAATTCTGGGAATGCAGGGTTCACAGGTTTGGGACTGAACCAGAATCTACGCTCTCTCTCACGAGTGCCCCAGGTTTGCTGACGATGACCCAGGACCACGTCCCTCTTCCCTTCTGGCCCCACTGGCCTAAAACCTCTTGGTTGCAAATCTAGAGTGCAGGCTTTGTTACATCACTGGGAGAGCCCAGCAATGGGACTGAGCTTATGTACACCCCAGATCTGGCCCAAGTCCTTTGACAGTTTCTGGGGTGACCTCACTTATGATACCTACTTTCATCACTAATGGTGTTCCTTTTCCCTCTCGGGCGTGTCCCCGACACTGGATTACACGCTTATCCTGTTTTTAAAGCGCTGTCATTTCCTGTTAAGAGGAAGCAGCACAAGACGCCGGGCTGCAGCTGCTCCTCTCTACAGCCTTAGCCAGCCTGTATTCATCTGCCAGGTGTGCCACTGCGGCCTCCCCTCTCCACAGCTGCCTCTACAGATTCCAGAGCAGACCCAGCACAGCTTCCCAGCAGATAGCTTGCTCTCCATGAGTATCTACCCCACCCCAAGAACGCCAGCATTCACCAATGCAGGCCGTCACCAGGCATCTTTCTAAACCAGCAGTCCAGCCCTTCTGGGAAACTTGCACACAGACACCAGCCAAGAGTCCTTGGGATCTACCTACCTGCTATACTTTAGCACAGGTTCAGACTATTCCAATACCCAGGCCAGGGTCAGGCATTGTCAGCCCCAACAGGTAAACATCCACTCTCACCAAGCCCTACTCTGCACAGACCAAGAGCTCAGAGAGTGTTTCTCAAAATTAACCAGGTATTCTTAAGGGTGAGCAGGGGGGCAGGGGGAAGAACAGGAGAAAATAAGCAAAGAAAAAGAGCCACAAGCAGTCAGCGGCAGTACACACAGCCTTCCTGGAATCAGTCCTTCCAGGTTCACCACCTGTAGGAGGGTCCATCTTTATTTCTGTGCTTTGATTGGTTAAATAAAGAAGCCGCCTGGTCCATTTGATAGGGCAGGACTTAGATAGGCAGGGAAAAGAGAAGAGGACGCTGGGAAGAAGACTGGGTCAGGGACAGTAGCCATGAGGCTCCCGTCCCAGATGGATGCATCTTAGAACAGTCCGGTAAGATCACCACCTCGTGGTGACATACAGACTTTTATAATGGGTTAGTTTATGAGGTGAGGGCTAGCCAAGAAAAGGCTAGAGATAATGGGCAAGGCAGAGTTTAAATGAATACCGTTCTCATGTGGTTATTTTGGGCATAAGTAAGCAACCAGCGGCTGAGTGGGCCAGCGGCTGGGGGCTGGGAGCCAGGAGCTGGGAACACAACCCGCACCTCTCCTCTAATTACAACAACCACCACCACTGCTCCAACTAAGAGACATGGTGCTTGGAGGCTCTGCCAAGTGGCCCCACTTTCTTTCCTTAATTTGGGAAGAATGCGAAGTGTCAACAAAGGTCAGGGGTTCATTACAGTGAGCCACAGGATCATGTTTATAAATAAGCAAGGGTTATAGGCTAGGGCTGAGCCAGCAGTCTTAGGAGGCCGTAGCATCAGCAGGACAAATATGCTAGCAAGCACTGTGACAAGTCAAGACTTAGACAACACAGACACAAATTCAGTACTAAACCTGGACACCAAAACCATTCTCAAACTAGAGCCTGGACTAGTAACTCTCATGACTGGAGTTGGCTTTGTTTGGCTTGGTTGTTTTTGTTTTCTCCCCCAAGACACAGTTTCTTTATGTAGCCTTGGCTGTCCTGGAACTCGCTCTACCACGTTCGCCTCAACCTCACAGAGATCTGCATATCTCTGCCTCCTGAGTACGGGGATTAAAGGTGATTAAAGTATTTTTTAAATCTTATTTATGTATATTGGTGTTTTGTCTGTGCTCCACACGTGAGTTATAGGCAGTTGTGAGCCTCCACGCAGGTGCTGGGAGTTGAACCTGGATCCTCTGGAAGAGGAGTCAGCACTCTTAACCACTAAACCATCTCTCCAGCCCTTAAGTAGTTTTAAAACGTATCTGTTTGTTCTAAGGTAACACACACAACAGTGCACAGGAAAGGCCCATGGACAACTCTGTGGAGTCAGTTTTGCCGTCCCATGTTTACCAGGGTTCCAGGGAATGAACTCAGGTCCTCAGGCTCCTGGCAAATGCTTTTATCCCCTCAGCCATCTCATTGGCCCCATGACTGAAGCATTTAACAATTATGCTCAAATACTGACCTGTTCCAATCAAATTGAATGTTATACAAAGTTTGGGACTAAACCCTGAACTGGCCAACTAGAGCTAAGATGTCAACATCCAAATGGAAGCAGGTGATGACCAGGAGACATTGCCTTACACCCACAGTAACTGCAGCAAGTCACAGTAAACATGCCCTCAAGTGTCCGGAGTGTTTTTATAAGTAGAACACACGTTTGATGGCCTTCATTTCTCAGCAATGCATTCTGAGAAGAGCACAGACCTGCCTGGCCAAGGTTCTCAGACCCCCAAACTGTACTTATGTCATGTGTGGTGTCACTCCTGTGTCTTTCTCACCCTTCAGGGGATGGAGCCAAGGGTGCCCTACTGCACCTACATACATATGGATATATTTTACCTACATTCTTCTCAGTTACGCAGTTTTCAGGCAAAGCACAGAAGGTTAGAAGAAACAGTGACTGCTCCTAGGTAGGGAACAGCCAGGACCCAGGCACCTACCTCAAGTCTTCGCCTATCCCCTACACAAGTCAGCCACAGTGAGGGCTGTCACACAACTTCCCCATACCTAAACAACAAAGATGAAGAAGGCAAAGCTGTCCAGAAGAGTGTCAGAGAAATCATTTTTTTTTCTTTTTTTTTTTTTTTTTGGTTTTTCGAGACAGGGTTTCTCTGTAGCTTTGGAGCCTGCGCTGGAACTAGCTTTTGTAGACCAGGCTGGTCTCAAACTCACAGAGATCCACCTGTCTCTGCCTCCCAAGTGCTGGGATTAAAGGCGTGCGCCACCACCGCCCGGCTGGAGAAATCATTTTCAAGATGCGGTAAACTTCATTTTAGGCAGCATAGAGAATTAAAATGCAACAAAAATGTTCTAATCAAAAAAAGAAACAGCAGGGCCCGGAGAGACCGTGGTTAAGGGTTCTTGCTGCTCTCTGGGAGTCCTGTTTCCAGCAATCACTGGTAGCCCTCTCCTGTCCTCCACTGGTACTGCTAAAATGTGCAATGTGCACACACACATATGCGCACGCACACACACGTGCACACACACAAAATCTTAAATAAAGAAACAAACAAGAAAAGAAAGCTGGGCAGTAATGGTGCACTTTAATCCCAGCACTCAGGAGGCAGAGGCAGGCGGATCTCTGTGAGTTTGAGGCCAGCCTACAGAGTGAGTTCCAGGACAGGCTCCAAAGCTACAGAGAAACCCTGTCAAAAAAAAAAAAAAAAAAAAAAAAAGTAAAGTTATATTTTCAACTGCTTTTGTGAACAAGAACTCACAGTATCTCCAAAGGTATGCAGCAGAAATTCAATGGCACTCAGAATTCACAAGCACTTGGAGGTAGAGGCAGGCAGATCTCTATGAGTTCGAGGCCAGCCTGGTCTAGAGTTCCAGGACAGTCAGGACTACACAGAGAAACCCTGTCTCGAAAAACAAACAAATCCTAAGTGAAAATCCCATGAGGTTTCCGATGTTTGTTTTCTGTTTTGACACAGGAACTTACTCTGTAGCCTTAGTTGCGTAGACCCTCAGTCCTCCTAATTCAGACTTCTAAGTGCTGGGATTATAAAAACCTTAATATTGAAAATTAGGCTGGACATGATCGAGCACAACTTTAATCATAGCACTCAGGAGGCAGAACCATGTGGATCTCTGTGAGTTTGAGGTCTGCCTGGTCTACACAGTGTTGCAGGATATTTGATCACACTGCGCAAAGAGATGTCTCTGTTTTATCTTACCTGCCTAAGGCACCTTCTGATTGGTTTAATAAAGAGCTGGGTAAAGGCATTCACTGCCAAGCCCAAAGACTTGAGCTGGATCCTTGGCCTTTACAAGGCAGAAGTCAAGAATCAACTTCACCAAGTTGTCCACTGACCTCAACAAGTACACGATGAAACATACACACACACATACATAGAATATATTTTTAAAACGTAATTTAAAAAAATAATATATAACGAAAAGGGAATGGAAAACTTGGGGAGGTAGGCAAGAGAAGGAAACAAGGAAGATGAATCTGATCAAAATATATTATGTAACATGCATGAAAATGTCATAACGAAACTCATTAAATGCATAGTTAACATATGCTAATAAAATATATTTAATATGCCAGGCGGTGGTGGCGCACGCCTTTAATCCCAGCACTCGGGAGGCAGAGGCAGGTGGATCTCTGCGAGTTCGAGACCAGCCTGGTCTACAAGAGCCAGTTCCAGGACAGGCTCCAAAGCCACAGAGAAACCCTGTCTCGAAAAACCAAAAAAAAAAAACTATATATGTTTAATATATGCTAATAGTTTTTGTTATGTTTTGAGATAAGGTCTTACTATGTGCCAGATATTCGCCCACCTCTCAGAACGGTGAGATTAAAGGTACATACCATCATTCCTTGCTTCACGTTCTTTTTTAAACGTGTTTATATTGTCAGGCACAGTGGCACACACCTTTAATCCCAGCACTTCAAAGGCAGAGGCAGGCAGATCTTTGAGCTGGAGGCCAATCTGGTCTACAAATCAAGTTGGAGGCCAGCCAATGTTCCACAGTGAGACCCTGTCTCAGAAACAAAACAACAACAAAAAGAATGTGAACTTGCCAGGAGCTGTGGTACACGCCTGTGATCCCAGGACAGGGGGAGTGGCAAGGATGCCCCTAAGATGCCGCCTCAAAAGTAACCACGAAAACACTGTGAAGAACACACCAGCTGGTACCCAAGACCAATGCCTTGAAAGCATACATACAAATAACATGACATGCACTGAGGCGGTTGCTTTATGTATTTAAGTGTGCGTACATACATACACACACATGAAACATTAAGGAAACAGAGGTCATGAGTTTGAAAGAGAACAAAGGGGATTTGGAGAGATGAAAGAGAAGGAGGAAATGATATAATTTATAATGCCAAAAATAAAGCTTTTTTTAATAATGTGAAATTGCGGGGCTGATCACTCGTCTGACAGGCATTACACCATGTTCATCTCTAGCACGGCACAAAAAAGAGAGAAGAGGGAACTCCGGCGTTATGGTGCCTTTGCTGCATAACCCACTGCTCTGGGATCTGCCGCAACCTACCCGACCTCTCCGCTCCTCAGGAATAAGGATGCTAGTGACGGCTGTAAGACTCATGCGTCTAATGATCTAGAACAAATAATTGCTCAAAATTATCGCCCCTTGAGATAAGAGCTGTTATTAATAGACTGTACCTGGGGCAGATAGGAAGGCAGCAGGTTCCACGGAGGACATGCAGCCACCCGTTTCCTCATTGCCACCCTCTACACGGCCCCATGGGAGGTGCCGGGGACAATGGAGACGGTGTCCGCCCAAGCACTCCCGCTCCCCTTACTCACGGCAGTGAACTTGGAACACACTTGGAACACCTGTTGCTCGCCAGCGCCCACTGCACACAACTGAGCATATACACAGGAGATGTCACAGGCCACAAACAGGAACGAAGGTGGGAGAGGGGGCGGGTGGCAGTTAGGAAGGGCGCGCTCTCTGCAGGGACAAGCAGGAGCTGCCCAGCACGGGAGACCCCACTCAGGAGCTGTCCCTTCAGTATCTCCGACGGTGTGGGAGCCAAGCCCGAAGGCAGGAAAGTGCGTTCCTCCGGGAAGTGTGTGCGGAGCCCCACAGAACCACCTGACGTGCCAAGGACGACCCAAAAGGGACACCCCAAAAGCCTGTCCTCCTCCCGATACTGAGCTGCCCCAGGCCGAGGGCGCAGCGTCTCGGAGGAGCCCGGACCCTCAAGGCGGACTGCGTGCCGCCACCTCCACCTACCTGCGTGGCCCACGGGGCGCGGAGGGGCTGGTTCTGCGCAGAGCTGACGACCCTGGCTGCCTCCCCGGCACAGGAGTCTGAAGAATCGCCCCGACTCTGCAGAGAGAGAGAGACAAGAGAGAGGACCGCCGACGTGAGGCCACCGCGGGCACCAAGTTCCGCGCGCGCCCCGACGGGATGCGCAGCTTACCGACCGCAGCGCGGACGGGACGCCCCGAGAACGCCGGAGTCCCTCGCGCGCGACCGCGGACCTCGCACGACTCCCACGGGGGGGCCCCGTCCAGCGCGCGGTCGTCCACGCTCCCCGCGGCGGCCTAGCGCCCCGACTCTCCAGCCCGGGAGCAGCCGGCTGAGGCCTAGGTGGCCCGCGGGCCTCCCTGAGCCCCGTCCTCGCCCGCCCCGCCCCGCCGCGGCCCACTCACCTGAACCCGGTCCCCGCAGCGCCGCCGACCCCGCCCGCGGCCCGCAACCAACCCGCAGCCCACTGACACCCGGGCGGAAGTGCGGCCCGCGCCTCTCCGACCCACAGCCCGCCGTGCCGCTCGCCGCGCCCCGCGCCGCGCTCGTCATCCGCCGCCCGTCCAATCAGCGCCCTGCCCGCAGGTCGCGTCGGGGGCGGGGCTATGCTGATCACGTTCTCCGTACGGCCTCTCCGTCCGTCCCACCAGAGTCCGGCTCACACGGGAGAGTGGCGGCGCGCTCAGCCAATCAGCGCTCGGAAAAGGTGGGTGTCTGCCGATACTGAAGCTAGGAGGAAGGGGGGGGGGGGGGAAGAAGGAAGGGGCGTGGCCTTGGGAGAGGCTAGTTTACAAACAGTGAGTCAGGTGGCTGGGCGTGGACCGTCCCCGGCTGGCGCTGGGCTAGACCCGCCCTTCCACTACGGACCCCTAGAGATGTTTCTGACGGTTGCTAAGGACTAGACAAACGACCAATGTCGCCGTTGGCCTTTGCGCTCCGAACGTGGCTCCACATAGCCTGGGGCCCGTTCACCCCTGCAGTTGCCTCCCTGGCCGGTCCATCCTGTTTAACACCCTTAGGCGCCCTGCGGTTTGCAGTGGCTTCTGGTTAAGGCCAGCAATTTCTGGGCACACGTCTGCAGCGGGCATCCTTGCCAAGTGTTTGGCCTCAGGAAAGCTAACTGTCCTTCATGAGCACTCAGTCTCCTCTGCAGCCAGGGCTCACCACGCTCCGTGTCATTTGAAACGGTGGACTGGTCTGAGACAGGTGGGGTGACGTGAAACAAGATGGCTATTTGCTGGCATAGGACTTTCCCAGATACAGGAATTGCATAGGGACAGGCGTGTGTGGCCCTGTCCTAGCCAGGAGGATCAGCTCAATGTCAGACCAGAGGGAAGTAAGTTTTAGAGGTCTCTTGTCTTCTACAAACCTCCCGAGAAGCCAGTGAGGTGAGAGAATGACTGGAGTCTGCTGGCATGAAGCCAAGGAGGAAGCAAGACCCCTCGGTCCCCCAGAGCCAGCTGCACCTGACGTCTCTCCTAGGCTTCCCAGTTGCTCGACTAACTGGGATTCTTCTAAGCCAGGCTGTGCTTTTGCCAAAGGGTTTCTGAATCCCCCTGAACCACAGATCATGACGTAAGTATGACCTTCAGCACGTGCTGAAGGATCCTGCCCCAAGGCCACACTTCTACCTCCGGTGAGGTGGTGCTCACACGGAGACCCCTGGCTGCCTCTGTGGTCCACTCTGTGGATGCTCCTGTGCTCTGCACACCGAGCGAGTGTATGGGTCTCTGTAGCAGAGCAGACCCTGTCTGCCTCTCTGGCTCCCACCCTAGGGACAGCTTGGCTTTCTGGTGGCCCCTTGTCAATGGCGCTGGGGAGACGTGCTGGGACTGGAAAAGAGCCCCCTGCATGCTCTGCTCCTAAAGAGAGAGACAGAGGAAGGCGGGCCAGGCCTCCGAAACAAAGGCGTTGCCATGGTTACCTCTGAAGAAAGCAACTCCAGCCCGCTGAGGGCTGATGGAAGGGTGCGGCAGCTGGCCCCCCAGCAAGGACAAGGACGGCTAGCTGGTTGCCACGGAGATAGTCAGGCTGACCAGGTTCTGCAGTTTTTTGGGGGGGCTGGCCAAGACCAGCTTAGAGTCCCTCAAACCCATCACCAGCCACACCCTCACCTAAACCTCCAAGGCCAGTCCCTGTGCAAAGGACAGGCCTCAGGGCGCACCTGCTTTCTTACTTCAAGCTTCAGGGCCCTGCCATCTGGGCTGGACGGTCTCTGGGTCATCAGGACCCAAGCCATGGTAGGCTGACCTCAGGTGGTCCCTGGGGCTGGGGTGGTGTTGGGACCACCTATCTTCAGGCTCCTGCAGCCAAGGATCGCCTTGAATTCCTCACCCTCTTGCCTTTACCTGTCAAGGGCTGAGACGACCAGTGTGCACCTGGCTCTCCACCCCTTTTAACAGGCGGGAGTCCAGCAGCCTCAGGTGCAGGACTGGGTGAGTCAGCACCCCTAAGTCAGTGAGGGGGCTCTTTGGGCCAACGTTGGAGGTGCCCTCGCCATCCTCACACAGCGGCTAATTCTTTAGCAACGTTCTCTAGAAATGGACTCATAGGGCATAGAAAGGGACAGGGGTGGCTCTGGGCCCTGCCACGACTTTGAAGATGGCTGAAATGACCCCCAAGTGTCCCATGATGTACGTGTCCTATCCGGCTCCCCCATCTCAGCAGCTGACGAAGGAGACATGTGTCATCTCTCCCACTCTACAGATGTCAGACTGAGACTCAACCCAGTTACGTGTCTCCCGGTGCTGAGGCCCAGAGTGGCCTCATGGGCCAGCAGTCCAGGATCGGCCCCAACACAATGCCCAGAGTTCCCTGAGGGGACTATGGCTGAGGCCACGAGATCAGGTTCTATGTCACAAGGTCCCCAACTAGCTGCAGCTTTGAGCTCTTGGTGTCTGAGAAGTGCTGGTTCAAGGGACTGTTTGGGGAATGTGTTCCTTCCTAAACTGTCCCTGGGACTTGGGTGAGAGTACACCCTAGAGGGGACACTATAAGGGGTGCCACCCCACCCCCATGTGGTATGAATGAAGAGTACCTTCTGGTCCCAAGTACTGAATGGAGGTGGGACATGACACAATAGATCCTGGAGGCCAAGACAACTCCGAGGGCTTAGGATGGAGGGCAGAGGCTCCCCGACTGAAATTCTAGATCATCCCTTTGTCCTCTTGAGAAGGGAGGGGCTACCCCATCCCTGTGGGCAGGCCATCTGTCTGTGACTCTCATGACCCACACACAGACCTCCCTTGGTGGTCACAGCCAGATAGAAACATGCACTACATCCTCCCGTTCCCTATCTTCACCCCTGAAGGAGGCAGAAGAGAGAATTTGTGTTTCCCATTCTAGAAGGGAGCAGCAGCTTGCCCAGGGCCGGGCTGCCCGCCACCCTCTGCCCTTCACCCACTTCCCTCCTACCTCCTTGCCAGGGTGCAATCTCCTCATCTCAGCCTGTTTGTAGAGCAGCTGGGCCAGGGTGTGGCAGCCAGGAACTGGGTGCCTTGGTATGGTGGCCCCACCTGGCCCCTGCTGTTGACGCCAACCTGAGGCCGTCTCCACCCCACATTCCCAGGTCCCTGGCAGAGCACACTTCCACACTCAGGCATGCCATGGACTCTTGTGTGGGGACACGAAGCAGGCTACCAGTGGGCAGCCTGGCCACAGAGGCCTGGCCCAGCTCACGTGGCTTAGCTGACTCTTCCCAGGCAACTTTCAAGTCTCCTCTGCAACGTGACGACGCTGGCTTCCCTGTCGGGGAGGGAGGGTATTTTTAGGTTGAACCCGCCTCGTGAAGAGACAAGTTATCAATAGCAGCAGCAGAGGGCTTTTTCTTATTCTTTTTCTCCCCTATGGCTTTGGGACATGAACACGCTGCACCCATTAAACTGCCAAAATAAAGCAGGAAAAGTGGTGTCCCCCTGATAACTCTCACCTCACAGTTCCCTCTACGCTGCGGCAAAGCTCAAGCTGCCCCCGGCTGACCCCATCATTCCTGCGTCTTCTGGGAAGCTATCCTATCAACCCGACCAGGGACAGGCTTTGCAGAAGTCAAGGAGTGAGGAACCAGAGGGGATGGAGAGGGAGGTCCCATAGACCCCCTTCTGAGCTCCAAGGCAGGTGATGGACCATTTCTGAGTGCTGTGTACCCATAAGTAGGCTGAGCTCCCTAGAACGGACTGTATTAGCTAAATGCCCAACAACTCAACACAAATGACCAAAGAGGCCCCCAGAGTCTGCCTACCTGAGGCCCAGAGGCCTCGCTTGCCAGCATCTAGTATTTCCCAAGGTCACAGGAGTGTGTGGGGAAAAATATCTTCAAAGCCAACATGTTTCTTCCTTCCCCACAAGGCTAACCAGAGCCGTTCCCACTAGAGTGCATGGAGGTGTCTGCATGCAAAGAGTCCGACGCGGACCCAGCATTTACGAAGACTGAGATTTTCTTACAGGACGCTGGAATGGCGTCCTGCCTAGCTGAAGAAAACATTTGAGCCGCCTTGGCTGCCTGCCCTTCAGGATTGATTAGCAAGCACTCCATTTCTGAGGAAGCCCAGAATAACAAAGGCTTCAACAGGAGTAAAAGTGCGCTTTCCTCCCGCGTGACAGGAGCCCAAGCTGCCCTGTCTGGCTCCTGCCTTGCTGTATCACTCAGCTAGGGCTGGCTTCCCCCGTCTCGTGTCACTCCGGGGCCCCAAACAGCGGCTGGTGCTCTCGCCATCACATTGCATCTCTTAGACAGCCAGGAGGGTAAAAAGAGGGAGGACGGCAAGGCTGCCCCACCAGATGAATCCGTTTGCTGGAAGATCTGCCCCAGAGATGAGGAGGGCCGGGCTGTGCACCCGCGCTTCCCTCTTCCCCGCCATACTGTGGCTGGAAGAAAGCGGGTTTCCATCTCTCTTCCCAGCACCTCCTTTTCTGCTCACATCTCACTGGTTGTAGCCCCATCCTATGCTACGTTGGTGAGGCAGCAGTGCTTTAGCTGAGGGTGTCACTGACCTAAATAAAACAGACCCCAAAGAGGTCACTTATCAGATAGACCTATCTGCTGGCCTCACCTAGAGGAGACCTGAGACTGGCCCCCCATAGGGCCCAGTGGCTGGGACTGCACCCCACACGCACATCCTGGACCATAACAATGGAACTTTCTGGAAGCACCCTTGAACGTCCTACACCAGTCAGTCATGGGCCATGAGGGGCAAGGGCAGTGTGGACAGGGTGCCAGTGGGGCTCCATCTCATCATTTTATTGCCACTCCAAGCCCAGCATGGGGTTGGCCCGGGAAATTGTGGTTCCTTCTTCCTGGCTGTACCCAAGCTGATGGAAGATGGGTCCCTGCCTCTTCTCCCAGCACCTGCTGCACACTGACCTTGCCCTGGACCCTGGGGACCAGGATGAGCGGAGTGCAGGTGCAGAGAAATGCCTGAGCAAAGAGAAATCTCAGACCCTGGCCCCGCTCCACCAGTCCCAGGGGCCCATGTTGGGCGGCAAGAATATAAGCACATCCTCGTGCAGGGGACTGGCAGGGCGGGAGGGAGCTGGAGGAGCGACAGCTGGGCTGGGTTAGATTTAGCTTGCTGAGAGCCAAATGCGTTGGCCGGAGCCGCTGGCTGGGCCTCAGTGCCAGGGAAGCTGCACACGGGATGGGAGGGGCAGGTTAAACACGCCTGGGAGCCTAGATGGAGACAGACAAGGGGTTCAGGACAAAGAATGGAGGTTTTTCTTCTTGCTGGTGTTAGCCCAGGACAGTGAGGAAAGCTAGGCAAAGCCACCCTCCTTTCCTGGCACCGCCATGCTTGCTCCAAAAGGTGGAACCGGGACATGAGTAAGAGGCAGCCAGGTGACTGGGGTCCTTCTGGGGGAGGGTGTGCAGCCCTGCCCCATCCTGGTAGAGGGGATCAGGGAAGACACAGTCAAAGGCTGCCTGTGTACCAGGCTGGGTTACCATAGAGGGCAAAGGGGCCCTGCCCTGGACCCCGACTTGTGGCGGAGAGGGTGAGGTGGCCCCTTAGGGTGTTGCACTCCAGCCAAGAGTCCCACTGGACACAAGCTGATGCCAGTGTGCAGGACCCAAGCCGGATTTACTGCACTGATGTTCCTGTCTTGAAATTCTTAGGCCATATTTTCACCTCGCAGCAGCTAACGCCTTAACCAGCTCAGTGACCTATTCCCTCCGGGTATGGGGATGGGCCTGGCTATCAGGTTAGGGTTGTTTGGGGAAGATAAAGCTGATAAAGGACCTCACGCTTAGCACTTTTCCAGGGCTGGGAAAAGCCAGGAAACCCAAGACATCCTTAGCCCGGGCTTCAAAGGGCATCAAAGCTTGGCCTCCCCAGGACACCCCTGAAAGATAGAGCTAACCCAAGGCTTCCCCAGAATCCTAACCTCAAAAGCAGCCTGGCCTTCTGAGCCATTGGTCCAGAATCAAGAAATAGCCGGGCGGTGGTGGCGCACGCCTTTAATCCCAGCACTCGGGAGGCAGAAGAAGGCGGATCTCTGTGAGTTCGAGACCAGCCTGGTCTACAAGAGCTAGTTCCAGTGCAGGCTCCAAAGCCACAGAGAAACCCTGTCTCGAAAAAACAAAAAAAAAAAAAAAAAGACCAGAATCAAGAAATAGTCCCATTGACAAGATGGTGTGAGTAGACAGTTGAACACAGACACCCGGGTAGGACAGAGCCCAAGCCCACGTGGGTCTCCCCGCCATTTGCTCCGTGCGTTTCCACTTTCCTGAGGCTTGAGAAGACATGTGAAACCCTTCAGAGAGCACTTGATTATCTGTACAGGAACTACTAGGAGACTCCTCAGACAGGCCCACAGGACAGCCAAAGGCAGGGCCGAGTGCAGGTCTTTTACCTAACCCTGGACTGTGAGCTGGCACATGAGCCGGAAGATTCTACACCGAGGAGAGAGGCTCGCCGGGAGAGCGGGACCAAGAGGACATGGGTAGCAGTTGGGCTCCTAAAGCTGACCATGCCTACAGGGAGGATGAAATGACCAACCGTCTCCACTGGGCACCCTGGGCTGGGATCCCCCTTCAAAACACTACACAAGTCAGGAGTGGCCATGCACACCTTTAGTCCCAGCACTTGGGGAAGCATAGGAGGGTGGATCTCTGTGAATTAAAGGCCAGCCTGGTCTACATATAGAGACCCTTTCTCTTTTTTTTTTTTTTCTTTTTTGGTTTTTCGAGACAGGGTTTCTCTGTGGCTTTGGAGCCTGCGCTGGAACTAGCTCTTGTAGACCAGGCTGGTCTCAAACTCACAAAGATCCGCCTGCCTCTGCCTCCCGAGTGCTGGGATTAAAGGCGTGCGTCACCACGGCCCGGCGAGACCCTTTCTCCAAACAAAACAAAGCCCATAGTCCCACACAGGTGATTCCCTCAAGACAGACTCTAAGGCCTGTTTGTGTCAGGTGTGTGTATGCCAAGATCCAGAGGTAGTGGGGGTAGAACTCAGGAAGTAGAGGGAACAGCAAGTCTGGAATCTAGGCGGGGACAACACAGGAACCTGGGGCACAGACACAATCCCTCAGAGACACAGGGACCTACGTGGTCTGCACTGGGCAGAAGCTCCTCTCAGGTCTCAGTACTAGACATGACCTCTCTTGTCCCAGCAGGACAGGTAAGCCCTAGCGCCACCCGGCGGATTTATGTAGAACTACAACCTCAGGGGTCAGTACTGTGTAAGCCCTTATAGGTGTCAGTCCCAACTGCAAAGCCCAGACTGCCACCAGCACCTCAACTCTGCTGTCTTTGACAAGTCTGGCAGGCCTTTGGGGACAACCTAGTCTCTGGTTTCCTGTTATGTTCTGACTCTGTGTGCTGCGAGTGTGTCAGGTAAATGGATGACCGGGTGGGATGCAGGTGTCAACAAGGGCCTCAGACACCCACCCAGCCATCCTAGGCCTTTCGAGAGACAGGACATGTTTCTAACACTGACTAGTCTTCCTGGTGCCCCAGCTCATCCTGTTGTCACCCAAACACACACTCACAGGCACACATGCAAATACACACACAGGTGCGTAAACACACACCTTCACTCCTTATTCTGCTCCTTGGGAGCCTCCCCAGGCCCCATCCTTCCTCTCTCAAGGATCCAAGGGACTTGAGTCATTCATTGCATTCACAGCCCTGCCCTGAGCACAGTTTGGCTCACCTTTACTTTCCTGACAGATGCCTGTTCCCTAAGGAGCAGCCTGGACCCACAGGGGACATTGGGAGCAAATAGAGCCACCTCACAGTGGGCAGGGTCTTCCAAGCAGCTCTAAGACAACATGGACTCACCTTCTTTATCCTTCCATGTTTCTGAGAGCTTCAGGAAGGGCTCAGGACTCTAACCTGTTAGGTCAGAGGGAGTCCACACAATGCTATGGGATCCGGGTACATTCACAAAGGTACAGGCACCACCCTGATCATAGGACTCCAGCTTAGCACAGCACAGTGGGGAATCCCATGCTGAGGGTACCCTCTGGGGTGCCGGTGGGCTGAGCCTGAAGGTATATGACTGGGAGGGGGTCTCAGGTGGGGCATGGGAAAACAATGGCAGCTAGGACACTTGCTCCAGTTGGGTGGAGTGCCCTTCTGCCCAGCCGTGAGACTCCATGGCAACCCCAGTGAGCCAGTTCATCAGCTATCCCCACCCAGGACAAGGACAGACTGGACAGGGAATGCCTGATCCTCCCTATGAC
This sequence comes from Dicrostonyx torquatus, assembly GCA_028555095.1. NCBI lineage: Eukaryota > Metazoa > Chordata > Mammalia > Rodentia > Cricetidae > Dicrostonyx > Dicrostonyx torquatus. The sequence goes on along the minus strand of JAQHUG010000324.1, from coordinate 137,834 downwards.
CTTAGGTACTGAGCAGGAGGCGGTGGTTGGCCACATGGAGAAGCCTAGTGTGATTGGCCCCTACTTGACCATCTTAGCCTTTAAGCCACCAGAGTGAGCGTCACTAGGCCTGGTCACGGTGCTGTCACACGTGTAGTGACTACAGCAGAGCAGAGGGACCCAGAGACACTAGGAGATGGTCGGACCCGGAGGAACACTCAGGCTGGACAAGCCGTGGTGGCAATCAAATGCACAGAATATGGAGCCAGGACCTTTGCGGAGAAGGTGGCATTTCCCAGGGCAGACAGCAGGTGGCCAGCCACAGCCAGGCACAGGTCAAGAGTCCAAACAGAGTCCGGGCAGAGTGGTGCACACCTTTAATCCTAGCACTGGAGAGGCAAGAGGCAGATGGACCTCTGAGCTTGAGGCCAGCCTGGTCTCCAAAATGAGTTTTGTGTAGCCATGGCTACACATCTCTTTCTCAACCCCCACCCAAAGAGTCCAGACGGAGGAATACTCAGACTTACCTAGTAGGAACCAGGCTAAGGGCATAGAGGGGCTCAATGTGGGTGCCAGCTAGGCTGCTGGGAGGCCTGTGAGGACAGACAGAACACAAGGGCTGTGCCTCCTCTTCCTCCAGAGCAAGGCCCTCCATCAGAGCACCTGTCCCCATCTCTGGAAACAAAGTCGTCACAGAGTTGGCTCAGCAATGCTCCATTGTGTGGCATTCACCACTCACAGCTGCTTGGAACAACTCTAGTCCAACGGTCCCAGAAGAGAGCTGGCGATAAGAAGGGCTGGGAGCTTGGCTGAGTGGGTAGCAGGCCTGCTGTTACCACGTCACTGCCGTGAGAGGTTCCTCCAAACACTCCAGGGGAAAGGGTAGAGGCTTCAGACTGTGCACGGGCTCCAGCCCATCAAGTCCCACCCTGCCTGAGGGCCTTGCAGGGACTCTGGGAGAGAGCAGTTTCCTCTCTCCTCTCTGGCTTTCCTGTCATGGTCGTCTTGGACTTAGCATCTAGAGGACAAGATGCCTGCAGGTGCCATGGCCGAGTTTGACCAGCTACAGGTGCTCATTACCCACCCAGATTCCACGGGTGCCAGTGTGGACTGTGGCGGCACCGCAGGGAGCAAGTGACCTTCCAAGACACCGTCCTCTGTCATGCTACGACAGCCTCTCCAGCAGCCTCGCCGGCAGACGTGGCATCAGCACCGCTCACTCTGCCCTACGGGGCAGGGTAGACCCAGGCTCTCAGAGAGCTGACCCAGCAGTCGTCATGAGCCCCACTACAGTCCCTCCTCTGGCTAAATCATGTCTCTTCAGGACAGCGCAGGGGCTTCTCTGACACCACCAGCTCAGGCTACTTGGTTGACGGGGGAGCCCAAGGGTACCTGCAGGCATGATTGCAGCGATGGCTGCCAACGCGCACCTCCTCTGTTCTCCATGGTCATTATGGAGTTCAAGGTATGTGGACCCACACCATCGCCAGACAGTTATCATGGTTGTCAGACCCATGTGGCAGACTCTAAGGTGGTTGCTGCAAGGGGAGATCTCAGGGACAAACTGGGAAGGAAGCAAACCTGGGGAAAGGCAGGCTGGAAAAGAAAGCTGTTCTCTGAGCACCCTGACGCTAGTGTTCCTGAATCTTGCCTTCCCTGGACTTTTGAGCCCTAAGGAACAACAACTATGTCTTTAGAGATTCCTGGAGTTGGGTTTTGTCACATTTGGCGAAATAGCAACTCTAGCTCCCATCTCCTTTGTCCTTCCTGACACCCGGTTCCTAAAGTCAGAGACACAAGGGCAGTCGGACCCCGCGTGTTTCCTAAGCCATGGCCTCAGACAACATTTTCATCTCATTTGGGCCCTGAGCTCATCAGGATGCACCCAGAGCTGGCTCAGAATGTCACGGGATGGGGGGGGGTACACGGAACAAAAAAAGAAAAATCTGCATTCCCATATTCAAATGAGCTCCTGCAGAAGAGAACAGGCACCATTTCCATTGAGGAAGTAACGCAGTGAGGGCCCAGACCCTGGGGCAAGCTCCTCGGCCACTACAAGCTAGACAGCTTTCCTGCAACTAGCCCTTGGTGGCCCCTGTTCCTTCATTATTTCTCATTAGTGAGCCATGCCCATGCACAGCACGGACAGGGATGGAGCTCTGTGGGCAGTGGCACCAGGCTCACCCTTAGTTCAAAGGAGAAAGGTCTTTTCTGGCAGTGAGAAAGAGACCTGGAGGCAGAAGACCTACTGGGACAGCACCAGAGGTTGGCACTAGCTAAACTGAGGCTGTGACCTGTGGTGGGCATCTTCAACCCAGAGCGACTCTTGTCCTGGTCCCCAGTAACACACTGTGCCTATCCTCTTGCGTGTGAACTGCAATTCAGTCTTGGAACATTCAAACCCAGCACCCAGCATCCTCAGCCTGCTCTGTGTCTCGGCTACAAACACTGCGCTATGCGGTACTTAAACCCTAAACTCCGGAGGTAGGCTGGACTTCTTGTCCCCTTTCCTCCACAGCTTATACCGGCCTTGAAAGGCATCCAAAAGTCCTCAGGTCCCCCACTTGGACTTCATTACACAACCGCCTGCAGCTGGCTCTGGGCTTCTGCCCTCCTCCTGCCCAGTTAACCCCACTGTGGCCGGGGATCTTTCAAGATGCCTCTCAAACCCTCTTGGAGTTCCTGAACCCCCCCCTCCAGGAAATATCAGCATCCTGTCCACAGAAGAAGTCTCTCCGCTTTCCTTCAAAAGCCCTCCCGGCTGCCTTTCTATGCTTCAGCCTCACCGATTTCCTGGCTCTGCTAGACCGGGCCACCCTTTTCTGCCACTATCCGCGTTCCCAAACCTGTCCCCACCACCCCCCCCTTTTCTATGTCTATCGTCCATGGCCTAATAAACCCCTCTCAGTGGGAAATCCCTTTAAGAACAAGAATCTGGTCCTAGCCCACTGGGTCTCACCAGCTATGGTAAAGGCAGGAGGTGAAGAGAATGACCTATGAAAGAGACCTGGGCAGAAGCAGGATAGGGGGTCCCTTCCCCTCCCTCCTCCATGCACAAATCCCCACCCTGCCTCAGCTTATCCCCTGTGTGGGTCCTGGGAGCCTACCTTCATGTTTAAGGGGTCTGAATCCCGGCTGTGCCACATTTTTCTGCTAACCAGAAGTACTCACCCCTCCCTAATGTCCTTAGCTGCTGGCCCCTGCTCCCCAGGAGCTCCAAGAAGCACATCGTGCTCCCTGGTGGGTTATTGAAAGGGATACTAGGAGTGGCTTTTTTTTTTTTTTTTACTTTTTACCCATCAGCTCCAGCTCCTTGACACTTACGTCTGCCTTCTGCAGATGAAGTACCACAGAAATGCCTCTGAGTCATAGTATATGCCCTGCAGGACAGTAGCTATCTTTCTAGGCCGTCATCTCCAGCCTGTGTGCCCGCAGAAGGCTGTCCCTGCGGCACAGAATGCCGCTGCTCCTCCAGGGTGTGGGCTCCTGGTTTTGGACCACTCCTGGCCTCTTTTACTGAGACCCGATTTCCTAACCAGACACTGTATATGTGGGCACATGTGCCCACGGATGGAGACTCCGAAAGCTCTTGCATGGTGGCATAGGCTTAGTGGGCGAGCAAAGGTAACCTGAACCAGGAGGAGGCCACAAGGTTAGCTCCTTGAAGGGCTATCTCTTTGGAGTTTGCTCCTGAGCTGGGTCCATGGCCAGGCATTCAGCAGCATCAGGAACAAGGGTTCGGCATATGGGACTAGAGCTTCTGGGCCCACTCGAGCCCTCAGTGTGGCCACTGCACTTCGCTGTGTGTCTGCCTGCAGGCCAGAAGAGGGCCCCAGACCTCATTACAGACGGTTGTGAGCCACCATGTGGTTGCCGGGAATTGAACTCAGGACCTTTGGAAGAGCAGGCAATGCTCTTAACCTCTAAGCCATCTCTCCAGCCCAGCCACTGCACTTCGCTAACACGCCAGTCTGTAAGGTACACTCAGGTGGGTGTCTGCACATGATACCCACACTGTCATGCTCATATCACATGGCATTCACATGGTCCCAAGCCAAGGCTCCCTGTCTCCATCCACAGGCCCTTTCCTCCAAGGCTCCTGGCTCACCAGGACACCGGGCATCGCCTCTGGCCTTGTGTTCCCTTATCTACACAAAGTTCTTCTTGGGCGAATCCTCCAGGGTAGGGTGCCACGTAGCGGCCTTTCCTATTTATGCCTCGCCTTGGTCCAACCAGGGCCAGCCACGTTCCTGAGCCTGTGCACTTTCCACACTGGTATCTCTGATGGCCTCAGGACCCTCCGACTCAGTGCTGAGCCAGGACTATGGCACTTGAGAGGGTGAACTCTAGGTCTGTGAGGCCCTACACAGGTGACTCTACAGAGAGCATTGGCTTTCAGCCTTCTTAACACTGTGACCCTTTAACACAGTTCCTCACATTGTGGTGCCCGCCAAGCAGAAGATTATTTTGTTGCTACTTTGTAACTGTAATGTTGCTACTGTTATAAATAATAATGTAAATATCTGATATGGACACGACCCACAGGTTGAGATAACATAGGGTGTCTGGGGGCTCATGAGGTCATGCATGCAGGCAGTGAGTCTGGCCTGTAGGGGGCACACATCACCGTCAGCCACTGTCCTTATCAAACCTCTGGATGAACTCAACCTCCCTACCTCTTCTGGCCTCCATTTTCAGAAAAAGATTTCCAGGCTCCAAGAGATTGGGTAGCTTCCTCCCAAAATCTGAAGTGACCCTAGCTGGGTGTCCTTACGGAGCTTGGCTTCCTCAGAGTTCCTATGAGGGTGCAGGGAGCTGGCCTGTAGGACGTGTTGAACATCATACACCAGCACACCAGCGCCATAGAGAGCCGTGGGGCAGTGGGGCTGAAGTGTGTCCACCCAGCTGCTGGCCACCAGGGAAGTGCTGTTTGTCCCAGGTGGTCCCCAGGTACTTCTCTGGGGGTGGACAGCAAGTAAAAACATCTACGGAGGCTTAGACAGGAGCAACTCCTGAAGGGAAGGGAGACGCAGCAGGTGCCCCCCCCCCCGTTACCCAGTCCTGAGCTCTTCAAAAGGTCCCAGCCCCCACCACCTGTGATTTGTGGGCCAGATCAGAGTCATGACCAATGCCAGGACAGAGCTCAGAATGGAGCTGGGATTGGCCAAGACTTTACAAGGATTTTGCAAACTTTTATTGACTGTCTCCCTCAATCCTGTGTTAAGATGGGGACACTGAGGCTCCAGCCAGTAAATGGGATCTAGAGGTACCTCTATAGGCCCTCCAACTCCATCTCCTGAGGACTCCGGGAACTCTGAACATGTCCAGTTTGACTCACTTCGTCAGAGGTGGCTGAGAGAGCAGAACTTCGGGGGAGGTGCTGGAGAGGGCTGGCGCAATGAACTCTGCCCAGCCCGTCAGGCCACAGGAAGACTTGAAGGGCGCTCTTGATGGTGCCCACAGGTCAGGTGGAGCTTGCTGCCCAGCTTCGGGACACATTCTACTTTGACCACTAGTTAGGTGCCTGAATCCGGCACAGCTTTCTGGAGAAGTCAGTGTGGTGGGGAGGGGAGCCTCGGGGCTTGTAATAGCAGGGCAGGGAGGGATTTCTGGAAAGGCTATGTTGGAATCCCCCCTCCCCCCCCCGCAGGTGCTGCTGAGGGGTGGTAGGAACTCCTCTTTTCCAGCCTGGCGGGTGGATCCTAAGAAGGCTCTTCCCCGCTGCCCGAAGCTCTCCGAGGACCACTTGGAATGGGGGGAGGGGTGAGTCCCCACATGACCAGCAGCAGGCCGTCAGTGTGGGGTGCTTGGAGCAGTGCCTGGGGTCCCCCTCCCCCACAGTCACACAGACTGCCTTTCTGTCCGCTGTGAGGCATCCACTGATGTGTGCCGCTGGTGACAGAGGACAGTCGCTGCTTCCCTCTCCCTCGGGCGCTGTTCTCTGTCTGCTGTCTGACGACTATTCGTGGGTCCCAGCCCGATGCCGGGTAGCTGTTTCCCTGACTATAGATGTCTGTGTGTCAGAGCGTGGGTGTGTCTGTCTATCTACAGGGAGCCTCTCCTGCTAACTCTGTCCTTGACCTCCAGTATCTGTGTCAGAGGAGGGGGGCCAGCTCTCCTCCTCCCCCCTCCCATGGGCACTAACGGAGCTGCCACCACCCTGGCTGCACCCAGAACTCAGCGACCTCGCTTGTCCACTGCAGCCTAACCACCCTACTCTGAACGATCTCGGAGCATTGGTGGCCCGAACCACGCCGCTTTGTGGGTCGCCCCTCCACCCAGGGCTGCTGAGTCCTGGGTGAACGTGCTCAGCTCTGGGCTGGGTCCGCTCAGGCTCGTTTTTTCCCTTATGTAACTCCACATCTGTGTGCGCCTTGCAGGTCACCCTGGACCCTGTTCTGAGCTCTGTCTAACCACGTGGAGACAGAGACCCACAGCTCTGTGCATATGAGGCTAGAGAGAACCCCTGTCCCCGGCGACTTTTTCAGAGACCCTTCCCCAATCCTTCTTTGGACATTTCCTACCCCAGAAACCTACTTTCCCAAATCAATACGCGGGAGGGAATCCTGGGGCGCAAGTTCCCCAGAGCTGGGATGCAGCCATTTCCCCACCCGACCCGGGCCCTGTCCCAGGACCTCACAAGCTCAGGGGCTACGGGCAAGGGTTGGGCAGGGATCACCGGGGCTGATGGCACGAGAGCGGACGGATAGCCAAGGGACCAGCTTCTAGGTTCGACCTAGACATGGCCCCCAACCCTGTGGTTGGTTAGTGCCCGGGTCGGGCTCTCAGCCAGCCGCCGTGCGCACCCGGGCAGGGGCTCTAGTCTGCCGGCGGGCACGCGGCGCTGTCCGTGGTGCTGCCCGCGCCGGGCGGGGCGGAGGCGGGGCGGAGGCGGGGCGAGGGCGCCAGCCAATGGCGGGGGCTCTGAGCGGGGCGCGGGGGGCGGCGGGCCGGGCGCGGGGCGCACTCGGCTGCGCGCTGAGCTCGGGGTGCACCGACGCGCCGCGGGCGGCTGGAGCTCGGCTTTGCTCTTGCTGCAGCAGCCGCGCCGCCCGCCCCACTCCGCTCAGATTTCGACCCCAGCCCCCTCTGCACCGCTCTCCGGGACTCCAACCCAGGCTCTCGCACCCGGCCCCACGGACCATGCTCCGGGCGCCCCCCGGAAAACCGGGCTGGGTGAAGAGCCGGCAGCAAAGACTAGGCTCCCGAGCAGGGGCCCCACCCGGCCACCTTTCTCTCGGCCCACACCCTGCCCGGTGTCCCTGAGCCGTGTGAGCCTGCTGGGCCATGGAGCGCGCGCCGCCCGACGGGCTGCTGAACGCGTCGGGCGCTTTGGCCGGTGAGGCGGCGGCCGCAGGCGGGGCGCGCGGCTTCTCGGCTGCCTGGACCGCTGTCCTGGCTGCGCTCATGGCGCTGCTCATCGTGGCCACAGTGCTGGGCAACGCGCTGGTCATGCTCGCCTTCGTGGCGGATTCGAGCCTCCGCACCCAGAACAACTTCTTTCTGCTCAACCTCGCCATCTCCGACTTCCTCGTGGGTAAAGCCCCCAGACCCCGTCCGCTGCTAGAGTCTAGAGGAGCGGAGCCCGGGCTGGGCAGTGGGGCTTGGCGCTCCGACCTGGGGTGGCTTCTCAGGGTCCGGGCCTGGGGAAGAGACCTCTAGAAATCTTAGGATGGTGGGCACGAGCGAAGTTCCTCGCCTCCCGGGCCGCAGGACGGGGGCTGTAGGGATGTCCCCGGGGAGGCTGCTCCAGTCGGCGGGAGCTCAACAAGGCGCAAGGCGCAGCAACCGCGGGTACAGCGCTGGCTCCTGCGCCGAACCAAACAAAGGCAGCGGCGCCGGACTCAGGATGCTGAGGACGCTGGGGGGGAGGGGACATGGAAGGGGGATTTGGGGAGCTGTACTGGGGAAGGGGACCGTGGAGAAGGCGCGTGTGTGTGTGGGGGGGTGAAATGAAGGAAATGCTCCTAGGAGCTCGTTCTCACGTGTCCAAGCTCTGCTCCCGACTGGAGGGGGGGCGGGGCAGGAGGTGGGGGCCGGAGCGCCAGACACCTGTTGGGGCTGCTAGCTGCTGCGTCTCCTAGACGCTGGAAGCCGGTTTGGGCGGCGAGAGCGGCTGGCGCGGCTGCAGCCAAGAACCTTTTAAGCCAAGAGAAAATCTTTCTCGGTTTTTAAGCTGAGAAGGGAGGCTGTCCAACAGCCAGGGTAGGAATGGATGATCAGCTCCAAGACCAGACAGCTCGGGAGGACACATACCCCTTTTCCTCCTCGGCGGTTGGTAGGGTTGGCAGGAACACAGGTTCTGGGTCCAGAGGTCCCTATGTGGAGGTCCTTCCTCCTGCCTCCAGGTCCAGGAGACATCGGTTTTGTGGAGGCTGGAGGCTGGCAGCTGCTCAGTTGCGTAGGGGCGGAGGGGGGGGGGAGACAGGATAAATAGGATTGCTGGTCCTAGAAAGGTGGCTGCCCTATGAGGGCCAGGTTCTGCCCTCTCTCCATGTGGTCGGTCGGTCTGGCCCCAAATCCTGAGCCATGGTCCCACCGCAGCTGCTCTCCCCTAGGTGCCTTCTGCATCCCGTTGTATGTTCCCTATGTGCTGACCGGCCGCTGGACCTTTGGCCGGGGCCTCTGCAAGCTGTGGCTGGTGGTTGACTACCTGCTGTGTGCCTCCTCAGTCTTCAACATCGTACTGATCAGCTATGACCGATTCCTGTCCGTCACTCGAGCTGTGAGTTCTGGGATGCGGGCATTCGAGTTTACTCTGTGTGTCGGGGGCACTGGACAGGGAATGGCTATTTCTGAGCTGTAGGCAGATGTCTGGTGAGCTTGCTCCCTTTTGACATGTGAGCCACTTTTCAGTGACCATTAACTGCCAGCAGTACTCGTATGGGACAGGAGGTTAGCCTGGAATCCCATAGTCTTGCAGGAAGGGGTGCCGGTGTAGAGCCTCCGTCCTGGGCATGTCCAGAATCCCTGGAACTGAGGGAGGGTCTTCATCCTTCCCACTTTTGTGTACACGAAGGTGTACACACAAAGCCCCAGGAAGGCAAGTCACAGCTCCTAGCTGCACAAACTCCACTGGTGTTGAGTGGGGCCGGCAGCTGTTGCTTCATTGTCTCTCCTTGATGGCTCACTCACCTCAGGTCTTATCAGGGGCATCCTGAGGACTGGCTTGCAAAGTGCACCAGTGTGGAGCCCTCTTGAACCTCCCTAGGTCCCTTCTTCCAGCCCCTGAACCACTGAGAGAATGGTGCAAACACAGGGTTATTGTGATGGGTGCCCAGTATAGAGCTGGCATGGGGCAGGCGTGCCCCAGACCTGTGGTTAACACAAGCTTTGATCGCCGGTCTTCTGGTTTCCAAGGTGGCCATCAAGGACACTTCTTTCAGCTGTTTCACTGAGGCTCCATAGCAGGATTCTTGCCCCCTCCTGCCCCCTGCCCCTTATTTACTGGTTGCACGTGGAGATTAGACACGCTGTTTCTTGGAAAAGACTAGATGACCCCACCTTGCCACCTTTTCTAGGCATTCTCCTTCTAGAAAAGGAGACAGGGTGTGTGTGGGGGGGTCTCCAGCATTGGGCCAGCAGGCAGTTTCCTTTCTGTATTCCCAGCTCCAGGGTGGGGGAAAGGAAGTACTAGAACAGAGACAGGGCAAAGTCAGCATGACTAGCCTCTGAAGGTGGCTGCGGCCCTTGCAAGAAGAGAGAATCAGAAACAGTTGCGTGTGGCTCCTGGGTGTGGCTAATGCTAATCTGGGGGCTCGTGGTCAGAAACCAGAGGCAGGACCCCACGGAGCTTGTAACTGGGTGGGCATGGTAGAGAGGCAAGATTCTGGTTGGTTGTGAGTGGCTCTGGGGCTCTGGGAGAGTGTCAGCCAGGGGACACAGGCAAGGGAGGGCTTGTGGAGAGAAGGACCATGGCACCTTGCCCATGGCAGACATGGAGGCCCAGAGGCTACTCTGAGCTTCCACTCCAATGCCCTTGACGTCTTGATCTGTACGACCCCCCCGCAGGTCTCCTACCGGGCCCAACAGGGGGACACACTACGAGCAGTGCGGAAGATGGCGCTCGTGTGGGTGCTGGCCTTCCTGTTGTACGGGCCTGCCATCCTGAGCTGGGAGTACCTGTCTGGTGGCAGCTCCATCCCCGAGGGCCACTGCTACGCCGAGTTCTTCTACAACTGGTACTTCCTCATCACGGCCTCCACTCTGGAGTTCTTCACACCCTTCCTCAGCGTCACCTTCTTCAACCTCAGCATCTACCTGAACATCCAGAGGCGCACCCGCCTCCGGCTCGACGGGGCCCGCGAGGCTGGTCCGGAACCCCCACCCGATGCCCAGTCCTCACCACCTCCAGCTCCTCCCAGCTGCTGGGGCTGCTGGCCAAAAGGGCAAGGGGAGGCCATGCCACTGCACAGGTATGGGGTGGGCGAGGCAGGCCCCGGTGTTGAGGCTGGGGAGGCCGCTCTCGGGGGTGGCAGTGGTGGGGGTGCCGCTGCCTCACCCACCTCCAGCTCCGGCAGCTCCTCGAGGGGCACTGAGAGGCCACGCTCACTCAAAAGGGGCTCCAAGCCATCAGCATCTTCAGCATCCCTGGAGAAACGCATGAAGATGGTGTCCCAGAGCATCACCCAGCGCTTCCGGCTGTCACGGGACAAGAAGGTGGCCAAATCGCTTGCCATCATTGTGAGCATCTTTGGGCTCTGCTGGGCCCCATATACACTCCTAATGATCATCCGAGCTGCCTGCCACGGCCACTGCATTCCCGACTACTGGTACGAGACGTCCTTCTGGCTCCTGTGGGCCAACTCAGCCGTTAACCCTGTCCTCTACCCGCTGTGCCACTATAGCTTCCGCAGAGCCTTCACCAAGCTCCTCTGCCCCCAGAAGCTCAAGGTCCAGCCCCACGGCTCCCTGGAGCAGTGCTGGAAGTGAGCCGCCCGCTCTACCCTCCCGTGGCCGTGTCCTGGCACTTGTTTCATGGGCCCTGCCTTGTCCGTGGCCACTCGAAATGCCATGACAGCCTCTTAGATCATCAACCACCCTGCAGTGGGGGAGCCTGGTAGGCTAGCCAGGGGCCCTCGCTGGTGGAACTGGAGCGTGCTGGCTGGCTCTGCCACCACATGCTCCTTCACCCCAGAAGAGACAATTCAGGGGTCCCAGGCATGCGTTCCGCCTCCACAGACAGTGCCATGCCAGTGGTGCCAGTGGTGTCCCCTTTTCCACACTTAGTGGCTGGTGTCCTCTCCGATGCAAACCTTGGTGTGTGCCCCAGGCTCCTGCCCCAGCAGTGTGCCCTGCATGTGCATACACCCGCCACACGCTGCGACACCTTCCCTCTTCCAGACAATCTGGGGGTGATGCCCTTTGCTGCCTCTGTCTCTTGCTTAAGCCCAGAGCCTGGTTCCTTTATCCCTCTCCCTTCAATTCTCTGCCCCACAAAGTGGCAAGTGCCCCCAGGAACCCTGAAGCCTTTCTCTGCTTTTCCGTTCTGGATGTTTTCAGAAAGATGGAAGAGAAGAAAACACGTCTGTGAACTTGATGTTCCTTGGATGTTTAATCAAGAGAGACAAAATTGCCGAGGAGCTTGGGGCTGGATTGGCAGGTGTGGGCTCCCACGCCCTCCTCCCTCAGTGCTGCAGCTTCCGGCTGAGCCGCGCCAGCTGCTTCTGCCCCCCTCCTCCAAGGCTTGGGACGATGGCCCTACTGGCAGTGATGCCTGTTCAGCTGGCCAGAGCCTACCCTGCTTGACCCATCTGTGCAATCAGAGTTTGAGGGTGGGTGCATGGGTTGTTGGGCAGAGGGGTTCTTGACTGTGCCCTGGGGGCGCCGGGGCTTACAGGGGAGTCGGCAGGAGAGCAGGCTGGGATGCCTGGGAGGATCGCTTTGCCTTGTCCCGTGTGCCCACCTCAGGCCTCTGCATGCCCTGCTGTCTTTGTGCCCTGGTGTGCTGCCTCTGCCAATGTGAAGACAAAATAAAGTGTATTTTTTTATTGGTGCTGACTTTTGAGGATTTTGTGGGAGTAGCTTTTGTTCAGGGTTCCAATTGGAGGCCCCATAGAGACAGAAATGTGACCTTGGCATTCTAACTGGGGAACTAGGTGGGAGAAACCCAGGCTGTCGTCCCAGGGTTTAGTTCCCACAAAGGACAATTCACAGCACAAAACTCCTGAAGGACTGGTAGGGGCAGAGCCCCAGCTGGTGCCCCTTTCCAGGAGGGTCACACAGTACTGGAATGGCTCACACACGCCTTCAGAATCCAGATGGGTGGCACCAATGTAGCCAGTCTGTTCCAGGACAGTGGCTCAGCTTTCTTGACAGAAACCGTTCATCATCACAGCCTTGACCTTACACGTTGGCCACCTGGCTGTGTTCTGGAAGGACACAGGCCCCAGGAAGAGCCTTGACCATGCCTCATGCTTCAAGAGAAGCTTGGGAAAGTGGTAGTAGAGGAGCTGATGTGACCAGAGAGGGCTTCTGGGGCTATGAGGACTGAAACTGGACTCGTGGGGACTGAGAGATGCAGAAACGCCTTCACAAGCAAAGGTCTGGCTGTGGTTGAAAGTTGGGGACAGTGAGAAGAAGACAAGATGGAGAAGGCGGGGTGAGTCCACTTTAAGTGGACAGCCTTAGGGCTAGCCTCACCATCCAGAACGGGACAGCCTGGCCTTTGGGTCTCCTCGCCCCCACCTTGATCTTCAGAGGTTTCACCTTTCCTCCTCTGAGCAGGGCAGGAACTTGCCAGACACCACGGGGTCATCACTGTGGCGAGGGTCGCCACACCACACACATGCGAATCTCCATGGTAGCTCAGCGCTGCACAGGGGGAGCAGCCACAGAGCTCTCTCCTCCTCCAGATGTTCTCCCTGCAGCTGTGCCTGCACTTGTCTTTCTCAACTATTTGGCAACTCCCAAAAGGCTCCCTCCCCATCCCAGCAACCCCCCCCCGCCATCTTTCTCTCTCTGGATTTGAGGGAGATCCTCTGGGCTCAAGCAGGACCTCCTTCCTCAGTCCAATCTCTAGGGCCACTCTTTAGTCACTAGAGTGTGGAGTGAGCCTGGGGATTCTGGACCCTCCTTCATAGCTCTTGTCCCCCTGCCTCACTGGCCCAGGCCAGGCCCTATCCTGAGCCCTTGGGAATGCTGAGAGTGGATGCCACCTTCTTCACTTGGCATCCTCCCCCTCTTGTCCCTGAGAGCGGAGAGGTTTTGTGGCTCCCCCAGCAGGCTGACACTAGCTCCCTCCCTCACCCTTCACCAGGGCCTGGCCTCCCCAGCGGGTGTCTGTCCCCAAAGCCCTGAGCGGTCTGGGGAAGGACAAAGGACTGCTCTCTCCAGCGACGGGCACTTCCAGCATAGCCAGCGCCCAAGCTGCCCCTCCACCCGGCCCTACTAAATGGCTACAAATTGGAGGATAAAAGCACGGGCTTTCAAGCAATTTTGCCTTCAATCTCTGGAAACTGCCGCTCCCGGAGTCGCTGTGTGAGGACGGAGGAGGAGAGAAGAAAGACACGGAGTCTATTGGGCCCGAGTCTGCAGCAAACAAACAGGCGGAGGGGGCCTTCTGCAGTTCCAGCCGCTCTCACAGTCCCAGCCTGGAGGACACGAGCTGTGCTGGGACTCGGCGGTGCAGCTGTTGTTTACTGAGCACCTACTGTGCACTGGTGCCAGGGAGGTGGGTTGCCAGCAAAGCGGCACGGATACGGGCCCCAGCCAGAGATGACAGATAGAGGACCCTTGAGATAAGCAGTAGAGGATCATAGTCACCCTGGGTCTGGGAGGAGGACCAGCTATCCACGATGGAGCAGACATCTACTCGGATTGTAAATCAGGGCCATGGGTAGGTTGAGGGCCACCTGGAGGAGTGGGGCTCAGAGCCAGCAGGGCCCCCCTGGGTGCTGACACTGGCTGCAGGAGTTAGCCATCTCTTCACCCTTGACACTGGCTCGGAAGATGCCGCACGGGGAAAAGGTCCTGACACATACTAGCTGGGAACCTTCCCAGACTAAATGAAGAACCTAAGCTACTGGGGGCCCCATCAGGTAAACCCAGTTCTCTCCTTCACAAATGGAGAAACGAGTCAGAGCCAGGGCTGTGAGTGGGGGTGGTTGGGGTCTCCTTGGGAAGGCTTCCAGAGTCATATGGTCACCCCTCAGTCCTCCATCCCACCCCAGGGTTCCAGGATGTGTGGGACATTTCACCGGCAGCTAGCAGCGCTCCTGGGTGCTAGTCAGAGTAAGCACCTTGTCCTCATAGGGACCCCTCAGTTCTGTGCACGTTCTCCATTCTGTGGGCGCGTCTCATGTCACACATCAGCAGTTGGCAAGGAGCCAGCATTTGGAGCCAAGCCTGATGTGGAACCCACACTCCTTCCACTCCGTTGCTTCCTCACTGAGCGGGACTGTGTTTCAGATACCATGGGACAGCAGGGTCTGAGCCATCTGCAGGAGGATGACATCCAAGCTCCTATGACCTTAGCGCATAGCGGCTGGCAGGGATTGTCCCAGGATGGGAAGGAAAAGCAGGGTGTTTGAGGAAGGCTCTGCTGATCTTAACACAAAGCGTCTGTTGTTGAGATTTTAAGATGGGGACTTATGTAGTTCAGGCTGGCTTCCAATTCATTACATAGTCGAGGATGGCCTTGAACTTCTGATCCTCCTGCCTCTACCTTCTGGTGATAGGACCAAAGCATGAACCACCATGCCTGATTTTATGTAGCAGTGGACATGGAGCTCAGAGCCTCAAGTATACCAAGCAAGCACTCACCAAAGGGCAGAGTTACCCCTCCAGCCCTCAAAACACTCGCTGAGCTGGGTGGTGGCTGCACACACCTTTAATCCTAGCACTCAGGAGGCACAGGCAGAAGAATTTCTGAGTTTGAGGCCAGTCTGTCTAGAGAGCGAGTTCTAGGATGGCCAGGACTACACAGAGAAACCCTGTCTCAAGCCTTCCAAACAAACAAACAAACAAACAAAAACAAAACAATCAAACAAACAACACCACCCAGAACTTGCTGGACACTCATTGTATGCCCTCTGCTGAGCTGAGACAAGGAATCAAGAAAGCAGCCGCTGTCTTCCCTGCGCAGCAGCCAAGTCAGTGCCGTGGTGAAGAAGAGGGAGGAAAGGTGGAGTCAAGGCTCAGGTGCCCAGGTGGTAGAGAAGCATGCTTCAAAGGGACACTGAGACTTTGAGGCCAAGAGTTGCCCCAGCCTGCCCCAGCTGGTCTGTGCTGAGGCTAAAAGTAAGACTTACCCATCTTAAGGGAGTACCCAGTCCTCCGCCTGCCCCATGCCAGCATGTATGAGCAAGCAGGTGGGGGTGGGGCATCGGGGGTCCTAGACTCTGCTCCTCTGCAGCTTGGGCTCCGCAGCTCGGTTTGGGGCAGCCGGGCACAGGCATCATTCGGCTATGCAGTCAGGAAGGGCTCTCCTGCCCCCACTTGCCCGTCTACCACCCACCAGCAGGAAGTGGCTCCTGGGCCACTGCAGGTCCCCTGTCATTACTACAATTGCTCCGTGATTGGCAGTGCCCATACCTGCTGTCAGTGGGTAGTGCCACCCTAACCTGTCATTAAGTGCTTGGGTCCCAGCTCCCTGCAGGAAGGCAGACTTCCAGGGATGGGAACTGGTTAGGGGAGGGCCCACCGTCTGTACCTGTACCTGGAGGGTCCGCCTTCCCACAACTTCTGTCTCAATTCCACAGTGGGGCAAACACAAGATCAGGAGTGGCTGGTAGGATGGGGAGTTGAGTCCAGACTGGCTGTTTCCTAGCTGTGTGGCTCCAGCATGTCCCTCAGCCCCAGGACCCAAAAGCCCTTTCTTTCCCTGGAGTCTAATGAGCACAGAGGGACATCTCAATTCTGATGCTATGGCCTTAAGGCGCATGGATGACTGTAACTGGGGTGGGGACACCAGGGACTCTAAAGGTGGCTTTGGCTGTATAGAGGCCAGGAAAAACCTCCCTGTACTTGGAAGGGCCACC
Organism: Dicrostonyx torquatus; assembly: GCA_028555095.1. Classification (NCBI taxonomy): domain Eukaryota; kingdom Metazoa; phylum Chordata; class Mammalia; order Rodentia; family Cricetidae; genus Dicrostonyx; species Dicrostonyx torquatus. The sequence continues at coordinate 121,875 of JAQHUG010000324.1, read as the reverse complement.
ATGGTACCAGTCCAAGGACTGTGACCAGCTCACAATGATGCTAAGGACAGCTTTGGGCAGCTACAACGTGCCCCAGACCCTACTCTGAGACCTTTTCTTAAACTCTAGTTCTCAAATACAATGACTTCTATCATTCCCGTTTCACAGATGCAGAAGCTGAAACACAGAGGGGTTAGGCGGCTTCATATCCCACAGCAGGGAAAAGGCTGAGCCTCAGTCTGCTCCTTCTGTGCTTATTTCTCAATAATTTATCATCCAGGCTTACCTTCTTGTATCTTTCTTGAGCCTAACCTGATAGGTTCGCCACAGAACCGGTTCTTCCTTGCATTTAGTCCTGTGGGGCCACAGGCAGAGGCAGGAGGTCCAGATCTTCAGGGTCACTTTCGACTACACAGTGCATTGAAGCCAGCCTTGGACACTTGCAGCTCGGTCACGCAACCAAATGAAATCGAGAAATGGAGTCAGGTGTGGTTTATGCCTGTAATTCTAGCCCTTGGGAAGTCTAAGGCAGAAGGCTCATCTTAGAGTCGAGGCTAACCTGGGCTATAGTGAGTTTCTGGACAGCCTAGGCTACCTATCTCAAAAAATACAAACAGACAAATCCCGGCCAGTGATGGTGCACGCCTTTAATCCCAGCACTCGGGAGGCAGAGGCAGGCGGATCTCTGTGAGTTCGAGGCCAGCCTGGTCTACAGAGTGAGTTCCAGGACAGGTTCCAAAGCTACACAGAGAAACTCTGTCTTAAAATAAATAAATAAGAAATAAACAAATAAAGGAAGGAAGCAAAGAGAATAAAACGAGACCCAAACCCTGAGTTCAAATGTTAAACCCTGCAGCTCCACTGGCATCTGGGCATGTGGTGCCTTGACATGAGCTACAATGGACTTGGGCCGCTCTGCCTGGGCCCTGCTTGCAACCCACATGGTTGGTCCAACTCACTGCCAGTGGGGCTTCTAGGAATACAGTTCATATTTCTGGTGTCTCCAAAACCCTGGGGGTCTCGGTTGCAGTTTGGGCTTCACCCCCACAGCTTCACCTACAGCCTTCTTGAGGACTTTGGTTGTCTTAAGCTGTTTTCTTCTTTAGACAGGGTCTCCCTCTGTAGCCCAGGCTCACGATGACTCTTCCGCCGCAGTCTCCCAAATGCTGAGGCCACCATGTTCAGCCCCAAATTCTTGCTGCAAACCTGGCTAAAAGCAGCCCGCAATATTCACGCCGCAACCCCAAAGGCTGAATGGGTTGAGACTTGATTAACTAATCCTGTATTTTAATTCACTCTCACATAGAGACGCAAGGCAGAGCAAAATATAGACAAATTCCTGGCCAGAATATATATGAATGATACCTCGTGCAGACCCCACAGTCTTCACATCTTCCCGAAATTCCATCAGGATAATCTGTTATACCCACTTCCTTCCATCATTCTGCCCCTGTGAGCTCCCATCACAATGGCCTAGTAGAAGGCAGACTCAGAGCTTGGCACAGCTATAATCTGTACTCATGAGGCAGAGGCAGGAGGATCGCTGTAAATCTGAAGCCAGTCTGGTCTACAGAGTGAGTCCCAGGCTGTCTAGGGCTTCTAGTGAGACTCTGTCTCAGACAAACAGAGATTACTGACCCAGTGGTTTGCTCTTCTAATCCCAGCACTTGGGAAGAGGAGGCAGGAGGATTACCGCACTATAAAGCCAGCTTGGGCCACAGAGAGACCCTGCTTGGACAAAATGAAAGAAGACAAGCTCATCTTACACCGCTCTAGGGCTTCTCTGGCCCACATCTCCAAACTTCCAGATTCTTCCCATAGACTCCATAGGAACTCTTTAGCTGCCCGAAAGGCTTATGGGCTGGGTGCAGTCACGGTGACGACCCCACTTTTCTGGCACCATCTTTTGGCACTAGGTACACTGGTGTCACTGTAAGAGAACCCCTGACAAAGAAGGGAAGAAGGACTGAGCTGTTCCAAAGGTTTAGTGTGCGCTCACTCCTACCCTCCTGATAGCTGGGCGGACATCATCAAGGAGTGCCACTTTTAATTTTTATTTATTTATTTTAAAAGATTTATTTGTTTATTATGTATACAGTGTTTTACCTGCCTGCATGGATGCCTGCAGGTCAGAAGAAGGCTCCAGATCTCATTACAGACGGTTGTGAGCCGCCACGTGGTTGCTGGGAATTGAACTCAGGACCTCTGGAAGAGCAGCCAGTGCTCTCAAGTGCTGAGCTGTCTTTCCGGCCCTGAGTGCCATTTTCAGTAGCCAGGAAGCAGATAGAGAGGAAGGCTGCGGCCATGTATAACTTCAAATGTCCCCTAGTGCTTTAAAAAGGGACATTTTATATTCAAATCATAAAAGGAAGACACAAAAATGAGGGGGAGCCAGAGACTTTCTCCAGTTCCGTAACCTAGATCCAACACCCCTTAACCCACCGTGAGCCCCAACCTCTCGCCCAGGGCCCGCGGCTTGCACTAATGAGGCTCCTCACCCGGGGGTGCCCCCACAAGGGCAGGTGTCTTAGTAGAGGAGAGTCCCATCAGACACCAGGAGGGCAGCAGTTGCAGTTTCTGTCCCTGGGCTCCCTCCCAGGCCCGTCTCTCAGCAAGCAGCTCTGAGCACAGCTGAAGACCAGGTGACCACTGCAGCTGGGCCCTCTTCCAGAGCTGCTCCCTAAACTCTTCCTTTTGAGGTTTCTGCAGATCCACGGGCTGCGGTACGTATAAAATTCCCTTTACCTGGTGCCCGGCAGAACCTCAGGCGGGATGCCCGGGAGCTGCAGGGCCAGTCTAGGAGCCTGACATCTGCTTCAGCATGTACCCATCCCATCCCATCCCATGCACGTGCAGGTCGTGTGAGCTCAGTTCTGCATGGCTAACCTGGCACTGCGGGGTAGTATCAACATGAAATCCCATTTGCTCACCCTCAAGTGCCCATTCAGTGGCATCAAGTGCACTCATGCTGGCAGCCGCCACTGTCTGCTGCAGGAACGCGTTTTGTTTCTAGACAGGGCTGATGCGCAGTCTAGGATTCATCTTCTTGCCTCAACCTCTTTAACTGCTGGGACTCTAGGTAGGTTTTCCTGTGCCTGGATCGCAACAATGTTTTCATTTTCTCACCTGTGCCCGGTACTGGGATGAAGGGGTGTGGTCTTGACCATTTCGGTTTATAGCCATGCCCCGCCATTAGCTAATTATGCCGCCCCTTAATTAATTAATGGGGCTGGACCACCAGGTCCCAAGAGAGGTATAAAATGGTAGGCCCACGTGGAAAGCTCTCTCTCTGCGCGGATCACCAACCTGCCTGCTTCTTCGGAGGAGCTCTCTCTGGTATAGTAATCTGTGTGTATTTTGGCCTTTATTAAACTTGTGTGTCTTAAATAGAACTGTCACACTGGCCAAACACCGAGTTCTAAGCTGTTTTCCACACATGTAGACTCGGAGGACCAGTCCTGCTGCCTGCCCCTGACCACCTGGGCCGCTCCTCTAGTTCCAGGGGTCAGTTAGGATCTTGAGGATATCTGGATTTAGAGTTACGGTACCCTTAAAAAGAGGACAAGTTTGGTGTGGTCTCCCACACCTGAACTACCAGTACATGGAACACTGAGGCAGGAGAATTATGCATTTGGGGTTATCCTGAGCTACATAGTAAGACCCTGTCCACAAAGGGGGGCAGGGAGGGGACAGCAGGGTAAAGAGGCAGGGAAGGGAGATGACCCATCAAGACGGAAGCAGGGATTAGAGTAAGGCAGGCACAGGTAAGGTCACCTGGCACCGACTCCAGAAAGGCCCTTCCCAGAGTCTTAAGAGGCAAGGCTCCCTGCCACCCGCCAACCCAGATTTCTGGTCCTGTCCTATGTACAGACAGTTCATCTTCATCTCTGCACCACACTACTTCTTGGGTCTCTGTCTCTGCTGGGTTTCTCCACCAGAGTAGGCCCAGGTTAGGCTGTGTGCTGGGCATTGTGGGGCCCAGATAGCGGAGTGTGAGCGACCAGACCCTTGAAGGTCCAGTCAGTGTCTCCTTGTTGGTCAGGGCAGGCACGGGGCACCCAGACAGGAACGTGGGAGCCAAGCTGTACTTACCAGCAGCAGCCAACGTCCCATGCCATCTGCCATCCAGTCATTGCCCGTGACATGCGTCAGCATGGAGGGAAGCCTGGTGAGGCTCTAGCTGGTTGGGAAGCGTGCAGCCTGCAGCCCCGTGGTTTGCCTGGGCATTTTCTGTTCTTGGTTCTAGCTCAACAAAGGCAGGAAAGATAGAGCGGGAGGCGCTATGTGTGGAGACGGAAACAAAGGGGAAGAGGAACCTCCACAGCTTGACGGGCCTGGCTGCGAGGCCGCGCTGACAGCAAGGCCCTTTCCTGGTACATCCCTGAAGCCCTGCAGGAGCTGGAGCTAGGGTCCTGGAGCAAAGGTGGCAGGTCTGAGTGGCAAGCAGAGCCAAAGGCTGGGAAACTTAGGGGAACTCTGTACCCCAAACCTTGGGCTCCACCTTCAGTCCTGCTTCTGAGTAGCCAGCCAGGCTACACAGATGCCTACAGGCAGCCATTGGCAGATGACTGTCAACAGGAGACAGATTGTGGAGCCCCAGCAAAGGCAGGCTAGACCCCACAGGCAAGCGTGCCAGGAGGGAGCACCCAGGAGCAGAGGGAAGCTGGCTCGCTGCAGTGTCTGGGAAATGTCACTAGTCAGAGGGGACAGGTGTTGGGAGATGGGAAGATTCCAGAAACACGGGAGACTGGGAAATAACACAGGGCAGATGTGTGCTCCAGAGAGCCTGCCAAGGCACAGCAGCCCCTCTCTGCCAGTGCCTAGGCTCTGAGCTACGGTGGGGGAGAGGCCCCCAATATCCCAGACAGTTATCAGATGCCCAACAACTCTTTGGAAATGGCCAAGAGAGAAGCATGACATTCAGCTTAGAGCGGGTGGGGGGGGAAGGGATGCCAGTCTCTCGAACCCATTCAAGCCCGGGACCTGTCACCTCATCCCACACCCACTCACTGGCGACCTTGTTGGGGTCAGAGCCACTGAGGGTGCTGGGGAACAGCCTACAACAGGCCCTACACTGGAGGCCATCACAGCTCCATGCTGCCTGTGGGCCTTCTGTGGTACAAGGCGGCAGTAGCCACCTCAGAGATGGCACAGTAGGCATCTGTTAAGATGCTGTTACACAGCCAGGCGTGGTGGCGCACTTGGGAGGCAGAGGCAGGCGGACCTCTGAGTCTGAGGCAGCATGATCTACAGAGCGAGTTCCAGGCCAGACAGGGCTACACAGACACCCTGTCTCAAAACCCCGCCCCACCCTAGAAAAAAAATTTTTTTTTAAAAAAGCAAAGCTTCTGCTGCCAGGTAACTGACCACCACTGGGCCCGGCTTATGGGGAATCCAGTGGAGGTCAAGTCTGTGGGAACAGAAGGTGGACTGGGCTGTGAGCAACCTGGGGAGGGGGAACTGCCACTGCAGACAGCGGTTTCTTCTGGGAACGGAGCTGTGCTGAAATAGGTAGTGGAGATGGCTGCACAGCCTTGGAAGGCTTATGCACGCGTGGTGGCACACGATGAACTATTTGGAAACAGGGTCTCATGTAGCCCAGGGTGGTCTCAAACTGGAGTTGGAACTGAGGATGTGACCTTGAACTTCTGATCCTCCTGCCTCATCTTTTCAAATACAACCACAGTATGTACCACCCCGATCGCTACTTCACGTGCCTTGCTGCAGATGGAACCCAGAGCCTGGCATATGCCAAGCAAGTGCTTTGCCACCATGCCACCCCACAGCCCGAAACAGTACAACCTTTGTCTTTTGTGTGTATGGGTGTTTCGCCGGCAAATGTAGCATGCAATGTCCTTGGAGGCCAGAAGAGGGCACTGGATCCCCTGAACAGGAATTACAGACTGCGATAGGTTGCCAGGTGGGTGCTGGGAATTGAGCTCTGGTCCCCTTGAAGGGCATAAGTGTTTTTACCAGCGGACCTGCCAGCCCTCCCCTTCCCCCTTATTTTGTGTGTGTGTGTATTTCCCCTACATGTATGTGTGCCCTGTGTGCATGCAGCAATGGCATGACTTTAAATGAGCTTCTTTTTTTTTTTTGTTTTTCGAGACAGGGTTTCTCTGTGGCTTTGGAGCCTGTCCTGGAACCAGCTCTTGTAGACCAGGCTGGTCTCGAACTCACAGAGATCCACCTGCCTCTGCCTCTCTAGTCCTGGGATTAAAGGCATGTGTCACCATCGCCCAGCTAAATGAGCTTCTCTATGAGCTGCAGACACTCGTCCGGAAGCAATGGTGGAACCAGAGCCTGTGGAGAGACGTAGGAGAGCAGCTTCAGAAACAAGTCTCCTGGGGTGGTCCCAGGACGATGAGCAAGCGCACTCTGGGCATGGTTCTGGGGAAGGCTTCCTGGCGTTCCTCAGTAGCCTGTGTGACTGAGTCCACACTAAGGACTGTTGTGGTTCCCACGACACAGGGCCGCTCTCAGCAGTCAGCCCACCCCGTCTCCAGGCCCTAGGGAGGCATTCTGAGGTCTCCAGAGCACGGCGGCCACAAAGATGAAAGCCAGTGGTGGATAATTAATGCTCTCAGGCCTGGCCTGACTACAAAACCCTTTTCGGCGGCCGGAAAGAGAGAGCCACAGACATGAGACCCGCCCTGGCCTCTCGGATGCCAGGACCTTTGAAATTATAAGACATTAGAATAAAGGACCCCGTGTTCCAGCTGCAGATCACAACGGAATTGCTCCTGAAAGCTGAGGGCAGGCTGGCTGCCGCAGCAGCCGCACCCCAGCATCCAGAGGGACACTAACCTCTACGGCAGGGGTCTCCCCAAAAGATGGGGCCTTTCGTCTCCATTTGTCTCTTCATTGTACATCTAAGGGCCCTCAGGGCCACATTAGGGCATCGACTTCCCAGGGGCTGATGGGATATATGGTCCCTAGCCCGTACCAACTGGGGTCACGCTCCAAAGTGCAGTGCCTGGAGGAGTAGAGGTCCCTCCTGCGGAAATAGGCCGGTGTTGACTCACAGGGCAGGGCAGAGTGGTGACAGTACCTGTCACCAGGGACAGGTCCCCTGCCATTCTTTCACACACCATGCTGAGCTGAGGCTACCTATCAGGAATAATGTCAGAAATTTAAGGTTCGCATCTCCCGTGGTTGACAGCATGCTGGCGCATCACGGATGCACAGCCAGAGGCTGCGTGCCTGGTCGGATATTGGGTGCATTCAGTCGTGAAGCTCAAGGCTGCCTTGGTGTTCAGCCCCCACAGAGCTCAGCACAGCATTCTGGGAACAACAGGGAAGGAGCTGGCCCTCGCTGCTCTCCTCAGTCAGCCGGCACTGGGGAACAAAGTACAGCCATGGCACCCTGCCTTCCTGACACGCTGGCACAGCGGCCAGCATGGGGCTCTGCGGGACTGTGGGCAGACCTAACCCCACAAGGAAACCAAGGGCTGCGCTGTCACAAACGCTGGCTCTGCTGCTCTGCTGCATTTGCCCAGGCCGCCTGGCAGCAGTGTTTGCCACCTTCAGCCAGCAGCACTGTCCTCCTACTAATGAGGTGTTAATTAGCACAAATGAGTCAACCTCAGCAAAGCAGGCAGCAAGGGTGACAGGCGCACCAAGCACTGGGGAGTCATCCAGGTACCAGGTGGCACAGAATATTCTATACCCTAGGGCAGAGGGTGGGCAGTTTAGGAGTATGCCCGAAATTGGTGGGAAAACAAACACATTGACACACTCAAATATTTGCAAGTACTTTCTCTCAGGTGTTCAAAGCTGCCCACATTTTACAACACGCTTGCGTTTGCTTTGGTCACTCCTGAGCCGGGCTGGCGCAGGGGCATGCAGCCCTGGGCCCACTACCACCTGAGAGGCTGGCGGCCCTGCTCCAACTCGGCCTCCATGTGGGCATCGTGCAGTGCCTTCAGGTGTAGAAGCAGCTGCTCCAGGTTCTCTCCAGTCAGTGCTGACAAGGCGATGACCTCCTGCCCTAGGCGGGCCTGGAGCTGGGGCAGGCGGGCTCTGGCCTGCGGGATATCAATCTTATTCGCGACGATCACGTGGGACCTCTCAGACAGGCCTTCTTCATACTTCTCTAGTTCATATTTTAAATCATCAACCTGAGTCCATGGCTCAGGCAAGGAAAGATCCACCACAAACAGGAGGAAGCGACACCGCTCAATATGCCTGAGGAAGCTGAGCCCCAGGCCCTTGTTCAGGTGTGCGCCTCGGATGATGCCTGGGATGTCTGCCACTGCGAGAGGGAAGAGCGCAGAGTCAGATCCAAGGTCATGCTCGGCTCCCCAGTGTTACTCTCAACGTTGGGGTCAGGGGGCTCCTCGCAGGGAGACCCCTTCCGGCCCAGATCTCACGTTCTACAACTGTCCTCTCAAGGAACACTTGAAACTGAAGTCACTCATCCTCTCCCAGGTGACTCAGCAGGCCAAGGGACATCAAGGCCCTGCAGCACGCTCTGGGACATCTGGGTGACAGGCACGGTGGAGCAATCCTGCAGCCCTCGGGTCTGCAGCACGCTCTGGGACATCTGGGTGACAGGCACGGTGGAGCAATCCTGCAGCCCTCGGGTCTGCAACATGCTCTGGGATATCTGGGTGACAGGCACGGTGGAGCAATCTAATGAGGGAGATTTACACATCCCTGTCTCCCAGGCTTCAAACACGGTTCAAAAATGGAGATGGCTCCCTACATCCTATGGCTAATTTGATTATGGATACAAATCACTATCGTGCACTTTGCAGATATAAAGTGCTGTACAAATAACCTTAGCAGCAGGCTTGCTATTTTTAATGGGTACATTATCTTCTGGAAAAAAGTTTTCCTCTTAAAATGGTAGAGGAAAGGCTTTTTAAACCACATGCTGTCTGCATGACTGATGCCGCCCAGTTGCACAGAAGAGAACGAGGAAGGCAAGAGGCAGCCCTCTCCTCAGGCTCCAGACTGGAGATTACAATTCCCAACTCCAGAGATCAGATTTCGTGGCTGGGAGGGGAGGGGCTGATTTTGACAGAGAACAGACTCATTAAAATTGTTTCAATCAGGGAAAACAATGTCTCATTTTAAGTGGGAAGCTAAATTCACGGGTTACATAATTGCTCTCCTGAATCACTGGGCCATTTAAACCCATCCTCTGGCAGGGTTTTGGAGGATCTACCTGCTACCTGTTGGTGGCCTTCATAGTGAACGATCCCCACGTGAGGGTTCAAGGTGGTGAACGGGTAGGAAGCCACGGCAGGCTTTGCATTCGAAATGGCTCGAAGGAGAGATGATTTCCCAGCATTGGGGAAGCCGACCTAGAAGAGAAAAAGTGAAAGTGTCGTGTGACCTCATGGAGGGACATGGCTGGCACAGAGGACTGGTGACCTCATGGAGGGACATGGCTGGCACAGACAGAGACTGGGCTGGGAAGGGGAGTGTGCAGGCACCTGCTCGTCAGCAGCACACACAGGGGATGAATGAACACTGCTGTCCTCTCACGGGTAGCAGCACGACCCCACCAGCAGGGCCCCCCACCTCAGAGTGTGGTAGTCAGGGACCTACCATCCCAGCATGCGCCACTGTCTTGAGCTCCAGGTAGAGGACCCGCTCCTGACCCGGTTGTCCAGGGGTGCAAGTTACAGGGGCACGGTTGTCATTGGCCAGAAAAAAGCGATTGCCTTTTCCTCCTGCACCCCCCAGTGCAGCGATGTACTCGTCCCCTGGGTGAGACAGGTCAGCCACAACCTCAGCTCCCTCTTTCACCAAGGTACCCACAGGAACCTGAAAAGCATCATCATCATCAAGTTCTGTAAGCAGCCAGGAGGAGGAGGGCGGGGCACTACTAACTACTCTCCTCACAACGGCAAAGGAAATGTCCCAGCCCTGGAGGGATTTTCCGGCCTGGTCTTGTGCTCCACACTACATAAATAAGCTGTCACGGCAACATTTGCCTTCCAGCACGGGGGCTGAGGCAGGAGGATTACAAATTCAAGGGCAGCCTGGGCCACACAGTGAGGCCCTGTCACAACATCAAACACCTGCCTAGACAAGGGACTCCTTTGAAGTGTTTCTATAGCATCAGAATCAACCAAGCAGCAGGGACACCGCCCTGTGTGAGCGTGCCCCCTCCTCCAGACATGGGAGGGGGTGTGTTCTCCGCTTCCTCTAGACTCTTTTGGGTCAGAAGCAACATGGCACACCAGTGCAAAGGAGTCTGTGTGGGGTGTGACTCCTACTACAGACCGCTGTCCACTTGCTGGCCGCCTTCTGTTTCTACCCAGGTGCCTGTGGTCATCATGGACTCAGTGGCAGGACCCAAGGGAACAGTGGCCATTCCAGCTCTCTGCTCACCTGTGGTCATCATGGACTCAGTGGCAGGACCCAGGGGAACAGTGGCCATTCCAGCTCTCTGCTCACCTGGATGTAGAGGATGGCACCACCTCGTCCCGAGCAGTTTTTACTGCCACCATCTTCTCCACTGAAACCCTGATACTGAGACAAGACTGAGGACAAGGACTTCACTTGCTGGTCAACTAGAACGAGAACAGAATCTCCTTGCGTGTTAAGACGCAGCCAACACAGCTGTCACACAGAGAACAGCAGCCTCACACTTATCACCCTTGCCCGCCCCTGGCCTGGGCATATGGCTGGCTCCCCACACTCCCCATTATCCTAACCAAAATAGAATATGACCTTTTTTTAGACAGAATTTTATTATGCATCCTATTAGCCCTGGCTGACCTGAAACTTGCAACAGAAAGGCGTCACCATATGAAGCAAACATGACTATCATCAATTAAAAAAACAAAAACAAAAAAGTCACCTAAGGGGCTAAAGGGATGGGCCAGAGATTAGGAGCACTGACTGCTCTTCCAGAGGACTCAGGTCTGATTCTCAGGATCCAGTGCCAACTCACAACTGTCACAGTACTAGTTCCAGGAGAGCCAATGGCCTCTGTGGGGCACATATGTGTGGGCACACAGACATACACTTAGGTATAGCACCCATACACACAAAATGAGATTAATAAAAGAAACCAGCTAACTGCATTACGCTATAAAGATGCCTGCACCCAGCTCCCGGAGTATTCACGCCAAGTATTCATGCAGTAGGACCCAGGCCCTCTGCTGTATTTTCTGACCCTGTTACATGTCCTATCATGAGGTTCCTGACATCATCAGGTGTGAATGCAGATGCATGACAAGACAAGACAGTGGACGCTCCAACCACTACGTGAGGCTATTCTGTTGTCTCCTCCCCAGCCGCTCCCAGGGCACATGCCTCTCAGGATGATATGGCCACCATCTCCTCCGTCCCCGCCATCAGGGCCTCCGAACTCCTTGCGGGGCTCACTGTGGAAACAGCTTATGCCCGAGCCTCCGCTTCCTCCACGGACCAGCACTCTCCGGCTATCCACAAAATGTCTTTTCTACAGAGAATATAAGGCACCCAGCGATGTTAGCAACCCTGAAACCTTTCCAGGAGACACACTCCTTGATACAAGCCCCTGTAGCAGCATCGGAGGTTAGCCAAGCTAACATGGCTGGCACAGAGCTCCCAGAGGTCACCAGCACCTGAGGGCTGGCTGCTGCAAGTCACTGCCGACACAGTGGGTGTCGGGTATGGCAGGCTCACTTCAAAAGGGAACTCAGAGATTCTAACCTGGAGAGCACAGCCTGTTTAGGAAATATCTCCTGAACACAGTGTCCTTCCAGCTCTTGCAGACAGAATTACACTGTTAAAACGGCAGCTCTGTCTCTACCAGTGGAAAATGCTGCTGCTGAGGAAGGAACGAGGCGGAGCTCTTGGACAGTGCCCAGGCTCTAGCTACGAGGGAAGCTGACTCTCCAGTGGTACTGCCTGGGGGCTTACGTGTGAAATGCAGGAAGGGAGACAGACCCTTCTCAGGAGGGTTCTCTTTAGGCTCTTCATGCAGTGAAAGAAAGAGAACTAGCCAGCTGGGCTGGAGAGACGGCGCAGCAGTTAAGAGCACTCGCTGCTGTTGCAGAGAAACTGGTTCCAATGCCCAACACCCACCTTGTTCTCAAACATCTGTAACTCCGATTCCAGGGCATCCGAAAGCCCTCTTCTGATTTCTGTAAGCAGCAGGGATGTTTGAGGCACACATACATACACGCTGGCAAAACACTCACACACACTGGTACACACCGGCTCACCTTCAGCTGGAGCCCCTCCTCCTTTCTCAGCACTGGATTTTTAAAACATTTATTTATTTTATGTGTATATGTGTGTTTGCCTGACTATATGTATATGTACCATGTGTGTGTAACGCCTGTGCCGGATCCCTGGGAACTAGAATTACAGGCAGTTGTGAGCTACTCTGTGGGTGCTGGGAACCAAATCCAAGTCCTCTTAACGACGACACAGCCATTGCACCAGTCGCCAGGACTGGGTTGTTTTTAAGGACAAAAGACTCCCAGCCCGGCAGAGCTCAGCAGTACGGCATTCTCTCTCATCATACTTAAGGTCCTGGATTTGATGCCTTGCACCACAAAAATAAATAAAAAGTCTCCCAAAAGAAACATCCTAGGATTCCTCAGCAGTGTGAGGAAAACCACGAGCTGCCACTTTGAAAGGATGCAAGTCTGTGCTGTGCCAACAAAGACGAGAGAGCCCAGGCTCAACACCGTCAGGAGAGAACCCTGCAAATCTAGGTGCTACATCCCTCAGCCTGGCGGTCAAAGTTCTTTTCCCTAAGAGGCATGGCTTTTCCTCAGCTGCTCACCTAGAGACCCTCCACTAGGAGGAAATGAGAGAGTCTCAGTGTGTAACTTCTTTAGTCAAAGGTTCTGGCAAACAGAATAAACACTTTCTGTAAGGGCCGGAGAGAGACAGACAGTAAAAAGCCTCCGTGCAAGCAGAACGGCCTGGGTTTGGTCCCAGCACCCACATGAAAGTGCCAGTGGTGGCAGGTACTGTAATCCCCATGTTCCCCCAGAGCCTCATAAAAGTGCTGGTGTGGCCGGGGGTGGTGGCGCACACCTTTAATCCCAGCACTCAGGAGGCAGAGGCAGGCAGATCTCTGTGAGTTCGAGACAAGCCTGGTCTACAAGAGCTAGTTCCAGGACAGGCTCCAAAGCTACAGAGAAACCCTGTCTTGAAAAAACAAGAAAAAACCCAAAGCAATTGAAGCGCTGGTGAGGTGGCATGTGTCCGCACAGCAGAGACAGGGCTCTCTGAAGCTCACTGGCCAGCCAGTCGCTACAGCAAGACTGGAGAGCTCCAGGCCCGTGAGACTCCGACTCAAAGGAAGTAGACAGTGTTCCTGAGGATGACACAGAGATGTCCTCTGGCCTTAATTTTTTAAATTTTTTTTTTAATTTTTAAAATTTCATTTCATTTTATTTTATTTTTCGAGACAGGGTTTCTCTGTGGCTTTGGAGCCTGTCCTGGAACTAGCTCTTGTAGACCAGGCTGGTCTCAGACTCACAGAGATCCACCTGCCTCTGCCTCCCGAGTGCTGGGATTAAAGGCGTGCGCCACCACTGCCCGGCTTTCCTCTGGCCTTCATACACACAGTGCCTGCGTACACGCATGCACCTGCATACATTATACATATATGTATACATACATTATACAAACCAACAACTAACAACATCTTGTTCATTATAAGCCTTAAAGAACTTAAACTAAAGATATACCCAGTCCCCAGGTTCAAAACAGAACATGAATACTCGAAGACACCTAACTGCAAATAAATAAAGTAAATGTATATAAAAATACTTTCAGGAAAGCTGGGCATGGTGGCACATGCCTGACTCCTCCCACGAGGGAGTGTAGGGGCATTGCAATTATATTTTAATAAGTAAAGCTTGTCCGAAGATCTGAGAGTAACACAGCCAGCAGCAATGATACACACCTTTAATCCCAGTAGCCACACTAGTTACCATAGAAACTGGGCAGTGCATGCCTTTAATCCCAGAACTAGAGAGGATTACAAAATGGGAGGAAACAGCTCTCAGACAAAGTCTTATCCTGAGATTCCTGGAGGCAGGATTGCCATTTTGGACTGAGGTCGAGATAAGAGCCAGTGGCTGGCTGCTCGCTTTTTGGGTCTTCAGGTTGTTTTATTTATTAAAATATAATTGAAATGCCACTCCATGGAGACAGGAGGATCAGAGTTTAAGGTCATTCTCAGCTCCACAGGGAGTTAAAGGGCACCTGGATGACATGAGTCCCAGTCTCAGAAAACTAAAATAAGGTTTTAGGGCTTTACTTGCCTAGCATGCAAAAGGCCCTGGCTTCAAAGAAATCAGGCCCTAACTCCACCTGGCCTTGACTCCTCCTAACTCCACCTGGCCTTGACTCCTCCTGGGCTGCTCTGTTGCTGGCAAGGGTTTGGCACACAGGCCCCTCTTCAAGAGCTCCATGCAACTGCAACCCTCAGTAGCACAAGGAGGGCAAGTCATGGTGGGGTAAAGAATGCAGAGGCCACGCTAGAGAGACAGCTGAGTAGTTCAGAGTACTTGCTGCTCTCCAGAGAGTGCATGTTTGGATCACAGCACCCACACCAGGAAGTGCACCACTGCCTCTAACTCCAAGGGACCCTACCCTTTATTCTGACCTCCACAGAGGTCACACACACACACACACACACACACACACACACACACACACGAGAGAGAGAGAGAGAGAGAGAGAGAGAGAGAGAGAGAGAGAGAGAACTCAAATGTGTCTTCCCTAGGCTGAGACTCACCAGTTTTTTCTCTGACAGCAGCTTCTTTCCGGGGGCCTCCCGGTGCTTAGCGTGGTCTTTAATGCCCAAAGAGAGCAGTCTAGACGATGCCTGCAGTGCACGGAGCTGGCTGGGCTTGAGGGCAGCCCGCGTCGATGTAGCCCACTCTGAAACACCCGACACAGCAGAGGACCTCGCCAAGACAAGTCTGGTAGGTATCATGGCCCTAACAAAAGTCAGAAGGATCCAGTAAGTTACTTGGGTTAAACATGAATTTCTGACAAGAGCTAGAGCAGAGCCTGGCACGTGGAAGAATCCAGAATGGTGTCAGGAAAAACAAGAAAACTGATAGACTGAGCTGCTGACCCCAAAGTACAAGGGGGCTTGTGATGTTTATCAGCCTATCTGCACTCAGGCCAGGATCTGTGCACGCAGGATTTAGATAATTGAATCTCTTACAATGGTAAGTGAATCTCCCTGGAGAAAGTAAGGTACCTGCTTGTTGAGATTATTAAAAGGGAATCAAACCTCAAGTCAGAATTTCTCCAAAATAAAAACAGCCATTTGCTGAATTGTTATTGAAGAGTGTGCTGGGCTCTTGGGCAGCTTAAAACTGCTCCACAGGAACACAAAAACACTCAACAATGGCAACACACACCCAGACAAAGGTCACCTTTGCCACTTCCCTGGGATGACCTGGGGAAGGTCACACAGCTGGTGACTCAGTGGAAAGGCTGGGCAAGGACAGGCCAACCCACGCGGGTGCACACAGTGCTGCTGTGAACACAATGAACCGCATCTCGTGGTCTCGGTCCTCTGTTCCCCACACAGCTCCCATCCTTTCAATTTCCTGAGAGATGAGAGTGATGGGAGCATCTGACCCAAAGCCACCAAGCCTGAGTGACTTCTGCTCTAATGAGGTGATGTGGGCTCCTGCGCAGCTTCAGGGCGAGGACTGTCTTCACAAAGACCAACCCCACCATACACCCTGCACCAGGAAGAGCGGCTAGGGATGTAAAGGCTCTTCCATGATAGTGCGCGCACCCACAAACACCAGGAAGAGCGGCTAGGATGTAAAGGCACTTCCATGATAGCGCGCGCACCCACAAACCACTTGGCCACAGGAGAGCAGGCTGCTGAACACACAGCATGCTGGGCCATACTCCGGCTCCACAGGGAAGGACACTCCAGTTCAAGGGCCTCTCTGTCTTACTATGTCACAGGGACCTAGGGAGGCACCCTGGTTCTTGCTCCTTTCTCCACCACCAGTTTATTAATTTTATACAGGCACGTCTTCCTAGGTCAACCCACGAGCTTTGGGCAGTAGTCTGAGACTCCAGCTGTTCCTGCTGTGGCCAGCAGAAGCTCATCCTGGAGTTTCAGGTCCTCTTGGCTTGTGCTCTGGGTCTCAGCAGCTTCCCATGTCCACAGCAGCCTCAGCCATGTCTTCCTCCAGCACAATCCTGCACACAGCCTTACCTCTAGCAGCCCTGGGACCCGCATCTAGAGGCTGTGTGACACTGCTGTCCCCTTTGATGGCTACAGCTAAGACTGTACAGGCACCCTGGCTTCTTGTTCACACTCCACATTTACAGTTTTTGCAGGGTCTACACCTGTCTGCCTGCACACACGCGCGCGCGCACACACACACACACACACGCACACACACACACACCTGCTGGAAACTACAAGTTCACATGGTGTGGTGGCTTCAGTTATAGGGAGTGGCACTATTGGGAGTGTGTCCTTGTTGGAGGAAGTGTCACTGGGGGTGGACTCTCTCTCTTCCTGCTGCCTGCTAGTCTGGACGCAGAACTCTTAGCTCCCCTCCAGATCATGTCAGCCTGCATGCCACCATGCTTCCCACCATGAGGACAATGAACTAAACCT
>JAQHUG010000324.1:76574-87328 GCA_028555095.1 Dicrostonyx torquatus | reverse complement strand
TTAATACCTATGAGAGTGTACGAGTGCACACACACACACACATTAATACCTATGAGAGTGTACGAGTGCGCGCGCGCGCACACACATTAATACCTATGAGAGTGTACGAGTCTGCACACACACACACACACATTAATAAAGGACAGAAACACATTGTCCTGTAAATCCAGGACTCTCGACCTGCTTAGGACCTGTGTCTCTCGCCTCACTTCCACATTCTTGGCATCCGCTGGTGACGCCGGTCAGCCAGGATGGGCAGATTTACACCAGAGATGGACAAATGCTACAGAACAAGGCTTTCTGCTCCGAGCCACACAGCAACACACAGCTGTCCCTCTCCCCCATTCCCACAGCACCACCAAGGGTCTCTCCAAGCTGGGACCACAAGCCCCTTACAAAAGATGCAATCCTACTGGCTCACAGGCCGCTCAGCTGCAAGGATGGCAGGGTTTGTCCCCCAGCAGCAATACCCTCAACACGGTCAGACAAACCCTGTCCTGTTCCCATGACATACAAGTGAAGCGGAGTTCAATGCACAGCCTGGCAAACCCAAGCTGACAAACCGACACCAGCTGTCTCCTACCCATCCACCGACGCCTGTCTCTTACCACCAATGACTGGGTGAGACTCGCCGGAGGCCAGCACTGCTGGCTCTGGGAGGTGGTGCCAACGGCTGTGCCGGTGCTGTGTTTACACACTGGGGCACAGCACGGGTCCCCACCATGCTCCTTACCCCCCTCATAGTAGTGCTGTGTGGAGTCCTCAAACGAGCGGTCGTAGCTCTGCTCCGTGTACGATGACTGCTGGTAGGCATAGTCGCCGTGGCCTGCAAGAGACAGGTCACGTACTGTCACTGGAAATGTCTCCCTGCCTAGGTCTGCGGCACTGAGTTCAGGCCAGGGGATGAGGCAGAACTGGTTGAGCCTATCTCTCTAAGCCCCTTGTTCTACTTGTCTGTCTGTCTGTCTCTTTCTCTCTCAAATGCAGACATCATCCTCACTGTGAGGCTGCTCCAAGCTGTGGAGAGAATCAAACCTTCTTGACAGCACCGGCTGCTCTCTCCTGTATCTGTCCAACTCCTGGCCCTCCCTGAGTAGTGACGTTGTGACCATGCAAAGGTCTTTGGGACAAGCTACCATCTGATACCAGGCATCACGGCTGGCTACAAGACTTGCCTCAGCCGCCTACCCTGCTCTTATTCCCCAGTGCACCCTGCCTCGTGCCATGGCTTACACCAGAGACCTCCATCATTACCTCTCAAAATGTATATTTAAGACAGATATCTATTGAGACAGCGTCTCCTGATGTAGGCCAGGCTGGCTTCAGATTCTTAATCCTCCTGCTCCCGTCACGGAGAGCTGGCATTATAGGCAAGGGCTACCATTCCCAGTCCTTAGGATCACTTTAAATGCCACTTCCATAAATCCACTTCAAGGGGAAAACTTGCAGAAGTGAGGGCAGGAAGCCGGACGCTGGGACCCACCATGTTAAACACGTCTGTCAGTGACGGGTGGCTCTACCCAGCTCAGACTCCTACACCTTCTGGGAAAGGGAAGCAGAGGAAACCCAAAGACACGGAGGTTTTCTTGTGGGAGACCAGCCTCAGGAACGCCAAGCTGAGGGGACTTGGGACGCTTTGCTGGCAGGACACGAGGCTGGGTCAGGAGCACGCCTTACCGTCCGGGTAGTACTGCTGACTCATGGGCTCCGCAGCACCCTGGCTGTGGCTGTACTGTTCGCTGTAGTACTCCTCCTGGCCTAGGTACTGCTGGGAAGAGCCTGTGGGGATGTGACCAGACCACTCAGGACAAGGACACAGTGGGCGAGACAGGCTCACACACCTGGTTCAGCAGCGAAGCCATCTAAGCAGCCTTGCCCATGGGAGGGGCACACCCAGGAGCTTTCAAACATCAGTCCTGCCCTCTCCTGCTAACCCAGCTGGAGCTGAAACAACCATCTGTCCCTTCAGCCCAAAACACCGGCTCCCTGGGCTAGCAGATGCTCACTGAGTCCCCGCTGCACCTATAGGCCCAGAGTCCTCGTCCATGCCAGGGACAGACATTATGGCCCTCATGGGGCAGACCGCTGGCCTGTTACCATGGGCTGGAGTAGGCCTCAGCCTTACCTTGCTGGGAGGGTCGGTAGGGCGCCATGGGCCGCTGTCCCATCATGCTGCTTCCTTGGCCACCCTGGCCCATCATGGCAATGGGCGCCTGGCCCTGGTAATGCTGGCTCCCGCCCTGGGCTGAGTTGTAGTGGGACGTGGCTGCCTGCTGGTGCATCATGGAGACTGTGTGACAGGACAGAGACCCCAAAATAAGCCTGAGAATGCGCTAGGGTGTATGCAGGGGAGTGGGGTTCTGTGCCCTGCAAACCTGACTCTCTCCTAATGCTATTCCGTCATCACTTCCCATGTTCACGTAAGATGGTGCCTCTGCTTCCAAGTCATACCCTAACAATGTGAGTTGCATCCAAGCCCTGGCACAAGGTCAGGCCTCAGCTCTTAGTACTAATGTTTGGCTGACACAGAAAAGGTCACTGGGCAAGAAGTGGGTCCTCAGGCCCACGGCTCCTAACCACAGAAGCTAGAGTCCTTCCTGCCTTGTCCCTGGGGCTTGTCTTGCAGGAGTCAGTGTCCTCTTTCCATTTCCCGAGCAGCAGCCACACAGCTTCTGTGGACCGCACCTGCCCGTTTGTCGGCCTCTACACCCTGCTCAGAACTCACAAACGGAACAAAAGCCATTTATTTTAAAGCCTGTCATTAGTCAGGCCTGGCGGAGCAAACTGTCACCCTTGCTACTCGGGGGAATGGAGGAAAGAAGATTCCAAGTTCAAGACCAGCCATGGCAATTTAGTGAGGGGATGGCGCTCACTAGAGTCCCTGCCTTACATGCATGAGGCCCTGTGTTTAGTCCCCAGCACTGGGAAAAGAAAAAGAAAAAGTTTCTGGTATCATGTTAAAAAAAAAAAAAAGCCAGGCAGCAGTGGTACACGTCTTTAATCCCAGCACTTGGGAGGCAGAGGCAGGTGGATCTCTGTGAGTTCAAGGCCAGCCTGGTCTACAGAGAAAGTTTCAGGACTGCCAGGGCTACACAGAGAAACCTTGAAGCGATCTTCAGTAAACATTATGACAATGTGTTTGCAAAACAAATCTACAGTGTTATGACTGATCACAGAGAACACAAGAGACACTCCATCTTGTTTTGTAATGCTCAGGGAACATCTGGATTGGGACCTGCCCTTCCCAGGTACTTCCTGATCTCACGATCGGCACCCACTATCAGGACAGCCCCGATCCCGGGTCTTTGCTCTGCTGAAAGGTCCAGACCTCCAGCTTAGTATTTGTGACCGACCCTTCATCTTTTATACTTCTGGCCTTTGCCAGGGGTTCCCTGCGCGGGGAACCACTATACCTCACCTGAGACCAGTGTTTTTCCAAGTCCCACAGCCAATGGGACTTGGAATTCAATTTCCTTGGAATTCCTAAGGCCTCTGAGAAACCATTCAGGGCGAGTTACTCTGTATCCACCAACCTGGCCTCGTGGAAACCCCTAGGGAAGAACCAGAGCACCCGCCCGGAGGGCTGCCCCTTAGGGTCACACGGACAAGCTGCCTGAGTTTGCCAAGGTTTAGGAGCTGACCAGGGGCGTGGGCCAGTACCTGGGTTGGACTGCATGTTGATGTTGGTCCGAGACACGTAGTTGCTGATAGCACCTTGGCCTTGCATGGGGACACTCTGCGAGGTGGGTCCCGAGTGGCTGTAGCCAGGCCCAGTCCCATGGCCGCTGCCTGACATGCTCATGGAGGTTGTGGGCAGTGTGCTCTGTGCCGTCTGCTGCATGGACACATGGTTTGGACCTGCCAGGAAGGGTAGGAAGAGAGCGTGTCAGGCACTGGAGGCTGGGTATGTATCCACTTCACGGTAAAGACACCCTAGTTCCCTGCAGACGGTTTTGAGCAGGAAGGTTAATCCCTGGTCAGTAACAGTAAGGAAGGAAGTGATTGACGCACAGACACATAGCAGGGTGTTATGGTTACTGAGAGCCCCCAGTTGTTATGAGCAGCACCACCACCCCTTCATTCTAGGGCACCCATGCAGAAGCACACGTCTGTGCACTAAATGGACAGTCAAGTGGAACTGGGCACGCAAAGTCAGCTTCATGCCCGCCGCACACCATGTAGGCTTAGCAGAGTACCTGCGGCCAGGGCAGTGGGAGAGAGGTGGGCACATGATAGGCCAGGACGGCACCATGCCCAGCTCTGCTGGGTGTGGGCTGACCCTGCAAGCCAGCCAGTCACCTACGGCTGGCTACCTTGGTGACATCGCTGCAGCAAACCTGCTCACCGTTACCGATCTGGCCCTGCATGTGGGAAGCAGGGGGCAGGCCTGTGCTGATGGCATCGCTGAGGCTGCCCTGGGGATGCAGGCCCTGGCTGGAACCGCTCTGACTCAGTGCTCCGGGGCCCAGGTTCATGTTCTGTGTTGGTGGCTGTAGAGGGGACAAAGGTTGGGACAGTTAACTCAGAGCGAGCACCAAGGGCCGCTCCAGAGGCACGGGAATTGCACAGCTACCTGCCAGCGGAGACCACATGACAGTCAGTGATGTGGGAGTCCCCTCTGTGCGCTGTGATTACCATTAATGAATAAAGAAACTGCCTTGGCCTGCTGATAGGGCAGAACTTAGGTAGTCAGGGAGGACTGGACTGAATGCTGGGAGAAAGAAGGCAGAGAGGGAGACGTCCTGGAGCTGCCAGAGTCAGACATACTGAATCTTTGAGAGTTTGACATTCAGAACATAAATCAGTTGGCCAAGTGTCTCAGTGTCCACACCTCATCCATGACCCAGGCCCTGCACAACCTGGCATTTTCTGTGTCCCCTCCCCTCTCATCCTCTATCCCCTCAATTAAACGTAAGGTGTAGAAGGGAGACGGATCGTCCCCTAGATCAAACAGTGGCTCCAAAGGTTTGCAAGCAGTACTGTCTGTAGCCACGAAAGGGAGCCCCTAACCAGGCCTGGTGGTGAGAAGCCCTATACTCTCAGCTGAGAGGTGGAGGCAGGAGGATGACAAGTTCAAGGCTTGCCGACAGAGTGAGCTCAAGCTCAGGCTGGGCAAAATAGTTAGATCCTAAAGCTAGCACTTATTTCAAACAAAACAGGAGGACAGCTGAGGACATCACACGCACACAGCTCTAGGCTCAATCCCCCGGCACTGAAGACGAGAAGGGGTGCGGCCAGCAGGACCAGCACCCAATCGACATCACAGCTGACCGAGGGGTAACGCCACTCACAACGCCTCCACTTTCCAAGGGGGCAGTGGGCCAGGGCACCCTGTAATCAATCAGCCTTGGGGCGGCTCCTTACCTCACTTGGCCCACAGGCACACGATCCAACTTCACAGTAAAAATTTAATTTGGGGAAAATGCAGTTACAGAAAATCAAACAGACAATAAAATATTTATGCTAACATCTGGAACGTAACTGCAAGATTTTTTTTTTCCTTTTGACTTCCTTTTATTTATTTATTTATTTTTTTCGAGACAGGGTTTCTCTGTGGCTTTGGAGCCTGTCCTGGAACTAGCTCTTGTAGACCAGGCTGGTCTCGAACTCACAGAGATCCGCCTGCCTCTGCCTCCCAAATGCTGGGATTAAAGGTGTGCGCCACCACCACCCGGCTTGACAGTTCTAACTTTTTAAGTGGCCAAGTTACCCTCCTAACTGGAGATTACCTCTGTACAAGCCTAGAGACCTGAGTTTCAGTCTCTGGAACCCATGTAAGAAGGAGGAACTGATTTCATGAACTTGTCCTCTGACCGCTACATGTACACTGGGGCACGTGAACCTCCGCAAATAATGACAACGATGCAGCAGATACAATCAGCAACAGATGTGTAACTTTTATCGTGCAATTATTCTGTGAGCCAGCAGGGGGCGTTCAGCTGCCACTCTAATAGGCATGCGGGCCATGGGACTCACTGTCCTGTACCAGGCTAATTGCATCAGCTGCACAATGCCGGACACAGGTATAAACGATGGCCTTTAGCTAGCGGAGAGGAAGGCAGGGTTGGCTCTGGGTCACTGGCGTCTGTGAAGGCAGGAGCCAGCTGCAGCTTCATGTCAGGATCCCAGGCACACCTGTCCACACTGTCCTCGGCAAAGCAGAGTTCTGACTACATCTCCCTCAGGTGCCAATGCTCTGTCACCACTAGGTCACCTGCTCCAGGTCAGGCCAGCCCTCCAGGCCTCCGTGAGAGCCACATCTAGGATTACATCATGGCTTGTTCAAATTTCCCGACCTCACGAAACACCTATACCTGGAAGGTGGGCCATCTTAAGTGGGCCAAATTAACGTTTACCATTATTCTCGTAAGAGGGAGAGTAACAGCCAAGGAGACCTAGGAAGAGGAAAACAGAGACCTCACTGCTGCAGACAAGGACACCAAAGGCTTTGGCAGCCGTCAGAAGCTGAGGAGATATGGGGCAGCCGCCTCCCTCAGGACTGTAAGAAGGGAGGCGGGTAGCCACTCCTCCACACCTTGACGCGTCAATTGCAGACTGTTATCTAGGGAAATCGCAGGCCACTAATGCATCCGCTTAGCAGAACCTGTGCATATATTCTGCAGGGCCTACTGCACCCAAGTCCTAGGCAAGACTAGGGCCCAGCAAGGAGTACCTCAGCCCCGTGCTAACCCACTCCACAAACAATACCTCAGAGTCCTACAGCAGCCTTGGGACTGTCGAGAAAAGATTAGGAGGGTACACTTGTGTGGGACCTTGAAGGCGGGGGAGTCCTGTCGCTCTGAGAACAGGCTGTTACTTCCCCAGCTTCCGCAGCCTCTCAGGAAACCCTGGTTATCCCCAGGGATCTCAGCACGGACAGGCTAGCGCACGCTCATTGTGCATGGAGTTCTCACATTTGTGAACGCCAGGCAGGAGTTCTTCCACTAAGCTACATCCCTAGCTCTTGGCTTTGATACAGTCTTGCTGGCTAGCTTGGGCTACCCTTGAACTTGTCACGTAGCTCAGGCTGTCCCAACCGCTCCATCTTTCCGTCTTTGCTTCAGAAGGTGATCTACGGTACATCACCAAGCGAGGTCGAAGTACCCATGTGAAGGACATATGACGCGTTCCCATTAAGCCTTCCTAGGCCCTCAGGAAAGGATGCAGAGAGGCAGCAAAGGGATGGTTGGCCCTACCAGGTCAAGTACCTTGGCGGGATAAATCGAAGACCCGCTTCCAAAGCTGCACAGGCTGTTTCTGCCCCGGACTAAGGTCAGTAAATTTCCCCTCTCTGCGATCTGATGTTTGAGGTGGTGCTCCAACACCCTTCAGCCTAGAGAACCTGAGGAGCTGTGACCAGCAGCTGTGACTACAAACCCATGGGTAAATGCTGAAGCCAACGGTCTCTATCAAACTCCAACAGCCAGAGTGCCGGGATACTGTCGGGTCTTCCAATGTAGTGCTTCACTGGCCATCAACCAGGGCTCCCAACCCATGGCCACAGCGACCGAGGGCAGCTCCTGGAGCCACCACGGAAGGGTTAAGATAGTCCTACCACTCAGCCTCCTCGGTTTCCTTCACCAAATCACATCCCTACATTAAATGCGATAAAAAAAATCTACAAAGCCTGCACAGTACCTGGACCGCCATGGCACCCCACGGTTTTCACAGTCAATGAAAACCCGCATTTCTGCTCTGCTCCGAAAATCTCCCCTGCTCAAGGCTGGCTAGAGCCTGCCAATTGCGATAGCCATTACATCCCTAAGGAGCAGGCCAGCCAGGAGGCTCCGGGAAACAGGTGACAAGCTCAGGAAATCCCAAGCCCCTCGGGTCATGAGGGACTAAGAAACTGGCTCAAGGGAATTCAGAATTCTTCTGCAGAAGGAAGACCAACTGAGAAAAGCCAGAGCATAGGGACGACGTTCAGAACCGAAAGACAACCAGTAAATAGCTGAAGTGCCCAAGGCAAAACTTAAAAGCTTTTGTTTAAGAAGTCACCAAACCCGTGCAAACGCCTTCTCTGGAAAAACAGTGGCCAGAACTAAAGGATGGGCCCGAGGCTGTAGGACGAACCTCGGTTGTCTGAAGTCTGCGCGCAGGCGGCTGGGCTCGCGGATGCTCAGTGACCCGAGCGGGGGCGGGGCTGCGCTGGCCTTAGGTCCACCGCGTGCAGCGAGCTCGGGACACTGCTGCGGGCCGTGGGGATGACACGCACACTCTGGATGCATCCCTTTGTGCCGGGCACCGCAGTACCCCACGACAGCGGCCAGCTCGCCGCAGCGGCGCGCCTCCAGGCTGCCCGCGCCCCCTTCTCCACTCGCCAAGCTGCGCGCAAAGGCGCGCGACCGTCGCCACCAAGGCTGTCAGCGGAGCGCGACGAGCCCCCGCCCCGGCTGGAGGAGCTGCGGGCCCCGGCGTCCCGCACTGCTGCGTCCGCTGCCAGGGGCGCTCTCTAAGGACACCGCGCGACGCGCTCCGGGGTCTCCACTCCCTGCGGCCGCCGGGCCTCCGCTGCCAGCGCCTCCGGCAAAGTTGGCGCAGGTTCTCGTGGGGGCGCGCGGGGCCGCCGTCAGGGCTCCGGTACCCGGGCTGCGCCTCGGCTTTGTTCCCGCCCCGTGCCCACCCTTTCACTCCGCACCCCCGCGGCCCTGCCCACCTTCTGGATGGTCTGTTGTGTAACCTCCCCTTTGCCTCTCGGCCGCGCCGACGCGAAGGCCACGGACATGGTGGCGGCGCGGACTCAGCCCGTGATCATTGGGGTTTATTCTCCGGCTGCGCCCCGCGGCCCGAGGTGCCCATTCTCCGCAGAGCGGGGGCGGGGACGCGGGGGGTGCCGTGCCGTGGGCTCGCCCGCCTGCCTGCCGTCAATGCGCGCCCGAGCCTCCCGCGACCTCGCGCCTTAAGCCACGGCCTTCCGGGACCGGACCCTGCACGAAGTCCCCCGGCGCCCGGTCCGCGCTCTGCGTCCAGCCCGCTGCTGCCGCGCCGCCCCCTGTGCTGGGCTTCGGTGGTTCCGCCCGCCCCGCCCCGCCCCGCCCCGCCCCGTCGCGCCGCACGTCCCCCTGACGCCGGACGCCGCGGACGCCGGCAGCGTGGCCCGGGCGGGCGGGGCGCAAGCGGTGAGTGTGCGCTTTTGAGCGGCGGCGGCCCGAGCTCGCGCGTCGCCGGGATGAGCTACGACCGCGCCATCACCGTCTTCTCGCCCGACGGCCACCTCTTCCAAGTGGAGTACGCGCAGGAGGCGGTCAAGAAGGGCTCCACCGCGGTGAGCCGGCCCGGGCGAGGCCTGCGCGCGGCAGGGCGCGCGGGGAAGCAGGGCACGCAGACCTGGGCGCGGGGGCCGGGCGTTCTGCTTGCGGCGGGTGGCCCGGGAGGTGACGGGAGCTGAATGGTGGCCACCTAGGAAGGGAACCGGGCCGCGGGACCTGCGCCGCGCTCCCTGGAGAGCCGGGGGCCGCAGCTGCCAGGCTTCCCCGCTGCAGGGCGTCTCGGCGAGCGCATCCCCGCCACTGGGCCGGGGCCATCTTGCTGCTATATTGGCGCTGGCGGCGGAGGCCGCAGGTGCGCGCAGGCGGCAGGAGGCTGGCCGTGAGTCGGAACCCGCAGGGACTTGGGGATCTCCCAAGCTAGGCCCTGATGGGCGTTGTGAACAAAGGGCGGCTCGTCCCTGCGACGGTGACAGGCCGCTTCCGGGTTTGCCTGCTCCACTGAGGCTGTGTTCTGGTTCCGGTGGCCCTTTCTCCCCGCGCCCGTTTTTGTTCCTTAGCACCGTTTGAAAATGGGGCCGCCCGACACCTGCGAGCATCAACCGTGAGGCGGTTTTGTTTTTGTTTTACACGAGTCACCGGGTCTATGGGGAAACACACGTGGTTCTGAGTCTTGCAGCGCCTGTATTTTCCAAGTATTTAATCACTTTGAAATTTAAGTCCCAAATCTTTCGGCGACCTAACCCATCCAAAAAACTCTAGTGTGAGCAGGTTCGGAGGGGCTGGCCTGTAATCTTGGCATTTAGAAGGTTGAGGCTCGAAAATCTCACAAGTTCAAGGCCAGCTGGGCCTATAAAATGAGAGAACCTCTCTCTCCCTCTCTCACTGTTTATGGGTGCATTATTCTTTTTTTAATAACTTACTTTTACTTTATGTGCATTGGCGTTTCACCTGCATGTGTTTGTATGTGAGGGTGTCAGATCCCCTGGAAATGGAGTTGCAGAGATCTGTGAGCTGCCATGTGGGTGCTGGGAATTGAACCCGGGTCCTCAGGGAGAGCACGCAGTGCTTTTAACCGCTGAGCCATCTCTCCAGCCCTAGTGGGGAAAATAACAACCAGTGAGGCTGGTGTGACCCGGGTTGCTAAAGCGCCAGTTTTGCCAGCCAGAAGACCTGGTTCCCCCACCCCCACCCCGTTGTGGGGTAATTTGATCATGCTGTGTGACACTCCAAACTGTCAATAAAGTTTACCTTGAATTTGGGGGCGGAGCCCCTGACTAGCAGAAGGGAATTAGCCATAGAGAAGCCAGCAATTTTGATAGACCTTCGGGAAGGAAAGGGCGGGGCTAGAGTTTGAGCTGCTTTTGGGTTCTGGGCTCTTGAGGTGTCTCCGGACAAGGTCAGCTGGTTGCTCCTCAGCCTCTCTGAGCTAGCAGGTTTTCACCCCAGTCTTTTTTTTCAAGACAGGGTTTCTCTGTGGCTTTGGAGCCTGCGCTGGAACTAGCTCTTGTAGACCAGGCTGGTCTCGAACTCACAGAGATCCGCCTG
>JAQHUG010000324.1:54335-75214 GCA_028555095.1 Dicrostonyx torquatus | reverse complement strand
AACTCACAGAGATCCGCCTGCCTCTGCCTCCCGAGTGCTGGGATTAAAGGCGTGCGCCACCACCGTCCGGCCAACTTCACTTGTTTAAGCCGCGGCCACTTCCTCCCTTCCACAGTACCAGGCATAATCAGGGAATGGTGTGTCACACTCACACATTCTGTAACACACTAGGTCCTACCAGGATGTGCGGTGTGAGCATCCATGATCGTGGCCTGGGGCTTCGTGCAGCCCGGGCTTCCAGCATCTGCTGCGCCGTCCACTCGGGCCTTGGGGTCCTGTGCAGCACCATTTAGCTACAGTACCGCTGCAGTGCTTTCGTGTTTTAGAGGTGTAAGATTGGACACTCGGGTCCTGATAGAATCCGGTTCCTTGGTGTGGTACGGTGTATCGAGTGATAGGCCGGATGTAGGTGGGCGTACCTTCCCGTGGGACTGTCACCCCGTGCCGTGTGCCTGGGCTGACCCTACCCCACTCTGCTGTGCCAAAGATTAACAGCTGTCCTGCTTATTATGTAATTCTTAAAAGTGACCTGCGTTCTCATTTAAGGTTGGTGTACGAGGAAGGGACATTGTTGTTCTTGGTGTGGAAAAAAAATCAGTGGCCAAGCTACAAGATGAAAGAACAGTCCGGAAGATCTGCGCTTTGGACGACAATGTCTGCATGGCCTTTGCAGGTACAGGTTGCACCAGGGTGGTAGGTGGAGCCCTGGTGACCGGTTAGTGGGGCTGGGTGGTTGTGACACATGGAGACTGGTTTACCGTGACCCTTGGAAAGAAATGAATTTGGACATTAAGAGACAGCAGTTGCTGGGTGATGGTGGACCCTCCTTGCCCCTAGCACCCCAGGGGTGGCAGAGCCAGCTGGGGAAGTCTCAGGTCCCTGAAACAAAACGAGGCGCAGGGTAACTCGATTCCAAGTTGTTCCTATACTTGGCTTCTTGGAAAGCCTGCGGAGGCCGGTGTGCCACCTTGTACTCGTCTGCAGTGACGAGCTGCCCCGACAAAAGCCTCTGCTCGTGTTTCAGGCCTCACCGCTGATGCAAGGATAGTCATCAACAGAGCCCGGGTGGAGTGCCAGAGCCACCGGCTGACTGTGGAAGACCCGGTCACTGTGGAGTACATCACCCGCTACATTGCCAGTCTGAAGCAGGTAGGTGCTTCCTCGGGCACTGCTGTTGGGGTGCCATGTGACTTCAGCTTGCCCCTACAGCACCGTTTGGCTGATTCTTCTGACTTAGTCTAAGCTACCATTTGTCAAGCCGTTGAGAGAGCGCTGAAAGGCACGCCTGCTCTGTGGTAAGATGTGCCAATAATTATAGAGTCACCTTGCAGCTGGAACATGTCTGCCTGCGTTGAGGCGACTTCCAGTAGTCTCAGTTAAGGTGTGTGATGCAGGACACCAGACACCCACGTGGCATGCAGGCAAACAGATACAAAAAAAATCTTTAAAAAAGATACATGGTGCATTTTCAGTCCTGGGTGTGTCTTAGAGGAAAAGGAAATGGTGCAGCTGTCCTCAGCTTCCTTACCATCTGAGTTGCAGGTCGCTTGGGATGGGTTTTGTTGTCACTAAGCAGTTGTGGTTGTCACTTCTCCTTCCAGCGCTATACGCAGAGCAATGGGCGCAGGCCGTTTGGCATCTCTGCCCTCATTGTGGGCTTTGACTTTGATGGCACCCCCAGACTCTATCAGACTGACCCCTCGGGCACGTATCATGCCTGGAAGGTAAGTCTGTGTGAAACAGTGGGGCTTTGGGCTGTAGGGAGGGACTAAACTGGCACCAGCAAACAGATGACAACCTCTTAGCATAGTTCCGTGTGCACTGTTTGTCTCACGATGCTTCTATGAAAGCAAAACATTCTACATTGCTGTTCTGCATTGCATCAAAGAGGGCCCAAACTGAAATCTCCCCAAGTGTCTCTTGACAACGAAAGAATTTCCATTCTTGGCAAGGATCAACACCAGTGCTAATAGCCTTAAAGGTAGAATTGGGGTCAGTGCCATCGCCTCCCACTGCTGGAGAGCCAACTGCATGCGGGCCGTGGAAGAAGGCAGCCACTGGCCAGCCACGTAGACTGGCCCTACTAAGACCCGTGTGTTTTAGGCCAATGCCATAGGCCGGGGCGCCAAGTCAGTGCGTGAATTCTTGGAGAAGAACTACACGGACGATGCCATCGAGACAGACGACCTGACCATCAAACTAGTTATCAAGGCGCTTCTGGAAGTGAGTGCGCATGGGACACTCGGCAGAGTGGGTGGTGGGGTGACTGGACCAGCAGGGCTTGCCTGTGTGCTCAGTCGGGGAAGGAGGCGGCAAGCATGTGAAGCCACAGTAGCTCGAACACAGGCACTGGGTCCCCGTGTGAGGACTGGAGGTTTCACAGGCATCCTGAGCCAGCCTGACACACACCTGCATTTGGGACAAAAGCCATAGATGTTCACTCTCCCATCTGGCTGGTCTGGTCATGAACCAAAATTTAGGTCCACGTGAGGTTAGACGCGCCTAATGGTGCTTTGCCTTCTTCAAGGTGGTCCAGTCAGGTGGCAAAAACATCGAACTTGCTGTCATGAGGCGGGATCAACCCCTCAAGGTAAGTCTCATTTTTGGTGGAAGGGTTCAGATAGAAGGGAGCGCTCCCACCTTCCATAGCCAGTCCGAGGTTCCGGGTGTTGACTGACATAACCCTCCCCTGGTCCTGTGATGTTGTCTCTAAAGAGGTTGTACTGTGGCATTACCTCCCTCCTAAGAACATTCCTGATGCCCCTCTATTGTGGAGACATGCTGTGTTTTGGCATAGACTGCCAACACCTGCTCTGCTGCTGTCTGGGTCACTCGCCTTGCTCCCAGCAGCAGTGCAGGCCTGCAGTAGTTGCACAACCAGGTGGTAGCATGCTTGCACCTTGTGCAGACTGATCACGAATGTGCTTCTTGTGGGGTAGATTCTGAATCCTGAAGAAATTGAGAAATATGTTGCGGAAATTGAAAAAGAAAAAGAAGAAAATGAAAAGAAGAAACAAAAGAAAGCATCGTCATGAAGTGTGCTAGTTGGAGCGGCTTTCAATCTTGGTGTGGCGGGCCTTCAGTCTGCTTGTCCCGGAGCCCAATAAACATCTACATTTTCTAACTGTCTTGTGATGCGCGCACATCATTCGGCTTTAGTTAAGATGGGATCTTTGCGTGAGTGCTGGCCTTGTACTCTCAGCGTGTCTGCCAGAAGGTCCAGCAGACCCAGGTTCTCAGTGCTTTCTTTCAAATAACTCTGGAGCCATGACTGACAATGTAGCCAGTTACCTGGTACGTACAAGCTCCTCTGGCCTGGCATGCGAGGCCCAGGTTCCTTCCTTAGTGCTGAGAAGGTTTGGTGCCAGTTTTCTTGAAAGATGGCTCAGTACAAGAGCACTTGGTGTTCTTTCAAAGGACCTGGCTTTGGTTCCCAGCACTTATATCAGATGACTGACAGCTGTCTGTAACGCCAGCTCATGAATGTGGTATCCACTCAGTCATCCATCCATACACGAATCGAACCTTAGCCAGGTGGGTAGTGGCACAATGCACCTTTAATCCCAGGGGAGGCAGAGGTAGGCGAATCTCTGAGTTCAAGACCAGGATATCCAGGCTACACAGAAGCCTGGTCTCAAAAAACCATTAAGAAAAAATGAGCTCCATAGTAAGACCTCCCATGCGACCCCCAAAAACAACTTAGTGCTCATACTTGAGTTGTAGTTTACGGTTTGTCAAGTTTTCTACATTAAAATCGAGACTGACTGTCACTGGTTTCTTTTGGCCAGGAATGCACTTCCCCTTGGCTTCTTGACCCGTTTATCATTCTACCATCTGCTTCGGCTTACAGCTGCGTCCCCCTCCCCCTCAATGTTAGAACAGAAACTCTTGGCCAGATTTATGCCTGTTGTAACATCTATAAGCAGCCTGACTGGTTTGAGGGTCGTAGCTGCTCGTATGTAGTATACACTTTTATTACTGGAGGACAGAACATGTCATAGTGGTCCCAAGGCCGCCTGCCTCCTTCAGCCTCCAATCCGCTCACCACATTACTTCAACAGCTACAGCAAAGCAAGGTGGTTTACACCTAGAGCAGTTTCCATCCACAACAGGGCTGCTCGTCTGAGAGAACCAGCCTGCCTACTTCATCTGTGGTCATGGGGTCACTTTTCTGGCATATACCTCCAACCCCTAACTAGCCTAGGTGTGCTCTAGGCCTGACTAGCTCTTGCTTCTGGGTGGGCCTGGACATGACAAAGGCGATGGAGGCAGCATTTGAAGACTTGAATGTTTATTTAGAGTTTGCATGACCCCAACAGTAGCCCCAGTGCTATGTTCTAGTCTCAGCTATGAAGTCCTACAAAAATAAACCCAAACTTTTGCAATGAGACTTCATCAATACAGAACTAAAGCTTTGTAGCTATTTTGAAGGGGTTTTGGTTATCAAGGTGCTTATTTTCAACAAAATGCCCTGTCAGAAGATGCATGCTTATACAGAAAATCTGACCCATTTACTCATGCAACAAGTTTATAGTCCTACCCTCCCGCCACCACCTTTAAAATAAACACACAAGAACTATTTACAATTGAGGAAATAAGGCCAGTGACCTTAAGAAGGAAAAAAAAAAAAAAAAAGACTGGCTCATTTCAAAGTGGATGAGAATACTTGGGTGCAGCCAGAGTCTGACAATGGCTGACCTGGGCCAGAGGCAGACAAGGACAGGGAGGGCGGGCACACCACACTGCCTTGTCCTCAGTAGCGGTGGAAGCCAGGCTCTACATGACACTCAAGGGGCCCTTCCTACTTCTTCACTCATCCATCTGTCAGCCTCCAACACTGAACATCACTGGTTCATTACACAACATGATCCATGAAACACCCCCCCCCCTTCACTGCCCTTGGCCCTCCCACCCCATATGACTGTTTCACCCTGTGCTGGCCCTGCCTGGCTCCTGAGACTTCCCACTTTTAGCAGTTGGGGTACCAGGCCAGCAGCACCAGGGGCCAGATGGGTTGCAGAGACACATTTGGACACCACATGTGCCAAATAAAATTTGGTTCTGTTTTAAGAGTCAAAGAAGTCATAAAAAAAAAAAAAAATTACAAAGTGAGGATTGAGCCTTTGCCTATAGAAACCTTTTGCAAAATACCAAAACCTTACAATTAGGCTGTGTGCAACCAAGAAGAAAATGTAGGTCAAGATACCTTCACGAGGTCACCCCCAAAGCACTTCCCCCAAAACAAGTGGTTCTAATCAGACCACGTCCACGTTTAGGTTGAGTCCAAAGCTAAGTAGCATCCAGACTTGGTAAACAAGATCACTTCTCCCGGTGACTGTAGCGTTCATTTCCTTCTGTCCTGCGGAGCAGCACCTTCGAGCATCTTCAGGACCCTGTAAAAGGACAAGAAGTCAGTTTCTATTTCCTCACCACCATGGGGACCAGGAGACAGATGAGGAAGGAAAACCCTGGTCCTCCACATCCCACCCAGCACTGCACAGGACTTCAGCCAGACTTATTTCTGTGCGCACAGCTCTAAACATGGTCTAGGGATCTCACGTCCTACCCAGGGATCCAGAAGGTTCCCCACTCACTTGTACTGCACCCTCACACCCGGCCAGTCCCAGCTCGGTGGGAAGTGGGGTTGCGCCGTGTTGTCCCATTGCCTCTGCCTCCTCGGAATCCACCACGTGAACTGCGGCCCCGAAGGAACCTCCCAGATACCCCAAAGGTCTCAGTGTTCAGCTTCCTCTCTTCAGCCCATGTTGTTCGCCTGGAACTAAACCAAAAGATAAGGTGTGTTAAGATCTGACTGCTGGGCGGTGGTGGTGCACACCTTTATTCCCAGCATTTGGGAGGCAGAGGAAGGTGGATCTCTGTGTTTGAGGCCAGTCTGGGCTACAGAGCAAGCTCCAGGACAGCAAGGAAACCTTGCTTGAAAAGGGAAGCCCTAGCCAGGCGGTGGTGGCGCACACCTTTAATCCTAGCACTCAGGAGGCAGAGGCAGGCGGATCTTTGTGAGTTCGAGACCAGCCTGGTCTACAAGAGCTAGTTCCAGCGCAGGCTCCAAAGCCACAAAGCCACAAAGAAACCCTGTCTCGAATAAAACCAAAAAAAAAAAAAAAAAAAAGGGAAACCCTGTCTTGAAAAACCAAAAATCAGACTGTAGTGAAGTTTCTGAATAGGCTTTGTTCTTCGAATAACTACTGTGATTGACAAAGAGTCAGGAGAACACTACCCTGGAGCACACACCCTTACACTGCAGATCAGGCCCACCTCTATCACAGGTAAGCTTCCACACCAGTTCATCTTCAGCCACTGTCACCAGGAGGCAGTGCAGTTCATTTCTAAGAATATAGCCAGCACCGTCAGCCTGCCCGTTCTGATGCACAGCCATGTGCAGATCTTGGGCTTCACCTGGAAGTCCCTTTCCTCACTCCTACAGCTGTTGCAGAGTCCTGGCCACACCCCTCCTACAATACAGCTCCCATCTCTCTTGCTTCAGTTGCTCCCAGCTCATTTCCTGTTCTTCACTGGCTGGCAGTGAGGACCCCTGGGTCTGTGTCTGCACACCGCGCCTGCTCTGAGAACTACTGTACCGTCTGGGGTGTTCATCCACAGAGCTGACATATCACAATCACTGACTTCCAAGACTTGGGAGGACGGAGTTCAGCCAATTGCTTAGGTGTCTCTATGCCAGTAGGCAGATGGGCAAGAAACAACAGCACAAACGGAACTCTTGGAGGCCAACAGGGAGCGCAAGGACTCGACCTCAGCAAGTCCAAGTCAGGCTAGGGGACAGCCAGGGGCTTTTGGTACTACACCCTAGCAGGCAGAGGCAGACCCAGCAGGGACTCTCATCTAGAATATAAGCTCAAACCCGGACTTAACGTTAGTAGTTTAACCGCGTGCTCCCAGGACTTCCAAACCAGCATCCTTCCCACAGTGCGCTCGGGGCCCTGACCTTGTTTTGAGTTCAGAGGAAATGTTGTCAAAGAAGGACTTGGATTTGTCATAGTAACAGTTGGGCCCCAGAAGATCTTCCTCGGCCGGAGTCTCTTCACTCGGGGTCATCACAGTAGGGTCCTTCTCTTCCCCCTTCTCAGTTTTGTCATCTACAAAGAAAGCAGGACACAAAGGTCCAGAGACAAACACTACCCGATGGTTTCCTGCTGGGGTGCACTCAGGCCCACAGGATGACCTAAACATTTCATGTCAGAGGCCCTTTCTTCTCACTGCAAGTCACAAACCCACCCCAACCCTTCCTCATCTCATTTACCCCACCTCACTCCAGGTGAGGCCAGCCGTCATGTCTTAACATGCTCTAGGGAATCTCTTGGGGCATAACTTTCAACTAAATCAGACCTTTAAAATTCAGTTTCTTCTTGAATTCTTTATCGAGCTCTTCTCGGTTGAACTGGGCATTTGCACTCTCAAAATCAAAGTCACCTTCAAACTTGATTGCGTTTTCCTTAACATTAGTTGGACGGTTTTGCCCTCTGGAACGATTTCTTGTTCGCCTATTGCCTATGTGGAGGAAAAAAAAAACCCAGCATGGCTGAAGTCACCAACTTATATCCAGTTTGAATTCAAAAGCAGCTCACAGACACACTGAAGACAAAGGGGGCACAGCTCACTAAGGCACCGCCTTAGCCCCAAGTCCCCAGCACAGGCAAGCAAAGTGGCCCTGCTGCTCGTGGCCATGGGAGTTACCTGACCGCCTCCGTGGAGGTCTTCTGTTCTCATCATTCACCTGCCCTTGAGTGTGCACAGGTGCCGGCTGGACTACATCTAAGGTGCAAAGGGGAAAGTGAGGCAAAGCTCCCACCGAAGCCAGAACCCAGCCACCAAAGCAGAGTACCACTAGCACATGCAGCCCTACAGGACCGAGGCTGCCTGCCCACAGGCCTGCTTGCAAAAGAATGATTAGGGTAAGGCTTTAAAACGTAGCCCAGTGAGTACTACATTGGGAACATATGGCACACTGCAGGGGTAACAAGTTCAAGTACCGATGGCAGTCTTGCTGCTTGGCTGAGCCTGGCGAACATTGAGTTGTGTCCCCGAGGTGACCTTGGTGGGTAAGAGTTTCTTAGCATTCAAGTTATCAGCAGAACTAGTCTGGACAGCCTGTTCCACCATGGGGCTTTTGCCAACTGGGGTAGATGGAAAACCAGCTCCTGGGTTGAAGAGGGAAGACAGGTTTAGAAATAGCTAAAACAAAGTTACTACCTCCAGTCCTTTCTCCTGGATGGTACCTTGGGGGTGGGGTTAGGGCAGGGGTGACACACTGTCTAGAGAAAGTCTGAACTCAGGATTTACTCTCCCAGACTGGCCTGCTCCCTTTGAAGCTGGTCCAGGTGACAAAGAAAATTAGGTCGCAGGGAGGCACCAAGGCCTGTTCTCTAGGAACGCCAATCTGAACTACGACGAGGGAAGTCATTGTGCTACCAACACCACCGGGTACTTCCTCAAGTTTACCAATGGGTTTTCTAGACAAGTTCTGACCAAGCCTGAAGCTGTCAACAGTCCTGAAATGAAGTCGGAATTCAGGAAATGTTACTCTGGTCTATGCAGGAGAACCCACCTAGCCTGGGATCGTCTACAAAGTACAGTAATCAGACTCTGAAATTCTAGAACAGCTTTATGAGAAACAGGATGAGGTGAACAGGACGTACTGCAATGAAGGTTAACAACCTGCAGCTTCTCAGAGTAAAAAGCTCGTCATAAGCAAGGATGGGCTACCGGGTGCCCAGTGTAAGGGACTAAACCTACACACAAACGCACCCTCAAAACAGAGCTTCAGTGGTGGTCCCAGTAGGAATCCTCTGAAACTGTCTGCTGCTCCCTTGACCTGTCCCACATCCCATAACCCATGGGGAACACTAGCCCTAGGGACTGTGTGGGACTGGAGTGAGACGTAAAACATGAGTCCTGGTCACGGCAAAACAAAATGGAACACTGCTGTGGAGAGACTCCCATCACATGTTCAGGGACACACTCCCAGGCAAGCATTCCTAAGGTCCTCTCTCTCTCACAGAAACCAAGATGGACTACTTTTTCAGGCCTGTCATCTCACTCAGCAAGAATGACCCCAAAAGACAAACAGGAAACAGTCACACCAAAGTGGCTTCTGTGTACAGTTTTTTTAAAAAATATTTACTTATTTGTACATATATGGGTGTTCGTCTGCATGTAAGTCTGCACCACATGCACACCTGAAGAGGGGTCAGACCCCCTAGGACTGGAGTTATAGACAGCTGTGAATCACCATGTGGACCCTGGGACTCAAATCCAGGTCACCTGGAAGAGCAGCCAGTGCTCTTAACTACTGAGCCATCTATCCTGTCCCTGGTGTGCTTTGTAAAAGCAATTTTACCCTATGGTGGATTTCCTGAGCAATCCTACAGACAATGAAAGCATCCTCAGTAACAGCTCTTAATTAGAAAGGGTAATGCATTCTCTCCTTTAGGTACAAAGAGCCCTCAGGAGGGAACAACCCCCACAAATAGACTGACTGTACTCCGTGCCCCTGCCCGGGAGGCCTCCTGGACTGAGCTGGATACTGATGAAGGCTTGAGCTGCTACAAGCATGATGCCACATGTAAAACAGACATGCAGGAACATCAGCACAGAAACATGAGGAAGGTCAAGAAACCCTGTAACCGCGGTATCAGCACAGACGGGAGTGGGGGTGGGGGGGTGGATAGCAACACTAGCCAGCTGGCTCTCAAGATGGCATTGGTCATGCAGTCAAACACCTGGGGGCTGCCATGCAGGCGCCCCACCTCAAATGCCCTGAAGAGAGGACTGCGTATGTTCCATCTCACTTGTTTGGGAAAGTTCCACAGCAGAAATCCAGAACATGTTTAGGACTCAGAAAACCCAAGAAACAGCTTTATGTCTTCCCATGTAATGGCCGTGGACAGGCCAAACCATAACCGAGGCAGAATGAATTAAGTGCTCTGTTGGCTCTTTCTAACCCTTTAAAACTGGCATTAATAAATCAGGACACACGCCGAACCAAGCAGAAGCACTGCCCTGATCCCTGGGCCTAGTGGAAGGTCTGTTCCAGTTCCTGCCATCCTGGCTCTGTTCACCCCCTGGCTCTCACAGTCTATGAGAAAGCATGCAGTTAGTTCTCCAAACTGCTGTTACCCTTGGAAGTGAGCTGAGGTGGCTCTGAGGACATGTCAAGCTCTGAAACAGGCTGTGGAGATGGAGAGGAACTAGGGCTGGAAGCAGCGGCTGAGGCTGGAGGGCTTACCAACTTCTCTACAGAAGAGAGAGAGAGAAGAGCAAAGAGAAAGCACACAAATAAGTCAGGACATACTTGTCTTATGCCTAGCAAGCCTGGAAAGAGCCAAGCGGACTCTCAAATGATGTATTCTAGAGCGAGGCTGAGAAGTCACTTGCCACATCAGAAGAGCAATCCCAAGTGGCCCACAGCGTTGGTCTGGAGTTTAGTTAACATTCCCGCCTCAGCTGCTGGAGTAGTGAGCAAGGACGGAAGGGCAAGTTGCAAACTATGTTCTTAGGGGTGAAGGACGCACGCGTGTGTACAACGCACACTTGTGCCAAGGCCACAGGTCAGCCTTGGGGTGGCTTCGTTGGGTGTCATCCACTCTGTTTTTAAGGCAGGGTCTCTCAGTTGCCCACTAATTAAGCTTAACTTGCGAGTTAGCCAAACTCAGGGGTCTGTCTGTCTCTGCCTCCCCAGCACTGAGAAAAGTGCCCAGTTCTCTAGTATCTGAACACAGCATCACGGTCCAGGTCAAAGACAGGGCTGACCTCACTCCCAACACAGAGATACTCTTATTCTAAGACTAGCAAACTTCAGTAGAAACCAGGTTGAGCTGGGCTCGTGCAACAGATTAATATAGGCTATAATAAGGTATAGGGCACCAATAGTCTTACATCGATCCCATCTGTAAGAAACTACAGCTGCACCAGAACCTCTGATTTCAAGTGCATTTGAACTAACACTGCTGCCTCTCACTCTCAGAAAACAGTTACTGAACACTAGCGAGCTGAAGCTCCAGTGGGTAATTATCAGGAGTGGTAAAATGCAACAGTCCGGGGGCTGGGTGACATGAAGAACTGATTGTCCCACTCTCAGGGTGTCAGACTCTATCGCTACATGGTGATCGCAGGCAAAGGGAATTGAGCACAGAGAACGGTCACTCACCTAGACCTAAGGAGGCGGCATACTGCTGGCTGAGCAGGGAGCTGGCTGCCAGCTGGCCATACGGCGGCATCCCTCTGAAGGGGCTGTAAGGCACATGCGGCTGGAAGGGCGAGGCGGAGGCAGAGCCCAGGGAGGACTGAACAACGAGACACATAGGTAAGAGCACTGCAACACCCCGTTACCTCTCAGGCAAGTCTCCACATACAACACTCGCCAAGTCTGTCAGCCTGCACTCCTGATGTGGTAGGCAGTTCTGGGCAGTTTCCAGTGTTGCCAAAAGTACATGAACTTCACAAAATTAAAACCCTCTCAACTCCCCTCTGCCAACAGCAGTCTGGCCTTTTTACACTAGAAAGTTCCCATGAAGAGATGTGGGGCCATGAACTATTCACACATCTCCAGATGTGTTCGTCCCCTCCCTTCCTTTGTCTCCTCACACAGAACTCAGGATCATGCCTGTTCATCTCAAGGCTGGCCTATTCCCACATCACCCTCAATACCTATCCACCAACCTGGGTCCTTCCAGTGCCATAGAAGTCACCTCTGCCTGCTGCTACCTTTCTACGCACGGCCTCCTCCCAGAACCTGAGCAGCCTGCACTGCAGAAGCCAACCAAGGCCTGAGTTTATGTAAGATAAACCATCTCGATGCCCTGCCCGTGGCGATCCTGGCATATCACCTACCAGGCAGTCAGGCTTGGCTTACCT
The DNA here is from genome assembly GCA_028555095.1 of Dicrostonyx torquatus. Classification (NCBI taxonomy): domain Eukaryota; kingdom Metazoa; phylum Chordata; class Mammalia; order Rodentia; family Cricetidae; genus Dicrostonyx; species Dicrostonyx torquatus. Next base: position 63,322 of record JAQHUG010000324.1, on the reverse strand, counting down.
TAAGACTTTCAAATTTAGGGTCCTACAACAACGGAATGTAACAGCAGAAGACTCTCAAGACAGTGAACCAGCCCTGTCACCCTGAAAGCATCTGATGCCACTCACACTGTGACCCCTCAGGGCTTAAGTGCTATGTTCCAGGTACCCCAGGAGCAGGCAAGAGCAGCAGCACATCACACACACAGCAAGCTACAGTTTCCTTTCCCTGCTGGCCTTGCCATAGAGAACACCCGACCCAGTAGAGTACATGCTGCATGGGTACAGAAACCATGCAGGTGACAACCAGGCCAGCGCTCACTAGAGGACAATTCTTCAAGTTGAAAGTTCTGGACAAACGGATGACACCAAGTTCCACGTGGAAACCGAGATCTCTTGGGAAGCCCAGCCACACACTTACCTGGACAATAGCAGGGTCCTGAGGGAGAGTGTGCTGAGCTTTTGGAGGTTCACACACAGTAATATCTTTGATATCACTTCCCCGGAAAATGATGTACTCATAAATTTCCTCTCTTGGAGGAGCAGGCCTATCTGTGGGGCGGTCTTCAGTACCAAAGGACCTCACTTAGGGGTTAAAAAACAAGAAGGGTTAAGTTGTAGTCCTGTGCCAAGTTCATTTGATCGAGCTTCTAACACTACAGCGCCCTCTCTGACACAGCATTCTACTGACAATTAACAGCTCCTTAATCTCCCACTTTCCAGCTGACAACACCTACAATGCACCAGGTCTCAAAGAAAGCAGGGGACACTAGTTCAGGAAGAGGACATGAAAAATGTCACAGAATCCCAAGCCTCACAAAGCTCCCTGCACGCCTGCACAAACCCACTGATTCTCTGCAGAATCTCCCTCCTCGCATCTGACTGCAGATGGAACCGCGAGCAGCTTCATGCCTGACCCCTCATCACAGGCTGCAGCTGAGGTGGTTTTCCTAGGCAAGCAGGGAACAACAGGCCTGGGGCTGTTGCAGAAACCAAAGGAAGGAGTCCCTGAACTCGGACCCCCAACACTAGCTTCTGTGTCCATAAGGAAATCCGGAACCCAAGGGATCCTCCGCGGGATCTAGGAAGGCTAGCACACCTCTCTTTGGCAGGACTCCGGGGCTGATCTGAGTCTGGTGGCAGGATTTAAGCAGCAAACTCCTACTGTGGACAGGGGCCTACTCTGGGCCTGTTTCTCCAACGGGGGACTCTCATGTCAAAAACCAGTGCAAGGAGAGCTCAACTGAACGAAAAGCCCCGAACACTGAGCTCTCTCTGGCAGCGCCGCAGTCTGGGTCCGGGAGCCAACCTTCAAACGGAAGGGACTGCCGGGGTTCGGGAGAATGGCTCAGGACTGCAGCACGCGGGCTCCGGACTGGCCTCGACCCTTCCATCTGCACCCTCGAGGGTCTAACACACACCCCGGGCGGCCTGCTGCGCTCGCGCTTCTGAGGAGCGGCAAGGAAGCGAGCGCCCCAGTTTACGCGGAGAATGGAGACAAAGAAGCTCTGGGGGCCTCACGCTGCCGGGACCAGCGCGCACCGACTCTGCGCTTCTCTCAGCACAAACCAACCCCTCAAGTCGACAGGGTCGGAAGAACGCGGGGCAGGGCAGCGGCAGCAGCTCAAGCGACGCCCCGGCTCGGCCGGAGGCTGCACCCGGACGCGGTGGGCCGTGGCTGCCGCGGGGGTTCCAGCAGAGCGCGCAGGACCCGGGCCCCCCGCCACGGCGCGCGCCTCGCCCCGCAGGGACGTCTCGCAGGCGGGGAGGTCCGCGGCTTCGGAGCCGCCCCGCCCCCCGACACCTGCAGGACCGCGGTCCGCTCCTCCCCCGGCCCCCGCCGAAGCCGGCACCACCATTGTGCGGGCAGGCGCGGGGCGGCCGAGCTGTTGGGGCGGCGGTTGGGCGCGCGGCGGCGGCGGGCCGCTACCTTTGGCGAGCGCCACGGTGGAATTGTCGGTGTCGATGGTGTAGAGGATGCCCTCGTAGCGGATCTGCGCCTTCGAGATGAGGCTGATCTTGCTGCCCAGATACGGGGTGCCGGACGAGCCGCTCATGGCGGCGGCCGGGGCGCGCCAGGCGCGGGGGACCAGCGCCGAGCCCCGCCCGCTCCGCCGCCGCGCGGTCGCCTGGCCGCCCGCTCCCGCGCACCTCTGCGCCGCCGCTGCCGCCGCCGAGGCGCCTCCTGCCGCGCCTAGGGGCCTGCGGGCCGCGAGCGAGCCGGAGAGGGAGCGGAGCGAGGCGCGGAGCCGGAGTCTGAGGGGAGCGGGGGAGGAGCTCCGCCGCAGCCACATCCGGGGCCTCCCGCCGCCACGCGCCGCCCCCGCACGCTCGCAAGCTCATTGGCTCGTCGCGCCTGCCTCCCTTTAAATATGGCCGCGCCGCCGACAGGGGGCGGGGCTGCGCCTGCGCAGCTTGGCACGGCCGGCTGGGCCGGGGCGGGGGACCGGCCTCTCGGGCTCTGCACAGCCGGTTCCCGGCGGGCCCCGCGCACGGCTTAGAGGCGTGAGACCGAGCGGGAGGGGCGGGGCGGGGCGGGGGCGGAGCGCGCGTGCGCGGGGCCGGCGGGCGGCCTCTGTTTGCAAACTCGGGGGCGGACTCGGGGCTGGTCCTGGAGGAGCGCCAGGCTCCTCCCGCCGCGCGTGCCGGTGTCGCCCTCCGGGCGCCGGGGTTCCCGTTAGGAGGAGATGGACCCCGACAGCCGGCCCTGGACCCCGGGCTAGGAGGAGACAGACCCCGACACCCCGCCCTGGAGCCGGGGTCCGGGAACCGGCAGGCGGGCGCAGCTCAGCACTGCAGCGCTTCCGGCGGAGCGGCCCCGAAATAGAGCACGCAGGGGATGCCTGGGGGGAGCCCTGCTCCTCCTCCCAAGCCTGCGGCGCTGCTGTCCTTAAAATAAACCCTGGCTGGCTTGGGCGGTCCCCGCCGGCCTAGGGCACCCGCAGGCCTCCCCGCGTCCCCGGACTGCGCCCCAGGCCCTGCCCCAGCCTTGAAGTTCGGGGAGTCCTGCTAACTCGTCCCCTGTTCTTGCCGTGTTGGCTCCGCACCACGCACGGTTGGTGATTTTAAAATGTGGGAGCGCATGTCTATTTACAGTTAGTCTCTACCGTCAGATCAGAGCCCAGTATTGGGCACTATGAGAAATGTGACATTTTATAAGCGTGAAGTAGGGTGAAAGGCGGTAACGGAATAGAATGAACATAAGTACTGCTTTGTGAAACCATTGCTCTTAAATGTGAGACATAAAATGTACTTTTTGAACACTTAGAAAAACTTTAGTTTGGTGTGTGTGTGTACATACATATGTCACAACGCGTGTGGAGGTCAGAGGACAATGAATTCTCTGCTTCCACCACGTGAGTCTGGTAATGGGACTCTCGGGTGGTCACACTTAGCAAGTTCCCTCACCCACTGAGCCGTCTTGCTGGCCTGATTTTTTTTTCCTTTTCCTTTTAGTTGTGACAGGGGTCCTACTCTTAGCTCAGGAACTCACTGTACAGCCCCGACTGCAATCCTTTGACAATCCTCCTGCCTCAGCCTCCCACATGCCCAAATTCTGAGCATGAGCCACAGCACTAGAAACCATAGCGGGCCGACTTCCCCAGTTGACAGAGGCAGAAACCAGGGTAGTATGTGGGTGAATTGCGGGTGAACCTACAGTCTTTGGAGGTATTAGCCTGGGTCTCGAACACCGTAGTTCCAATTCCATACCGCCTTTGTGAGACCCACCGAGCAACCAGCACCCACCGTCACCAGGAAACACTGACAGCAGAAGAGAAGACAGACATCCGTTTTGGTCAGCCATAATTCAACTCACTCTCCACAGCCGCTTCTTGACATCTGGAAAATTGTGCTCAGGAAAACTTGAGACAGCCCTGTTGGGGAAGAGGGATCTCCTGGCCTGGGGCAATCAGGCTGTCACCGCAGCATGGCCTGGCTCACTCAGACATCTGGGTTGGACACGATGGGATGGATGGGTAGACAGACCTGTGAGCACCTCAGCGACCGTCTGGTGATCCCTGTGTGCAGCCAAGGCTCTCCTTCCCTCTGTTTCTCAGCCGAGGAATCCAAGGTCACAGAGCCACAAGCCTCTGTGTTGGAGAGGTGTCCATTCCTCCCTTTAAAAAGGCCGATCCCGTCTTCCAGAAGGGAGTTGGATCCTGAGCCCTAGAACCCGAGATGGAAGTGGGGGTCCAGCTCCCAGTGGCCCCTGCTTTTGCAACTGGGTGGTTCCCTAAGGACACTAGATACCCACACAGAGTAGAGGCTAAAAATATGCACAGTGCCCAGGTCCAGGAATACAGGCTCTGCTGTTCATTCCTGGTGCCCTGCCCAGTTCAAGGAATGGAGGGTACTTGGGCAGGACCAAGAAGGAGAGCAGCTGTAACTGGACTGAAATTTGACCCAGCTATCCACTGGCAAAGGGTTTGTTTCCTGGCCGGAGCATCTGCCTGGTACCGTTACAAGTGTGCAGGTCTGGAGAGCCTGCTGAGCCCACCCATCTGATAATCACCAAGCCAGTAAGTGGAAAGATGTAGAGAAAGAAGCCAGGGCTTCTGGAAAACTCTGACCATGTCAGATCCCCTATCTCAGTTTCTCCTTTTCCCAAATGGTGATTTAGCTACTTGCGCATCTTACGGGGGTACTGGAGGTCCCCAGGAAATAAGGCTGCATGAGACTTTGAGAGAGGCCAGGCTGGACGTGTGAAGGACCTGAGAGATAGCTGCAGAAATCTCTGCTGCAACCACCAGCTGCATGTAGGCAGTGGGGGGGGGGGCAACAGTCCCGAGATGGGAAGGAAGTTAGAAGGCAGGAAGGAGAGCCCCTATCCCACACTTCAGTGCCAGCCGGCTAGGGTTACACTGCCAATATTCCACAGCAGGCAAGCGTGCGGTGCCACACAAAACCATTTGGTAACTCGGAAGCACACCTGAGAAAGAATGGCTGGCACACCACATGTCACAGGTGAAATTACTTAGTACAAAGGATACACGGTAAGAAGTAGAGAAAACTGTGGCTAGGTCGGTGGTTCCTAGGTAAAGAGGAATCCAGCACGTGGTCTAACATGTAGGGATTTGCCATGTAAGGTCTCACCTGGCCCCTGCCCACGCTCAGGATCTCATCACGGCCCTGGGAAGGAGTCCTGATCACAACTGGCTGGGATGGAACAGGGAGGCCCAGGTGGGAGGCAGAGATAAGTGCGTGGGCCGCCCAGGGTGGCTGTGTTCAGAGCACATGCTGCACGTGTGACTGGACTATAAACCAGGCGGTGGTGGCGCACGCCTTTAATCCCAGCACTTGGGAGGCAGAGGCAGGCGGATCTCTGTGAGTTCGAGGCCAGCCTGTTCTACAAGAGCTAGTTCCAGGATAGTCGGAGAGTTAGAGATACACAGAGAAATCTTGTCTCGAAAAATAGGAAAAAAAAAAGATCTGCATAACTAACAACCCTCATAGGTCATACGTGTTATCTGTGGTTCCAGAGGAACCCCATTTCTCACTATCGTATCCCACTGCTCAACAGTCCTGTTGTCCCAGCATGAGCACCAGTAGGCTTAAGTTCATGTGTCATGACACCTCTCCACTTCTTCCTATTTAGCTCCTCTTTTCCTCTTTCCCTTCCTGGTTTAGTATTGCTTTGTGAGACAGGGTCTGTCATGTAGCCAAGGCTGGTTGTAAACAATGTAGGTCAGGCGACTTTGAGCGCCCATCTTCCTGCCTCTGTGTCCCGAGTTCAGGGATCACAGGCATTCGCCACCGCATTAAACACAGGCTGATGCACACTAGGCGAGCACTCTGCCAGCTAACTAAGCAACATCCCAGCCTGCCTGCTCCTCTTCCTGACCCTACTCTTTTTTAAAAAAAATTACACGTATTTATTTATTGTGAGTATGTATGTGTTCTGTGTCGGGAGGGTCACCACACATGTGTGATAGTCAAATGTCAACTGGTGGGCATTGGTTCTTTCCTTCCACCATGTTGGTTCTGAGGATTGAGCTCCGGTCACTGGGCTTGGCAGGAATGGCCTTTACCCACTAATCTCATCCAGACCTGTCCCTACTCTTGCCGACCTGTGCTCTCCATCCCAGATGGCTTCTTGCCCTCTTCGTTGCCTTCCTTTTTATACTCCTCCCCCCATACCTGTGGGCTCTGATATCCCCCAGCCTGAGGACGCCATGCCATGCAGCTTCGTAGCTGAAAGCCAACAATTTAGAAAGACAATAGATGAGGGTTTTGCTCCAGCCTTCCTTTTCATTTGTAGATTGCTCGATGAGAGGTCGCTGTCTCCAAAAGCTGGTGAAGGAATGCAGGTGTGTGTGTGCTGGGGGAGGTGCCCCGGAAAAGGAATATGAATAGAAAAATTCCTCAAGAGTTGGGAGGGCATTGAGAGCAGGAATGGCTTGGGAGAGGCACAATAAACGCAAGGTTACGCAGTAAAGGACAGGAGAAGCCGAAGCGGCCTTTGAATGGTGATGGTGTGAAAGCCTGTTTCTTCTTCCCAGGTACGGAGCACTACAGTGACGATGCTGCACTCCAGGGAGGCAAAGAGAAGCACGGGAGACCCTGCACACAATCACCGAGGCTTGGCCGCTCTCACAGGCGTTGCTGTTATCGGCTGGGTTGCTGGTCAGACCTGATGGGGTTACAGGCAACCCTAAACACTGGAGCCCTAACTATCAGAGAGGCAGAAACACAGACTTAAAATGCTTAGAGAACACTGTGAGGGCCGGAATGGACCGTCTACTTAGAGGCAAGCCTCTTGAAGACCTCAGGAACAGTTTAGGGTGAGGGGTAAAGTCCTTGGGCCTCTGTTCTTCTTGGATAGAAATAAGCAAGAGCTCACTTAGAGCCAGTCTACCAAAAGCTCACTCAGCGCCCACCACTACACCACAGCCAAATCCATGAGGCTTCACATACCATCCCGACACACCTGGCAATGTCGTCTCCCCTCTAGCCCTCTGCGGTGTGATGCAGCTCATCGTGAGCTGGGTGACTTTGCTCGGGTCATACAACCGGCGAATGGTAGGGCCTGTTATGGGTAGGCTCTGTCCCTCAGCTCACGACAGAGACCCACAAGGCGGGATGCCCAGATGTGGTTTTGCCCTTGAACACAGGCTCTACAGATGTCCAAAGGGAGGCTTCCCTGAGGCTGGAGCAGGACAGCGGGGAAAGAAGCAGCAGATTCTTCAAGTGTTTTCTCTGGCATTTCATCCTAGCGCGGCTCCACTAGAGATGCAGGATGCCTCCTCCTAGGAAATTGCCATGACAACCCAGAAGCCTACCTGGCACTTTTGGCACCTGCCTGCCAGGCAAAGTCACTACCCCAAGAACAAGGTCATGTAAATGAGAGATGTTTACACTCCCCCAAGAATGGTCCTCCACCGAACCCTAGCACTTCCTAAGCTAACCCAGGACTCGTCTCCGTTTTGAGTTTGTCACGCAAGCCAAGGCTGGCATGCCAGGCACAGAAGCTTCTATTTTTACTCATAAGTAGGTCTGACTTAGTAACTACAGTTCTTTCCTTCTGTCCCCACCCTAACCACCCCAAAAGCAAAGGGCAAATTAGGACTCCAGGTGCCAGAACTACCCTGTACTTAGCCATGGAGGCCTTCAGAGCCAGGCACTGTCTGTGAAGCAGGCGGAACTCTGCAGTGGGAGGAGCGGAGCTGGAGAAGAGGGCTGTCCCTAGAGGAAGCCGACTTCCCCAGCCCAGGGAACCTGTTTCAGCAGGTTACCAGACACCGGCCAGTGAACGCATTCCCATTGGCTCTCTTTCCTAAGTACCAAAACACTTGCCTCTGCTATCAGAACTCTCAAGTGACAGTCACCAGCACTGGTCACCATAGAAAGCGTGCAGTTTCTTTCCATACCGGGCTGGACCCGAATCATTTCTTATCTCCTTAATGGCTTTACTGAGATACTATTAACTTACACTATGCCAGTCACTCCAAGTGTGCGGGTCAGTGGTGTTTAAATACGCTCGGTTGTGTAACCGCCATCCCAAATAGAAATTCCAAACCACGGCCGGGCGGTGGTGGTGCACACCTTTAATCCCAGCACTCAGGAGGCAGAGGCAGGCGGATCCCTGTGAGTTTGAGACCAGCCTGGTCTACAAGAGCTAGTTCCAGCGCAGGCTCCAAAGCCACAGAGAAACCCTGTCTCGAAAAACCAAAAACCAAACAAACAAAAAAAAACTAAAAAGAAATCCCAAACCATTAGCAGTTTTTCTCTGTTCCCTCTTCTAGTACTAAGCAACCTAGGACTTTGTTCCCATGGATTTGCCTAGTCTGGACGTTAAATAAAATCTCCTATGAGTGGAGCCATGCACCGGCTCCCTTCACTTGGCATGTTTACGCGATTTCAAGGATCATCTGTGTCACAGCACGGCTCAGTGTGTTATCCCTGTGACAACTGGATAACCTTCTGCTTTACGGTGTTTCCCGACTCTTCACCACCTGATAGACATTTAGGTTCTTGCCACCGTTTAGGAACACCTGTGCGTAAGTCGTTCCCCGGCTGTTTTAACTGTTCTCAGGAATACGGTATCTGGGTCACGTGGTCATCACATTGCAGCTGACTGTCTGCTAAAGTGGCTATACCACGTCATAATCCCTTCAGCCATGTGTGAGGTGGGCCCCATCTTTACATGATGACTATGGCTAAAGACAGGGCCTATTCTTTCATTCAGGCACAGGGTCTCCTGCTCATCTGAGCATCTCAGAGCTAACTGCCCACCCTCCCTGATCGCAGTTGCCAAGGGTCTCGGGTGAGCAAGGTGGATGGAGGCTTTTCTGGTGGAGACAGGACTAGAAGCCGCTAGAGTACAGCCTACAGGGCTGACTCTTCGCTCTAGCAAGTCACAGTGTGTTTGTGCATGTGATGTGTGAGAGGGTGTATGTGCATGTCTCTCTGTGTGTGCAAAAACACAGTCACGTGTGCGCGCATATGTGTGGAGGTCCAAAGCTAATGTTCGGTGCCTCACTATGGTTCTCTACCCATTTCTTTCTTTCTTT